>CM067343.1:16184777-16217880 GCA_034190875.2 Urechis unicinctus
TGCACTGCTTATATATATATATATATATATATATATATATATATATATATATATATATATATATATATATATATATATCTGTATAATATATATATATATATATATATATAATATATATATATATATATATATATGTGCGTGCATATATATATATACATGTGCGGCATATATATATATATATATATAAATATATATATATATTTATATATATATATACATATATATATATATATATATTAGTCTCTATATATATGTATATATGTATATAAATATATATATATATATTAACATATACGTATCTCTATATATATATGTATCTGTCTAAATATATATATATATATATATATATATATATATATATATATATATATATATATATATATATATATATATATATATATATGTATCTTTGTTAGTACTCTGATGCAAAATTAACGAATTATGGAGGCATGACTATATTGCGGGTAGGTGATTTATGGTAGTTCATGCTAGGTATGTGACCTAGCAGTATAATTTCTGATCTGGTTTAACAAGGATTATACGTTTCTGGCGGCCCTTATTCTTAGTCTCCAGCATTATATGATAATCGTATTGATTACGTGTTGCCTCAAACATTATCTACTTTCAAAAACGCATTGTGTACTCCAAGTCAGCTTAATTCATAAGAAACCAAAACAAATAGTTTTTTTGGTTGTCACAGAGAGAAAACCTCCAATCCATAAACAAGCATATATTGAAAACATGTCATCTCTAAGGATAAAACTTGTGCGGAAATATACCATACAATGTATAATTCCTTCGTCATTCATGAATACGATTCAATAAGAGTGCAACGCAAATGCGATACAACAACAATGTTGGCAACCTAATTTAAATAAGTCACGCTACAGTTGCATTTCATCATGGCTTAGTTGAATACATAAAAACGAACATGGCTAATTTAATCTTATACAATATTCGTTCCATCACCTTATTCCCGAATAACCTATACTATAACGAAGGTTATTCGGGATCTACAGGTGGGAACACGCAACAAGTGAACGTGACTGTTCTGAATGAGACATTTGCCTTATTTCAAATATAATGGGGAACGCATTAGGTGAGCTGCCAAAATTATATGTATCCGTCAAAATCGTCATACGGATATCACTGATGTCTAATGCCGACATATATTTACAAACGTGAGAAATGGCACAGACCTTGCACATGGCAGTGAACCTGCGATGAATCCACAAACAATGTTCGGTAATTTGAGCATTACCTCAATACAATGTGAAACATACGGGTAGATAAAATAATATTACAACGTGACAAAAGTATATTTGTAAGATAATTGCTTCTCTTTATATAAAAGACCAATACGTCGATTAGGATTTAGCCAAACCACGAACTTTTTATAATTCGCAATTCATATAATCAATATCCTCCCCGCTATAAATATATTAGTGTCAGAACTAATTCAGAACTATTGGCAATATTGTTGATATAATATCCTTGCGGTACACTACATACTGAATTCTCCTGTTTTGAATTTGTCACATTATACTGCTCTTTTATAGATGCATCATAGTGTCTGCGCTTGTGTGCAGCGTTGCTGTGTGGGGGGGTTAGGCCACCGCCTCCAAAAGACCGCTGCAGTCGTAAGTCAAAAGCAGGGATCTTTAAAGACAGCGGACAGCAACTGATCAAGCACTGTACCCTACTCTCATCTGGAAATCTGGAACGAGACTCGGGTATCAAGATCTAACAGGCTTTCCATTGTGAGTGGGGATATTACACCGCACAACACCTTATAAGCATGATATCTATGTTGTCTTTGCCTGCTGTATTATGCTCGCCTGCTATATATATCAGGGCAAAAAGTCTTTCTACGTCATAAAGCCCTGACAGATGCGTTCTTTTTTTAACAAGTTATGGCGTATCATATATTCCGTACTGTATTAAAAGCTATAACTGTTATCGTATGTTATTGTAGGTATGCACCTTTATACTGTTTCTACAGTGATAATGCATGGTTAACACTCGCGCTTTTTATTATTAGTCAAACCATATTCATACCATGATGACTGAATGAATTGGTTCTGATCCTGTTAATCCGGTGCATGTATAAACCATTCTAGCATGCTACGTACTGATATTATTCCAAAAGAGTAGAAACAACAAAGTAATATATCTATGAATAAAGACGCATTACCCCCCCCCTTAAAACACCCGTCTCTATCTTTGACCGTACACACTCCCGCATTGTACCGCTTCATTTTGCCTCCCTTGCCATGACCTAATAACCAATTCGTTGCATCAATATTGCGCCTTGAAAGGTTCCCCGGCAAGGCTTCATTGCATGATACAAGACGTTGATTATTTAACGCTTCGTCGAAACAAAACAGATCAACGAGGTTTGGAATGGATCGTATGTATTTCTTACAACTAATGAACGAAATTGACGGTGGTATTGGATCTATCCCCAGTGAACAATTCAGAGAGAGTGGTTGATTCATTGAGTTGTACATTTCTTTTACGATGTTGCTGAAGATTTGAATGCCTCTCATTATAATTTAGGATATAATACACATTTACCAGACATATTCTCGAATTAGCTCTCTATTCAGGCCGTAATTACTGGCCAATGCTGGCATATTATCAAGTGAATCCCAGTAACATGTGGTATTATGGAGATCAGCATAGTCATTACTACGGGCGAGGATTGATGACTTTTCAGCAACACATACACAGTAACAATTAACCATGCATATGTATGCTTTGAAATAACTGGCTAACCACTATTGAAATATTGTAATCCTACAAATCAATGATTAATTCGCCGGCAAGGCAGTATCAACACGATCAAACGAGTGTATTAAGTCGGAAGAATTTACTTTGTGATATCGCAATCATATAGCAGCCACCTTTGCTGGATATATCATAACACATAGAGGAAACTTGATAAGGTAAGGAGTTTAGTAATTAGCAAATAATTAAGCAGATATTGTCATTGATAATGTGTACCCTGTGTTGTTTTGACTATGTAACCAAGCTATTATTACCAGTATGTACCGTAATGCAAGTTTTCTCTTTAAAGTGTCACCACGACACGAAGCTTATAGAATTATGATGTTTATCTTTTTGTATTCACAAGTTCAAAATAACCTGTACTGTATCATTAATTATTATCAATTTGTTGTCAGAAGCTACTCCTGCCTGATATCCGTCCATGTGCAATTGATGTCTTGGTTAAGGCTGCGATGTGCACCGGGGCATAAAGCAATGACGTATTCAATTCGAAGAGATTAGGATATGCGCACCTTGGTTCACATCTCCCATTGTTCTAGGCAGACTACCACTTGACATTTGGTGATACACACGTTTGAATCACATTGTTAAAAGGAAATGAGAAATCACAAAACAAATATAGGTATGCTACTTTGTCAACTGTTATTGGATTTGGAAGGATTTGGGTTTCTATATGGGTAGTTTATGCATATTATGCGCAATGTAGGCCGACGGTAATTTATGGACTAGGTAAAGTAAGTGTGGCTCGGTCATAATGATTACTGGTTGATACCCGAACTCATTATGGTCCTGTGCAATGCAACATGCAACAATTACGTTGGCTTCATGTCTCGCGAGAGTTATCATCACTACGTCTAAAACACTATTGAGCCATGCGGTATTTAATCACATCGCTGTTTAACATTGGGCGGGTTATGATCATTCAGGGAAGCCGCGTTATTACCAGGTGGTGGTAAGGTTTAGAGAGGCTCGGGGAAACATTGGAAATAAAAGTACAGACACCTCTTATCACCTGCACTACCACCACGTTTTGAACCTCTCCATCAGTAACATTTCCGTTCAGACATATTCAGACGTGTGAGGTACGATGAAGATTATAACCTATTTAAGGTGTTTATGGTAGACAGAACGTAACTGTAGACGCATGCCTTTCTGTGGGGTTGACTCATCTCCGATGAACAGCTGACTAGTTCCTACTAACCATAACCAACATACAATGTTCCAGTTTTACATTGCTCTGAATTTGAATGGGTGTATTTTATCGATTAGCCATACCTTAATGACGCTTCACCAAATACAATCATAGGCATTCCGGCATATATTGGTATGCTGTCTTTGACAACTGGCAATATTCAAAATAACACATTCTGGAAAACGGGGGGTCACAATGTATGTACTAGAACAATAATTTGTTAGGGCTAGAGGATCATTAAAAGACAGACATGATTGTATGCTTAATTCAAATTTCCACAAACACCTGAATAAGCATGTGATGTTCATGAGTAGTCAGTGTATGTATATTTTTTAATCTGTTTGGATTTTCGCTTGCAAGGCGGGCCCACGTCAACACGTCAACAATAAACCCCTACATATTGCCTATATGCATTGGAATGAATATCAAACATTCAGGCCTTTGTGCCTGGACTTGATATTGTGCAGTTTTCTCACTTATGTCATTGCCTGCAAACATCCTATGCAGAAGCCAAGATCTTAGCAATTCAATGCTTTGATGCATGAAACATAACATTTTTGACTCTTGAAAAAATCTATATCTAATCCTATTATACATAACTTAATGATGGCATGCACATGACTATATATATATATATATATATATATAATTATATATATATATATATATATATATATATATATATATATATATATATATATATATGTGTATATATATGTGTATATGTATATGTATATATAAATAAATTTGTAAATTGTGAGTCTGGTTTTGTGCTCTTGAGCTGCTAGAAACACATGCTGATAAGTAATGAGCAAAATATTGTTCAATTGGCATGATTACTTGCCATATTAAAACACTTTGATATTATGCACACGCTAGAAAACATATGATGTGCCTATTACGACCGTAAATTCTACCAAAACAGAATTATTAAACAAAATGCTCTTGGTTTGATTCCCTTTTGCCGAGATATTCTCTTGATTTTGTTAGTATGCTTAAAACATTTGACAATCGAATTTGTACTTGTATCCCTCATATTTACAGATTAAATTATTTCTTGGAGTAAATCACCACCATTGCTTCAAATTCAAAACAGCAATATAGCGACCGTTTATTTCATGTCTTCGATTTTTTTTATACTGTAGACATATTTCATTCCTGTCATGCAATTGTGTTAATAAAAAGCTTACCGCTTTGTACAGCATCTGGTTATTTACTATTAATGCAGTATTTATGCATCATATATTTGTTGATGTACCGCATCAGGTGCAATGTGCTTGTGAGAAGCTGTTAAAGCGTAATGGGAAGACTTCGCAATGCACTGCAGGTGCGTCGCAATTTATTGTATAAAAGAAAATGAAATAAAGATGAGCCGAACATGTTAAATACATTAGTTCTATTAGCGCTGACGACGCAGATTATCGAACATCCAAGGTTCCCTAGAACTGTTTCTCGCAATACCTTTACACTGCTCCCCAACGCCTCCGATTACATCTGGCACTGAGACTTGGTGCAACAGTCTCAAATCGCCTCGGGGGTTCATTGGCCCCACATATTTATTATAACCACCGGGGCCTAATCTAACATCAAGGACGTGTGTAATCTCATAATTAACACCTTTATCTCAGTATATGATTTGACATACTAATCATAAGGATCGGACGATTCACACATCGTAACATTTTACGCTTGAGCTTAATTGAGAATTAGTTTGCAGGATCTAACAATTCATCTAACATTTCTTGTGCCTGTAAATGTGTTAAATACAATGTATTTTAGTCGCATTTGATTATATGCTATATTTATTGTACAACCAATATATGACATAACACTGTGTTGTATCACGCTTAACTGCGAAAGTTGTTTTGCTGACAACCATTCACTTATTCGACAACTCTTTAACCAAAACCTGCTCATGTACAAAAAAATGCTACAGTAAGCTATAATTGTAGGCACATTTAATTGATTCTTAGAAAAAATGCGCGCACATTCATTCAATGAATGCTGCCATGTTAAGCTGACTAGTAAAATGACTGCGTGATTTTCCTTACTAGTACGACGTCAATGTTTCTAAGAAGATATAAAGCTTATAGTGCGTCTAACTGGCACAATCAGTGATAAATCATGTGCCCGACAAAGCAAGTTGTCAAGGGGACTTCAACCGAATGATTACCATTTACCGCTTAAGCTGACAGCCTGATCGGTAGCTTTCCTAGATTAAGTGGCTCAATAGAGATGAGTTGACGCACATGAAGTTTGATTGGCTGCTCGGATTCGCTGAACAACACCTGTTGGACGATAATTTATTTATGCAGACCAATGTGACACCGCTATAACATGTAATTAATTTGTTGTACCAACATGTGGCAATTTAGCTATTAAAGCCATAGTCTGCTATTTTTTCGTCAGTATGGACAACAAAACTACTTTTAGCAAAACTTCAATTCAAAAATATAATGATGTACAAAAAATGTTTTTGATATTTATTTATTATTAAGTTTTTTCTCTTAGTCGCGTTTTGATAAATTGTCAACGAAAAAGTTTGATAATATCAAAAGAGACACCATGCAAACAATGACACGATATTTTATCTTCAGCAATGGAACGTGCAATCTCGTCTTATAAAAACTACAAGCCAAAGAATCTCAATGTTAATCATTCATAATGAACACAAGTATTAACGACGAGTAGCAACAGTATTATTTAAGTAATGAGTTATGAGGGCGCATACATATATATTCTATTGATAAATAGATAAAAATGGAAAACAATGGTAGTATGGAGACTATTTTTCCACCTATATATGGCTGCGTTAGCTCCATAGTAGTATTTATGTGTAGGGTAACATGCGTGCATAACAAATTTGCAGGAGTTGAGGAAGCTCGGAATGAATGAACAATATTTCAGCTGTGGCGCTGCGGATTGTAGGTAATATCTGTGCTCTTTATTTGTCTTTTTTAGTTTCAATTGTCTAGCTCCAGGTTGGCCCATTTAATATCAATTACGCTCAGATAGCAATAGGTAAGCGGGCGATTGTTATTAAAACATTGATGAACATTTTGCTACATGTGTCAATAAATCATACAAATAATAAACAAATTTGCGTTTGCAACACAACTTTGTGGCTCTAATCTTGCACAAAAGCTGCGCGTTTTCTCAAGTTTATAGATAAAATTGTGTTCGATATATATATTTATATGCATTGCGAGCCGTTGAAATGTTACTGCATTTTATAGCAACAGTTCGACCCGTTGTTGCACTCATAATAGAACGTATTATGCTTAGTTGTCGCAGAGCATTTACCATTGAGTATATATGATCAATCAAATGCCATGAAGTGTGAGTCATGGAGCATCTGTTTATACATTACGAGAGTAAATCATAGGGACCTTTAGGAAAGGAGCTTATAAACACCAAAGTGGCCCATTCATTATGCATTGACCACAGCTGCGACTAACACAGAGGGTACAATGGGTGTTATAGCCAGTTCAAATTGTATTAGTCAGGCAATATTTTTGCATCAATTTTGCGCATTGGTTGTTTTAGAATGATATAGAGACACAATATTTTGTATTGAAGTCACAACTACAAATAAGCAAATGTTTTAAAGGGCCTTATCATCATTAGTGGTTTGTGCACAAATGTTCCAATTAAATAACTCTTTACACCAACCGCCGTCTCGGGATAGAAAGATAGTCATTCGGACTAGTAGATATTGCAGAATATTGGAGGCTAGTAGCCCGATCGGGTTGTGATACTGGCGACACGGCGGCGGAAATATCTTCCAACTGATGCGCGCAAGGTTCAAAGTGTACACCACTCAGCCATTCAGCCGCCTGATACGAGAATAATAAGTTTAAAAGGTTAGAAGCCTATTTATGGCACTACGCGGGGTTTCTTATATCCTTTTTATAATACCCACGATGCCGAATGATATTACAAAAAGTCGCATAATAGAGGCTGATTTCTGGAACGTGGCTAATAATCTCAGGAAAACTTTATATATTTTTTAACAGAAAGGTTATCAACTGGTCATAGGAAGTGGTGTCAGATAAAAAAATGTTACATTTGACGAAAATATCGAGCTACTGAACATTTTGTTATGGCTACCCGACTGGGCTTGTGTTACCAGTGGGATCGTGTTGAGCCCTGTCGTCTGTCAATTATCTGCTTTGCCGACGTAAATATATATTTCGATACTGATTATAAGTTATTTACAAGTATTTGTTTACTTAATAGAGACCACATTCATATCGACAACTCACTTTGCGGCAAAAATATGTATCCTTTCAAGTGGTTGAACCATTCGCGTACATGATACGTACTTGCAAACTCACCTGACTTATCATTTTGCCTCCCGCTAAGATATGCCGCACTTGTTGTCATTCTCAAGGGATGGGGTTTAGGGTAAGGGTAGCTAACGCGTTATATTTATACAAAGCAGAACCGCTTGCTCTGCGGAGTATAAAAGTATCAAATTTACAAGTAACTTGGTGTGCTTTGTAGAAAAACGAATCAATGGTCATTGAAATCGGAACGTTGAGTTATTGTTTTCATATACAAACCTTATTTAATAAGGGTATAAATATATATAAGCAAAATTTCATATCAGCGCTTCTTCCAAAGCATGACATAATATGAACATGTCCTAGCGGACTCATGCCATATATACCGTGAATTTGTTTTAGTTATTTTAATAAGTTGGTCGCTCTGTGGAAATGCCTTATGTATGCCCCAAAATTGGTATGTTCACTCTGTAAATGTGCATGGAATCCTATTGATATGATGTTGCTGTTTGAGCAATATTTCAAGACCCCACCATCGTCAGAATATGCAAAACGTTTCAGTTGCGTGGGTTTACTCCATGGTCCAATTTGTTTTCTATGTTACTTACTGTCTAAGTTATAAGGCGCACAAACATTTGCCGTTAAGGTTGACGAAGATTCTTCGTACAGTTAAATTTTATCGGCCAATAATGAGTACTTTTTGTGGTTATTGGTGAATACGAACCTTCTCTTCTTATTTACCCAGTCATTGCTGTGCTTTGTATATACTAGGCTCGTGCTAGACCGCTGCAACGACTTTTGGCAGTAAATAGGGCAATTGGATCCTATGTTATATCACTCGAACGTGTGAATGGACAGTTAGTTTATTTGACAATATTCCTTTTTATACTACATTTGAACCAAATTGCCTTTACATTTAACTTCGAACCCACTCTTATAGATTTATTTTCCATTATTTTGAAGGTTACAATAAATTAATCACAATAATATTTCCTTGATTGTAATGCATTAGCTCTATCTCATCAAATGTACTTGTAAATACTTTCTATCACAATTTTATCCTATCATCTTTTTTTCTGTCAGCTGTGCACATAGGGGAATAGGCCACGCAAAAATAAAGCGGTATCAGTGACAACCCAGTTTGTTTTATTGCATGAAGTTATCATAACTGCAATGGGTTACGATATTGCGTACATTAAGATCATAAGTCAAAACGAATGAGTGATCAATCGTCTTGACAAACCAAGGTAAGCCATAGCGGCTGGTCATAATGATCAATCACCATGGAACAAGCATTATTAGTCCCACGATGAGCCCACATAATAAGCAAGTAATATATCGTTCACATGTGCTGGCAATTGGTTAGTTGGTAAGTTGGAGCATGATTAATGGGCCATGTGCGATAGCCCAGATGACGTCATTCAGCTAAGAAGGAGAAGACTCTTCAGTCTATTTGTCAAGAGTACGAAACACACGAGACTGCCGTGTGACATATCTGTGACGTGTGCATGCCTACATTCATCAACAAGCGAATTCGGTGGTGGCCAGTTTGCACTATATAACCGTTCTACGTGGACATGGCTCGGTGTTTCAATAGTCATTGGCGTAAATCTTCTCAGTAAATGTCAGGTGGAAGTCCTGGTCCAAACACATGGAATCCTTTACTATTCGTTGTTAGACACCCTCGAGAGGAATGGTAACACGGGATGCACCATTCAGTTTTTATGTAAGCAGTCTTTTAAAAAAAAATCATTACTGTTGCGATCAAATGTGTGACATTGTGCGTGGATTGCTTATTAATTATGCAAGGTGCCTTTCTATCGCTCACTGATGCAAACGTAGCAGCACAAATCACGTTGCAAAACAACAGATGGTTAAATAACCATTCTAAGACACTATACCAGCTGGTTACTCATAACGCCCGTTCCAAAGATGTGCTATTTCTAATGAAGTGGGGCGTAAGCGATGAAAATAGGTAGATAATGTCAATGCTCATGCTTCATATATAATAAAATGATGATAAAATAGAGACATATAGTCAGATATATTGATATGTAACACACGTTTCTATATGATGCTTATTTTATAGTGGCGGGTTTAAATATATATATATATATATATATATATATATATATATAGAGATATATATATATATATATATATATATATATATATATATATATATATATATATATATATATATATAATATATATATATATATATATATCTATATATATATATATATATATATATATATATATATATATATATATATATATATATACCATATATCTATAACTGATCCGATATATATGCATGTTCCAGGTATATTGCGACATACTATTTGCAGGATGACACAAAAAGTGATTATTGTGTTTGGACATCAACCTTTCTCACGAATATCGTTTAGCATCATATTCATTAAAAACTTGAATGTGTATATTCCCCACCATCTTTAGTGCTGATAAACAACGGGCGTCTACTAAGACTTGGGAATGTAATGGATTCAAAGTAATTGCCTCACGTGGGAATAATTATTTACTCCAGAAAAAGCGGCAATCCATATTATTATAGTCATCTAACATGGTTCATGCAAGGAGCCATTTGTTCTACTGACAGTTTGTAGCGTCGCTCGCTGGATGATGCATCCGAATGTTACCGTTCAGGCGGTAGCTTTCATTGTTCGAAAAAAACCCGTTCTCCTTAAAAACAGCAAGCGGCATAGCCACACATCGTCTTCTGCAAGAGAGACGTGTTTGTTGAGTGGGTGCGTGTCGTTCTCTTTTTTGGTTTTGGAAGTAAATTATCCATTGTTTAAATATCAATATTAATGACCTTACAGCTCGGTCAGGGCACAGAATTCGTAATCGAGCAACGGAGTACCAGCATTTGTAATTCTGTTTGGAGGTAGAGGAAGAACGACAAGCATTATTTCACGGACACCTCTTGATTCAGAACGCCAAGTTATATTAACCACATGAATGCATCAACCGAGTGCGCACTTTTAACACCACTGAATTAATCTCTCTTCGTTATATGTTAACGAAGCGAGTACAAATGACGGGATACACGTATACGAATAATCAAGCTGCTTTAACATGGATAACAATAAAATAAAATGATCGTAGTGAGTTGCTCTGTATTATCGCTATCAGAGGTTTATCAATGGCTATAATAAAAAGGAACATATGTTTGATTCACACATGTCGTTAGCATTATCAGTGGTACTTGATGTCAATGTAGTGCTAAGTCAAGGTATATTGAACGCGGATCACTGAGATTATGATGATAGGGTGACCCCACCTTATTCACAATAAATGTGAACCTCATTGTTAAAACCAACATCTAGTGATACTATTGGAAACTCCCATCCTGTTATGCTGGCGAAATAGTAACAAATTATCGATGCTCGGGCGATCCTGCGTTTTATGGGTATGCGCGCATAAATATTCTATATCTAGTTTTATCTAGCTATAAACTTGTGACTAATTGCATTTATTTGCATTACATTTCGACGACGAACATTAACTAAAGCTATGCTTAACGCGAAACGGCCTAGTGGTTTAGGCATAGATTGATTCGTACACTGGAATTGAATTTCGGCGTTCATTTTGTTTGCTTACTATAACAATTGCAGTTGAATTCATGCTGAGCAATAATGCATTAATATGACTAAAAGGCATATGGATCAAGCCATAATAACAATGTTAAATAAGATATATCTTACATAACTATGGATGCGCTTTACGACTCCATCCAGTTCTTACTGTCAATCAAACAACCTAACATTCAACGTCTTTGATGTACTATAACAGATTTAACGCGTTTAGCGTAGCATGTTGTATTTATAGAAAACTCATGTTGGCTAGGAATTAATGATTCAAAAGTCATATTAGAGTTCTTACATTATTAAAGACATGCGTCTTTTTTTCTTACAAATGGCAAATGAAAATGAGTTGTGCAAATTGAAGGTAACGAGAAAACTGATCCAATGCCATTAGTATTAGGAATTATCAGACTTTTCTCGGTCTTCATTCTGAAATAATTATAATTCAATGCATCTTACGTGGTAACGAGAATGAAAATCGATGTTCAATTTGTCTTAAGATTGATTATACTCAGGAAACGCTGTGGGCGACGATAATGTTTTTACTTTCGCTTCGCATTGGTTTCTATCTATCTTTATATATTATATATATATATATTTATATATATATATATATATATATATATATATATGTACTATATATATATATATACATTTATATATATGTATATATATCTATGTATATATATATGTGTGTATTTAAATATTATTTATTTATACAAATATATATACTTACTGATATGCCAATATATATATATGTAAGTATATATATATATATATATATATATATATATATATATATATATATATATATATATATATATATCTATATATATATATATATATATATATATATATATATATATATATATATATATATATATATATATATATATATATATATATATATATATATATATCTATATATATATATATATATATATATATATATATATATATATATATATATATATATATATATATATATATATATATAACATATACTCAAGAAATGCTGTAGGCTAGGATTGATGTTTTCCATCTGAAATTTATTCGTTTTGCAAACATGTCAGTACCATTCAAAATATCAAAATGTACTTTTGTGGCTTCTCAATACGTTTTTATCACAGGTCTAATAAAAACATTGAATTTCTATATCGGGCATGACAGATAGCATAACGTAAGCTTAACACCAATTCATGACAATCATAATTCGCCTAAAGTATGTCGAAAGCGGAATACATATAGCTCATGTATGTAAAGAAAATGGTTGTGTGTGGCTGTAGCAATAAATTGCGTTTAAATGTGTTTCAGTATGATTTTAGACGCAGAAATATCTTCCACCTTAGGCTCGATAACGTCACCCAACGTGATATTCGATCAACATTCAATGTTCTTATTTACATCATATCGCCTGTGCAATTTGCATGAAATTACCAAAGCACTGGTTTAAATCCGCCTCATTTAACTGGCAGTCTTTTTTGTTTATCCAATTTATATGCAATGCTTTGCATTATATTAGGCTACAATCATTTACCTATGGTTTCCCCTGTCTTAAGTGTTATGAAGCTTTGTTATGAAGATAGCCATGCACCTGCCTTTCGCACTCTGTGGTAGTTTTATACAGTATCACACGTCTCTTCCGCTGACCAATGCGTTGATCAATTTCAATTTTTAAGCAATTATATCATTCGTCATCAATATCTTCGCAAACTGTTGGTGGCAAACTTAATAAAACGCATTATCTTCGCCAAATTCAATTTCACCTGCATGTTCCTGTCGACAATCAATTGATATCGTTGCTGAGAGAACCTACAGTGGGCAAACATATTGCTTTTATTGGAGGTCAAGTAGCATTTGCAGCATTTTGGCTTTCATATTTGCTGAAATGGTCCCCGACTTAACACCTGTCGATTCAGACGGTAAAATGAGCAAAATGATACGCTGTCAGGCAAGATGCTTTGGCAAGATGGCAAAGTGCAATTATAGCTCGTCCTGTTACATTATTGACAAAGCAATTAAATTTTAGAGTCCAACGTGTCAACATGAGTGCACAATATACTATTTTCCACATATAGTCTAATCATGTTTTCACCTTCTATGAATGATTGATGGCTAACTAATGCCAAATGTGTGCCGATTTCCCTAACTGAGAGCAATATATTCATGGCTTAAAGTGGCTGATGTTTTAAGTCAAAGTCAATGCCGGGAAAACCTCGATTTCGATATGAAATGCTGTCCAGTCGCGGTGCAAAGTAAGTTATTGGCCAAATGCAAGGCTTCTGTGTTGTTTGGTGATCATAAATGACATTTATTAGAGGATCCACGTTATTGCTAATACACAACAGTATGTCAACTGGTACATATCAATTGATGTCGCTTTTATAGATGATGCTTCTTTTGATATAGGATTACGTTTCCAATATCTGCTGCTCACGTCGAATAGGGTTTGGCAAGGAGATTAATACTCGATGGCAGGCGGTCTTAAATCGCAAATATAAAACATTGGTCTATTTAGATGTATCTATCCACATGAATGATATGTGGTCGACATCAGCGCAATTAGGCTTACCATGGGCTTGTTCTTCAACCTGATTTTGCTCGCAAACTGTGAGAAGATTATAAAACTTCGTATAACCACAGTAGATCAGACTAATAACAGAAGCTGCAGGAGGGCATTCAAAGTCTGTAAGATGTAAGCCAAACGGACTTAAATACAATAAGCTACACGGATTTAAATACATATCACATATGTGTTGGTTACCTGGTCCCCGGTCGTGTATAACCATTGTTGTGCATAATAATGTATAAGCATGCCATCATTAGGTAATAAATGCTACGACGCACATTTAGTCACATACCTTAAACACCCATTTAGCATTCACATAAAGTAGGATGATGAACACTTGCCATACAATGCTTGCCAAAATGCGAAAGTATCACTAGGTGAGGTCAATTAAAAAATGCCACAGTGCCTTGCGCATAAGCAGGAATGATTGAATGGTATAGCTAATAATAAAAGTCGGAATAGCTTATATCTACACTGTTCTTTTGACATCACTACCAAAGAGAAATATCTTAACAATAACACAGGAAAACAACGAGCACAAGGAAAGATCTTGCGGTGCTTTAAGATGGATGTCTGTATTTCATTTCGAATCTAACAATGCCTATTGTGCCGTCCCTTTTATCTGGCTATGGACAACCCCTGTATTGATCGTTAACAATGCAAATAGATATGAGGCGAACTTTGCAATATCACAGATATACATTACACCGATATGATAAGCCATTTTACATCAAAATAAATCCTTTTTATTATTCCCAATCACCCTAAAGAAAGAGTTTAAAGCTGGCATGAAAGTAATGGTCTTAAAGTATATATATATATATATATATATATATATATATATATATATATATATATATATATATATATATATATATATATATATATATATATATATATATATATATATATATATATATATATATATATACTTATATATGCATTTTTAAAAATCGTGCACTTTGTGACAACTTTTTTAAACTTTGCACGGTGTTAGGTATGGATAAGACCTTTTCAAAAACCACCGCACACAAGTTGGTGGAGGCCCCTGGCGGCCGTTATGCACAAAATCCAAGATGGCCGCCACTGAGAACTGAAAAGGCAATATCTCGGCTCATATTAAGAGCAGAACCTACTGTGATACCACTTTTCCATTCAAGTATGAAGATTGAAGACGCACAAGAATAGCCTTGCTTCGATTCATCATGAGTGACGAAGATCCTTTCGAAATTCTATGTAATGCAAGACAAGACACAGACTGGGAATTGTGTTGCTTTTGTCAAGAAAAAGCTGGGAGAGACCTGCGACACCCTTATAAGAAAAAATGTTATCATGCTGCATATCAAACCCTTGAAGATGAACTGAAAGCTTTTGTAGACAATGATATCCCTTTACCTCTTGGGGTCAATTTGCAGTGTTTAGATGATGGTTCGGGGATCGCCTCCACAATGCTGAAAAATGAAGCTAAATATCACAATGGGTGTCGAGGACATTTCCGCTCACATAACCTTCCGTGTGCTGTAGGGAAGCGTACAAGAGAAGATTCAGATGGCGAGGACTTCAGTCCAAAAAAAACTCGTTCTAGTTTTAGTGCGTAGCTTGATCGGAAATAACATTCAGTGTGTCTATTGTGAAACGTTTCAAAAAGACAGTGATGAGCCAATCCACAGAGCACGTAGTCAAGACTGCAGCCAGAAACTCTGCAAATGGGCTATAGAGTCTAAGAACTGGGTGGTACATGCACGCTTGAACACTGCAAGTGATGCAGAGGCTGGAGATGTGCATTATCACATATCCTGTTATACAAAGCTGAAGAACGAGGCCCTTGCAGCTGTGAACAAATCATTAAATGCAGAGACAAGTTACGCCAGGCAGCAATACGACCCCTTGGTATTTGCTCAACTTGTAGCATTTGTGCAGTTCAATAACTCTGCGTTCAAGCTTGCTGACCTGAGGAAACTGTGCGATCGACGTTTGGTCCAACTGGAATCTGCCTGGATTGGATCATATGTACATCCGACGAGGTTCAAAGAACATATATTACAGAAGCTAGGACCTGATTGGTCTGAATACACAGAAGGTCGTGAAATTTACATCTCTCACAAAAAGACAGTTGGTGCAGCTCTAGCACAGGCATCTTGCATTCATGTGAGTAATGAAGAGGAACAGAAAATTGTTGAAGTGGGTCTCAGGTTGCGTCAACACATTCTTCAGGAACAGCAGCGTTTTTATGGATCATTCGACCCGAGTTGCCTCAGTGAGCCAGTCAGTAAGCCTCTGTTGACCCTTCTGGACGTCCTTCTCGAAGGCTCAAGCTCTATTGAGGATAACGTAGCAGAGGACCAGGCTAGCATCAGTGCCATATTCAGAGTCGCCTGCACTATATCTCAGCTGATATGCAGCAATGCTGCTAAACAATCAAGCAGTGCCCTTACCCTTTACCAGAAGAAGAAGAGAGAAACACCATTTCCTCTCTATGTGGGATTGAAACTACATGCAAGCGCTCGTCAAAAAGGCACCATAAATACTTTCCATGCAATGGGTGTGGCCGTATCATATGACCGGGTCATGGAAGTTAGGAAGGGACTTGCTATTTCTGTGTCAAAGCGATTTGCTGAAGATTGTTGTTTTGCCTTCAAACATCAAGCGTGGAGTATTCATCACTGGAGCAGTTGACAACATTGATGAGTCTGGCCGCACTGAGCTTCATGGTACTGCCATTTCACTGATAAACCATCTCACTCATGAAAACACTGGGATCTGTCCTCCAGCTCTCAGACTTGATGCTCCTGAAAACGCCACTGTCCATCTCCCTGAAGACTTTGCCATTGTGCCATACGTTGACGAATACGCTGGAGAAATCACTCTTTCCACATTGCCCGATGGATCAGCTCTGCCAACATTAACAGCAAATCCTCGGTCGGGAACCAAGTCGGATATCTTGGGTTGTCTTCCAGGGATGCCTAGTCCGGGACGAACTCCAGCAGCTACAGAAGCTTCTGTAGTTGTGCTCGACATGGCTGCAGTAGTCCACATCATCAAGCCCCAACGGGCCAGCGTGTTTGGTGAGTACACAGAAATGCAATTGCTTCCATACTTAGAGAGCCATATGATGTACAGAACAACAAGAGTGGATGCCATCTGGGACACATATACAGAGACAAGTCTCAAGTCGCAAACTAGGATCAAACGGGGTGGGACTGCATCACGCAGAACACGAGTCTCAGACAAGATACCTATACCCAAAGGAGCTCAATGGCAGTTGTTCCTCAAGGATAGTCAACACAAAGATGAGCTTTTCCAGTTCATCAGTCTGGAACTGCAAAGGATCACAGTCAATTCACAGTACCATCTGTTGACAACAAAGGCTGATATCGTACTCACCAATAAGCCTACAGACTTATCAGATTTGTCTCCATGTCGACAAGAGGAAGCTGACACACGGATGATGCTCCACTTGCGCCATGCTGTTGATCAGGGTCATACAAAGGCGTACCTCAGGACGGTAGATAGTGATGTTGTAGTGTTGACCATCCACTTCTTCCACGACCTAGGACTCTCAGAGCTCTGGATTGGATTCGGGTCAGGAAAAACGTACAAAGACATTCCAATCCACCATATCTCAGATATGTTGGGACTGCAGCGTTGTCAAGCTCTGCCCTTCTTCCATGCTTTCACAGGCTGTGATGTTGTGTCTTCCATGATGGGTATCGGCAAGAAGACTGCATGGAATGCATGGGCTAACTTTCCTGAGGTCATCACCACATTAACTGCCATCACTCAAGACCCAGCCAGTCTGACGCTTGATTCTCTCCATATGAGATGTCTGGAGCGCTTGACAGTACTTATGTACAGTAAGAACTGTGCTGTCCAATCTGTCAATGAAGCAAGGAAGCTATTGTTCACCCATGGCCTCAAGTCTCTCGACCCCATCCCACCGACCCTGAATGCTCTCTTCCAGCATGCCAAGCGGGCTCTTCACACAGCAGGATTCGTCTGGAAGCATTCCCTCTCGAGAATCCCGCAAATCCCAAATCCCAGTGACTGGGGCTGGGAATGGAATGCCAGAACCAACCAGTGGGTGCCATATTGGACGGATTTGACAGACGTCAGTAAGGCTTGCTCGCTGCTCCTCCAATGCGGGTGTGTGGTTGCCTGTAAGGGAAACTGCAAGTGTCATCGAGCTGGACTCCATTGCAGCCCATTGTGCAAGTGCGAAGGGGGCTGCACTAACAATGAAAGTGAAATGTG
This sequence comes from Urechis unicinctus, assembly GCA_034190875.2. Taxonomy (NCBI): domain Eukaryota; kingdom Metazoa; phylum Annelida; class Polychaeta; order Xenopneusta; family Urechidae; genus Urechis; species Urechis unicinctus. The sequence goes on from CM067343.1 coordinate 16,203,474, forward strand.
ATGTTCATGTAACTTGATAAAAATCATAAAAAACACGAACTCAGAACTCATCTTGGTATGTGGCCAATATATGGTCATTTATATGTAACTTGGTCATAAACATAGCATTTATACGTGAAAAGTAAATGGAAACTTTAAAATTACTTCAGAAACGTATTTCTCGAACTTATAAACCCTAGAAAAATGGTATCACAGTAGGTTCTGCTCTTAAGCCGAGCCGAGATATTGCCTTTTTAGTTTCCAGTGGCGGCCATCTTGGATTTTGTGCATAACGTCCACCAGGGGCCTCCAACAACTTGTGTGCGGTGGTTTTTGAAAAGGTCATATCCATACCTAACACCATGCAAAGTTTAAAAAAGTTGTCACAAAGTGCACGATTTTTTTTGAATCCCCACCCCGCTATACATATATATATATATATATATACATATATATATATATATATATATATATATATGATATCTGTATATATATACATATTTATATATATATGTATAGATATATAAATATATATATATATGTATATATATATACATTTTTAAAACATAAAGTTATATATATATATATATATATATATATATATATATATATATATATATATATATATATATATATATATTCATCTATTTATATATATATATATTTACGCACGAACGCGACCTTTGGTAGACAAACTTCTATACTTTCGTAGACTTCGGTCCACGAAAGGATATACCACTTTGTCCATACTAAGTCAATGCACTTTTCTTTCACAATGTTTGTAATCTCAGCGTCACAATATTTTGGTGCAACTACTGCCTCGTTCAGCAACATAACTAACCTATGAGTTAGCTATATAACTATACTGGCCGTATTGCTGACTGCATGCGAGAACAGCCCAATCATTTACTGATGCTAGGACGCACTGTTGCAAATGCAAGGCAATCCAATGCTTATGACATGAGGTTTTGCCATGCTCTATTAAGATAGTCATTCAGGTCCGTATGGCTAGCGATGATATATTTCGGATGGTGTGTGTGTGTGTGTGTGTGTGTGTGGCGTTTACCGCCGTTTTAATTACAAGCTCGAACAATATATCACTTCAAACGTAAATTTGTTTTACAATATCAAGTCTGTACCATCATCGGTTATCTATTGTTGTTATTTTAACAACATTTGGAATATTTTTCATTATAAATGACCTGTGTTACGCCATGCAACGTATCAATCTGTGTATAATCACCATACCAGGGAACTCAAGCACATGTGTCACAAAGTCACCTTAACAATCTGATCGGGCAACCCACAAAGAATTTTAGAAACTACCCTGGTTAGTGGTTGTCGTGTGTTTTTTTTCAAAACCAGGCCTCATTAGAATGTTTGCCATAGAAAACAATTGATGTCTGCTCTATTTCATAGGCAATTAATTATCTTATAGAAGTATGTAATCTTCTCCTTCCCATGTATATAGTTATGGGGCGAATGCTTATCGTAATTGCTTAGTGTATCATAAACAACTGTTTTATATTTATGGCCATGGTTTGCATGTATTAGTAATTCCGGAAGCGCAGAAACGTCATCACTCTGTGCAGATCGCCGCCTGCGGGTGTTTAGTTTACGCTATTTTCATTGCGATAATGGACGATCAAACCAAGTAACGAAGGAAAGGTGGAGGCAGAAAGAAGCTGTTAATAGATTCAACAACTAAGAGAAGGAAGCGGGAGCTAGACCAGCTGCGGTCTAACACGAGGGTGTCTTAAGATAGGCATTCAGGGAAGTGAGGAGTGTGACCAACGAAGAAGCTGCAAAGTTTTTGCTGGACATGTAAGTAATCTCGTTGTATTATGAATACCCTGCTATCGAATCGGTCTGTATTGAATCGACTTGTGTAAATGTCACCGATTAAATAAAATCTAAGGGCCTATTGTGAGTCCATTGCACCATTTAGATTTGTAAATTGTTGTTGCAAACATACCTTACTTACTTTGTAAATTTCAGGTAGAGAAATTATTGCATCCTCTTGACCCTAATTCAATGGCTGGTGATCAGGTGTCCGTCATACCTTGCCTGCAGTCAAGTTGTGACAATGGACCACAACACTCTATTGTACCGATAGTGTTCACTTTATTGAGGCGGGTTCTTTTTTATATATAACATTCGAAAACTCCAATCAAAGAAGAGTCATACAAGAAATGTAGGAATCAAAACACTCACCATTTCGGCTGCATGCGTTTCTGCGCTGCGCGTGACGTCACGACTATGTGTTGTAAACAAATGACCCTTCAATACGCATGCGTCATTTTCCCATCGACATGTGCTCATGTTTGTAAACCCGACAGATTCCGATACGGTGTAATCGACGATATAGCGTTGAACTAGTCCACAAAATGGTTTACATGAGTTCCAAAAGAGTTGTTCTATTAAATGGATAAAAAAAACCGCATGTAATTTTTTGTAAAAATGCACCTTTAACTTGAAGTGAAGTCGAATTATTATGAGTTTGGGCTGCGAACCCAATGACATAATTTGTCAGAAAATATCATAAGACGGACACAACTCTCGCACGGAGAAACTTGAAAACGGCAATTACAATCACTATTTCTAACTCGTATGTTCAACAAGCAATACTCTAACATTCCATTGATGTATTTACATCATTGTTAACATATATATAAACGATTGGCTGCGCCAGATATTTATTGTAAGAGCTGCCATTATATGCGTACTCAATTTTATCGTTCGACCACTTTGTGGGGGGCGTTTACGCATCGTGACAAAGCATGGTAAATAATTTCAAGTTTAAGTTTATTGAAACGAGCTTACTTCTTATTGCGCAATAAGTGCGCTCTACTGCGAAGCAATGTACAACAAAAAGATAGACATGCTTATCTTGCGAATCATAAAACTAACGCTCATAACGTTTATATTATATGCACGGATAGCACAGTGGATTAACGTGATGAGAAGCGAACACATTATGCTTAATGTGGTTTTCATTTGATGTAAACGTCGTATTTTCAACCTTACGCAATGAAATAGGTTCAGGATATGTTATTGAGCGTAAATAAGGCCATTTATGTTTACCGAAATCTATTTGCTTGTTATTCATATATCCTGGATCGAATATTTTGTTAAAGTAAATGTGGCTATGATACCAACGCTGCAATAGCAAACTGTCAGCTATACTTTCTGTATAATGTTGAAGGAATTTGATACACTAAAGACAAAGTACGGCCATTTATTCGCAATACATAGCAAAAGAACATTGTCTAGTATTTCTGAAGAATGATCATTGGGGTAAAGGTTAGCTCTTTGATGTATAATGGATGCTGACAGCCTCAAGATAGATAGACCACGCTAGGCCTTTATCAGCTCGTAGCTGTTTGGCTCTTTGTACTGCATACCAATGACCGATCGTTGGCAATGTTCCTGTGACGTAATTTGCGAAACAAATTGGAACTTTGAATTTAATTGAATGCAATATTGCCCCACATGACTGCTAGCTTACCCGGCCAACCGAAATAAATAATGTTCTTGACTGGATTTCCCGATATGCATATACCTTTATTGTAATTATTATGTACTCTGTAGACTGGTGCTTAATACGATGCAAACAAATGTTCGTTCGTTGGTTCAAAATTAGAGCCGTTTTGGCTACAATTGCCACGTGGGGTTTACGAACGAATAGCATGCGCTTTACTTTAATATTGCCGTGTCATCCATAAAACAGTGGTAACATGCTGTGACCATGCAACGTTTATTCCCATTGTATATGAGCAGAACCGAATGTAGTCCAGTAACAGCATCAACAGATGCCCCCGACCGCCGACATTGTTAAGTGAAATCATACGTTTTTCTCGAACGGGTATGAACAATCCTTCGCAGCGGCTTTTATAGCAAAACACTGTTGAAATTCAAGCAAATATGTAGTCATCCAGTCTCTTGGTAAATTTGGTAAAGAGACTTGCCAGATATTGCCTTACACTTACTAGACCTGAAACGCTAACTGACACTGGCTTAACAGCCTAAGCCAATGGATAATACTAAAGGCCGTGCTATATAACCCATAATGCATTCGTCGGCTCTGATTGATCATCTTACCGTCTTTCATCTCAGGCAGCCGTATACGTGATTATTCTGTCCAAAGTATATTTCGTGAATGACACTGGCATAGATTATATGAAAGGTCACGTTGCAATGACAAAAGCGTCATTCCCAGCCAAGTTACTTCGGTTGGATGAGCTTATCAGATCCTCAGTTACCCTCTGCTCATATCAATCTCCAACACCATTAGGCCATTGCTGCTTTATCTTCACGATAATTTCTTGACACTATTCTCACAAAATGACTATCGACAGTCAGTTAAAAGTTTATTACCTAACTTACAACTATGAATTATGAACATTTCTTTTCTAACTTGTTTGGTTTAACTATTTAGAGGCAAAGTATTGAGTTTGTGAAATATATTTGGCAGTGTACAATGATTGTATATGTATCTTCCATATTCTCATGTTACCCTCTCTGCTCCGTCAGATTAAGCTACGCTGCTATTCCCATACGGAAATTATTGACATTCAAATAATTCAAATGTAAAGTATGAGCTTCAGCGTACAGAGGTCTTTTTAATCTTATTTGATTTTGTAAGCTACAGGCTGCTCGTTCACGTCCGTATAATCCAATCACGTCTGAATTACGCAAGGTGTGTATTTGCTGTTTGGAGGCTGCAGGTGTTTATTAGATTTAGCCACCAGCCTTATTGTTTTACCCTATTAACCTTCCATAATGCTGACAATGTTCGAATTCATTGCTGCTAATGAATCGTATGTAAAATTGCTCGCAACTAAAATTACAGGAAGTATGCGATTGTAGAGATCGTTGCTGAATACTTCGCTGTATTGCTACTATGTAATAGATTTTTATATCTACGGTAATATTGCTTCCAGTTTGATATGCTACTCAGCCGTACAGCGTTAACGTTAGATCATAAGGACCTACATTATCAATCAGATAATACAAAAATATATATGTTGACTTGTATTGTTTATTTATTCCAGCCAATGTGAAATAATATTTTGGGTGATGAAAATATAAGCTACATTCTGCTTATTTACTAATATATAATGGTTATCTGAATCATATTACAATGCATCATAAGCTTGATGGCCATCAGATACCCATCAGCCACAAAGTAATAGCCATAATGACAAACCGATGATAGTGTGCCAGCTACAGAATTTATATGTTTGTACAAATTAGCGGATCTGACTGATCTATACCTTTTATATAACATCGAACATACGACATGGCCATGATACTTCGCGTGCCAGTGAGTACTTTGTAAATGCTGTTATGTTAGATATCAATGCAACTCTGTACTACGTCACTTATTTCACTACGTATATGTTAATACGCTGTGATGCTAATTTATAAAGTACAAACGAAAAATATGTCCCTACGTATAACTGGCGCATTCAAACGAAATAACACACATGCTTGCAGTTGTGTTACGAATGTTTAATAGACCAATTACTCGTAGTTGAATGCATCGTTACAAGGTGAACAAACAATCGCTTTTCATATTATTATCGTTGTTTGGGAGTACCTAGTTTCTGAAGCGTCACCTATTGATCAACTGGTGATTATTCTACTTACTGATATATGTTCTACCAAAGAAACAATTGCAAATACCTTTTACATGCTCAGTCCAGGATTATACATAGTAAGGGAGAACCGAATGGAAAAGAATGTTATCTAGCATATATTATATAGAAGCTACGTGTTGAGGAGATCACATGCTTATCAATTGATGGTCAGGGTATCTAACACAATAACCGATGAGCATTTACTTAAAACGCCTATGTATTGCTTGGATGAGCTCCTCTCTATTGTCCTCGTATACTGATGGGTTTGTTGTATGTGTAGGGTGGGTGTATATAGCATATACGTACAGAGTTGTAGTGATAGTAAACCTCCATGAACATATACAGCTGATGGTGTGTATGTGGTGCTTGATAGGTATCTAAATCAAGCGTCGTTCCATATTGGCAATCATTTGCTCTGCAATGGTCGATCAACCATCATTGACAAATCACATGCATTCAGGCCGCTCTTTTATCAGTTTTATTAAACGTAGTTCGTTTTCTGCAATGGCGAGTTAGCTACTTATATATACCTATCTCTCATGACTTCGGTACTTTAGAGGATAATATGATTATTTATAAGACATTATTGTAGGATATGATTATGGTCATTAGTCTAAACGGTGCCTGTCAGTCAGGTCATTAAATCCTTACTTGATGGCCTTACATCTATACATTCGGGGAAATTAAAGGATATTTCATACATCCTTGTTCATTTTTCGAAAGGTTGTGCTAATTAGATATTAGCATCAGGTCTCGTGTTAAGTTCCTATGTAATTGTAGCACCCCTTTAATTATTCATTTAGTACCTACTGATTGACCACAAAAATGTGACTAGAGTGTCATAGCTCAACATAATGCTATGTAATTTTAGCAAGAAATCACTTCCAATTTGATTTTGTTCTCTGGGGATTTTGACTCACGCCTTTCGCCATCTGCTATTCGAATAGAATCGGTGAACAAAATACTAAAAGTTGTGAGCACCAGGATATGCGGGAAAGCAAACCAACGGCCGGTTGTATTCAAACATCTAGCTCGAAATACTTCATATACATTTTATTTAACTTAACAATATTTTGTCCCAATTGGGCTGTGGTCGCATGAAGAGGGATTGGTGTCCATTGCATAATATGCAAACATTTCAAATAAAATTGTACGGAGCATCTTGACAAATTTAATCGTTTCTAATGTCGATTCACTGTTGACAAATAATTGGGAAAATGATTCGTCAGGACATTAATTTATCTGCTCCTGACCACTTACGCAACCGGATTGTTGGGCAAATATTTGCATGTTTATAGAGTTGCGACATTTCAACAAGCTGCAATCGTGCTTTTTTAGCATGAACTCAGTGATTAATATCCTTCATATAGCTATGTCTTTGGTATCTCGCATTTGCGTGTGTTTTGTATTCGACCAGCCTAGCTACTGTGGTATTCTTTAAATCATGTCGGAATATCATTTATTATCACACAAGCTGTGTCTCGAATGGGAGATTATATTTGAGGTTGACGCAATTATCGTTCGATCTTGAACATGCCACCATGCCTCCGAAGCCAATGATACTATGACCACATACAATTATTGCCCTAAAATATTTCTATCGTGGGAATAAGGTCAACAATACATAATAATGGGGTATGATTTATCGTGCCATCTTTCCAATCTTTTTTAATCTCTCGAGTGTCCGTTATGGCCGAATCACCACTTTTTTGGCAACTTTTTGCAGAAGTTAAACAAAGCTGCACAGAATAACATTGCTTAGCGGAGACAATATGAATGTTTACAATATGTTTTCCTTTGTTACAATATAGATATATCATAACTCAATAACATATGTCAGCATGAACAGAAGTGTAATTTGAATGCAAATGACGCCTGTAGAATAAATAAGAATTACCATATGTAATTGACGCAACTTATAAACTAGTCATACACTTTACGGCATCCAATGATAGTCTGCCTATAACTACTGAATTGGCAACATATTATCCCCTCGCAAAATTCGAATGTCTCGTAATGTACCAAACTAAACCAATGTGACATTAGGAAGTCAACGCAACCAAATATTTATTCTTCCGTTATATTGTGTTATCGTTAGGAAAAATATTTTATTAAGTAGCATGTTGACCATCAACGTTACGTTAAATAGTTATTCGGTTTTCGGTCTGACTAGAGTAGCAATCTAGAAATCGAAAGGAGATGCATTACCATTAATCACTGTTACATATATTTGAGAACCGATATGTGTGCATAGAATGTGATTCCCATCATGGCGTGGCTGTTCCAAATCGTTTTATGGCAGAAATCTTCCCCAGTTTGCTAGCCATGCTATAACAGTGTTATGTGCTATAACTAGGGCAAACAATTTGGAAAATCAATGCAAAGGTGTCGGATCCCAATTTCATTAAGTGAGAAGGTCAATGGTCATTTATTAGTTGAGCAACGAATGGGCATAATCCTCAATTTACCTGTGCTTTCCGTTACCTGTGATCTATTTAACTTGCAGTTAATTAAGCACCAGGCGATAGCGCAAGTATTTCATGCACATCAAAACCTGAAAGACAACACATAATACATAGCTTGGCGATGCGATATATCATGGTGGTAAATTAAATGATTCTTCCATCGTAACAGTACGAAACAATGAATGAATATTTGATGCATAAAATAAAACGAATGCTTATTTGTGACGTACTATATATCATCCTATTACATATTGCTTGATGACACCTGATGCATGACTATCAAAGTATCTTATTGCGTCAAAAAAGCAATATGTGACTGAATGGCCTGTAACTTTAATGCTCCTTTGATATCCCTCCACGCGCCAAAAATCTGAACAAACAACTGAAAAACAAAGATTGCAAGGAAAGATCATGTGGTGCATTGAGATGTTAGCTTGTCTATAGACGTCTGTATCTTATTTGTTATCTAACAATGCCTGTTGCGTCGCCCTTTTGATTTGGCCCTAGACAACACACTTTTCTTGTCGTTAATAAGACAAAGATAAATGCGCCGCACACTGCATTGTCAGAGTAATAGAGATCGCTATTACTGTTTATTTTATATTAACAGACTTCCCATTCTGTTAAATCTTTTTATGTCAATTTACAGATAAGCTAGCGAAAGAGCAACGTCCAAAACGTCTCAATTACCTCTAACAGTCCCTCGTAATGTTCATTAGCCACGGAGGACCTAGGGAGAGTACCCAATACTCGGTTAGAGTGGTGGGTTTAGCAGAATTAATTGAAGGGTAACATGCGTAAAATGCTATAATTGGTATTGGTGGCTGCGTGTGGTTATAACATGGAATAGTCACTGAAGAACTGCGCACATAATTGTAAAACTCCTTTATTAATGTTAGCAAAAATGTGTAATAACATACGAAGGGCTCCAAGAGTATTTGCTTCCAAATCAATTTGCTTACTCGGTATTGCACTAAGATGTCCCTTACATAGTGCTTACGTTTAGCTATATCATGCGTTACACCTTCAATGGCATTGAATACCTTAGTATTATATGGACAGATCTGTCTACAAGCTATACTTTACATTGAGACCCCTATGCATATTTTGTTGTTCAGTTGCGACAGGCGGTGACAGCCTCTCCATTCAGCCGGAAACACAACCAACCTTATCTTCAATATCCGCCTTGAGTGACATTCAAGAAAGGTCTTTGGGGAAATAACAAAATCCAAGCAAAAAAAAAACCTTGTCACACATCTTTGATAAAGCCTTTTCCTCGTTTGTTCTTTGCCGAAACAGATAATTTCTTTAAGTAAATGACAACATCGCCTTGTCTCGTTCTATGATTGGTCGACGTTCAGAGCAACAGATGTACAATTCATGTAATTTAAAGCTAATTAGCTTACACAGATGTTGCACCGGCCTCTTGGAGAGTGTGTTGATTGTATCTTGTTTCTGTACGCTTATAATCGTATTTGTTGGCCAGTATGTTTGTGATGAATTCCGCAGTGAGTGCAAATTCTGGGGTCATATTTGTTGCTAGACGACCTAACTAAAAATATCTTTATATCGGTCCTGCTTAGAAATATATTTAACGTCATTGCTAGCCATATTTGCTGAGGTAATGTAAATCTTTTGTGTTCGGTACCAATAGAGTAGCAACTACTCTCTGCGTACCTTTATATTTGCGCGCGTGCACTTAACCTGAGAGCGACGCAATAATTGATATTTGTTGATTCAACGATCTGGCTGTACGTATTTTGATTGCTGTGAAGGACGATCCCATCTTTTATGATAGTGGATAGACAGTTATCATGCCAACGCCAGCAACAGCACCCAGTGTGCGCCTCAACAGAATCATAGTAAATTTACAATTGCGTTTATGAGATAACGTTCGAGACAATCATATATCAGGCTTATATTGTAGTTAAGGCTCTCGTGAATCTCAAATCAAAGTAACACTGCACTTTATTTAATACTTCCTAAGAAGCTAGCTTAGTCTCAGAAGTGTTGTAGAAAATTGGAACTGACAGCAAGAAGATTCCACCATAACAGGTAGTCAACTCAATACGTAATGCGCGGTGTTAACATTTGTTATCCATGTTTTGTGAGATTTTCAGATGTCTACACAAAAGTTACGAAGAGCTTCTATACGAGACCTTAGCGTGTTTTGCATGCCTCAGCTCGGTAGACAGACGCATTCACTGAATATGATAAGGGTACTTTGTAGGACGCCCTAAACCCTCGTGAATGCTCGCTCAATAGTGACCACACTTAGTTGCGCCTCTCTTTGCATTTTATCGCCATACTATGTCTTGTACTGACGCATATTATAGGTGGTTAAACGGAGGCCCACATATCTGACACCTGCAGTATGTTGTGTGCGTGTTTGAGGAAGTGTTCTCCTTACTCATTTTCACACTCAAAGTTTGATGCGTGCAGATAACTACTGGTCTTCAGGTGTCGTAGCAGTGTTATTAATGATGCTCTAAGCTAAGATAGACAACTCGGTCGTCAATGCGTCGTCTGTGATCCAGTGTACAACAGTGCCTTCTGAACTTCTCCGTGGTAAAATGTAAACAAAAAACACGTGTAGCCGGCGACTCATACACAGTTTGTGATCGGCAGTAAAGAGGGTTGCCACAGCTTCACTATAACATAGCGCACGTACCGGGTCGCTGTCAACCACCACAACCAATAGTTTGATATTGTCACACTTTATAAACTATGCGCAAATAAATAATACTGCTTTGTACTATTGTATACTATAGAAATATATAAGTAATATGATTAGAATTGATAATTAAATAGGCAAATAAAGTGCTTGTGGTAGTTTGTAAGCGGAATCATTGATGTAACCAAGAACAATGTAACAAGAAGTTAAATGAGGGAACAAACTTAGAACAGACAATAAAAGCAAAAATTACGAATGGGAAAACCGAACCACTTTGCGGCTTTTCGCATCATGGTTTTCAATCAAGCTTAAGCTCAAGCAGGTGGTTTGTCAAGTGACATAAATTGAATGATAGATATCCCTCATGTAGAACTACAAGTACTTGATGAGATCAGCCCCAAGAAGCAACACTCGATCAACTAGATGGGAATGCTAGCAGGTCGCATGAAAACATCTAAGGTTTTAGCTGTCTATATGTTTAACCTCCATGCTTGTTTGGACACAGAGAGCTTTGTAATTCTGCCTCATGAATGTAGGCATGTTTGCCAATAAATAACGCTTATCGTTATTTACTTCCGAGTTTATGACAATCTGTTTGTGTAATATTACTGTTATAAAATGTACTACATTCGGTGATAAGAATGGCAAGTGGATGTGATTGATAGTTATTTATGCCATACACTGATATGTTTCCCAATCATGACAACACTTGCGTATGCACGGTTAATATATTATTATACAATATCCGACATTTCATTATATATTTTGCAAAATATCCTTTAAGAAGGAAATTGTAGATGCTTGTATTACCAGAGTTATTTGCGACATCGTACCACTGAACCGGAAGCAGAACTGGTGCTTTGCCACTTGGCAGTAATGCATATGCAGAATTCCAGCCTCATTTTCTCATGCCATGCTGTTCTCTGTTTAACCATGTCAGCCTAAACAATGCCTGCAATTTGATACTACAATAAAGTGCATGTAAAGGATAAGATATGCAGAGGGCTGATTTGCATTGGACTTTAGTTCATTTCGTTGCTTTCGGTCCATTGCGAAATACTACACACTTCCTTCATACCAAGGGCTTTATGATACTCTGTTTCAGTGGTAAAGAATCATGGTATTTTCCATGGTGCTGTTACGGCGGGCGAGGTGAGTTGCTCGTTCATCATAATTTGAAAATGCGCTGTTTTGTATGTCCTCACAATGTAGGGGCGCCAAAATGCTGCTTTTATAGCAACACCTATGTATTACGGAATCCAAATAAAATTTTGATAACTGGTAGCAATGCCAATATTTGACATCATCAGGCTGATGTGGTCTATGTGCAGCTGTTCCCGTCATAAAAGTATTGATCAGTTTGTATTTGCCGGTCGCGTTATACACCATTTTTCCCAGCATTTAGACAAAGTTCCATTTAAAATTAAAACGCATAGTAATAAAACTTTCTTCTTAACCCTACGCCTAATTCCTCTCGGTACGGCATTAGCATATATCTTGTATTACATTCCACCAAATCCAATGAACAGCACACGTGTTCAACACGGATTGTATATTCCCGAGCGATTTAAGCCTATTGGCGTCGCTTTGTTGTATAAGCGTCGTTACGTCTTTGATAATGTTATCATTGCTCTGCATTATTGGAGATATCTGGGTGCTTGTACATTATTGTGCTGGAAATGGCTGACTCCCACAATAAAGAACCACAAACGCAAACAGATAAGAACTGATTAGACCAATTTAAACAAAAACGCAATAAACGTGGATCTCGAATTAGAATAATGCATGTTGTTACAGCTTTTGTAAAAACACCATTCAACATGAAATGACTCCAAAGGGAAATACTAGTCTAAAAACCATACAACAACAAACCAGTTTTCTGCGGCGCAGCAACTCGGGTAGTTTTGAAAGGGCCAGGGTGAAATTAAATCAATTATATACTGTGACTCGCCTTACAACACGAGATGATAAAGATAAAATAAGACGGAGAAGATCGGACACCGTTTGTTGTAAGCAAGACCCACAAACCTGCGTTAATAGAAGATTGGCTTGAATCTATATAGACTCACATTAAGTTAATTAGCTGTACAATGACTACATTCAGTTGTTGCAGATTATTCTGGTTATTTGTCCCAGGCCCCCACTTACTTAATCCTGCACAACTCTCTTGTGACTTTGTTGTGCCTGAACAACGACGAGCCAAGTTTAGACTCGTCACAGCGAGAGCAACGACGCTAGAGCGATTTTGCTTGTCGAATTTAAGTGTCTTGTCGGAACACTTCCATTAGCGCCGACATCAAGCGCGCCAACGCCGAGCTAAGCTGAATACACCTCACATCTAAGATGTGGATGACCAGAGTGGGTGCCCAGGTACTCGGTCGTTTCATAGTACAAGGAGTAAGTAGCTCAAAAGCAAATAAGTTATAATTTAGCATGGGGGCATTGCTAAAACTATTGAGCGGCCGCATAGCTATTTTTATGTTAAAAATTGCGAATGGTACCCCTTACGTGAGATAGGAGTGGGAGGGTGACAATATGACGATGTTAATCCCAATGTTTGCCATGCTATTTAATCGCATTGGCAGTTAGGCGCGGTATTTGAAACAGAGTAACAAGGTATTTTTGGTGGGTGATCAAAATATTCTCAACATGAGTTTGGTGGTAGACGTTTTATTGGCATTCAACCTTTTAAAAGGGAGGAGCGAATTCATGCTGGTTGGGCGAGATGGGCGAGACATTGCAACTAGGTGTTGGTTCATAGCGCGGCAGAGCCCGGTGACAAGTGTATCTTCCTACTGGTCGATGACAAGATGTCACATAGGCCATCCAAGCCTATTGCACCGTGATGTGTGTTTACTGATTTAAGAGGGATGAGCACGTAAAAAATGGCGTTTCTGGGAATAGATGACACAGATATAATGCTCTAGTGAATAAGGAAGGATCATAACTCAGCACTATCTACCGGGCTCAGGGATGAGCCAATAAGCATTCGCGGATTCTCCAGGCCATGGAAGATCGCAAGATTGCAAACGAGTTAATTGATCCGAAAACTCAGCAAGTGTTGCCTCATCACACTCTTCATATTGCAGAAGAGAGCTGGTGATTTCGGCATAATGAAATTATGTGTTATATGTACATGTGACAATTACATTCACGCAGGGAAGTTAAAACATCCATGGACGCCACTTAAGAAGCCTAGTAGCCCCGTTTGTAGTGCGACAGGGTCATATATTAGTGTAACCAGCCTAGTGTGCACCAGCATTACGGCGTCCGCTGTAAGTGGGCCTGCGTGGAAATCATGCGCGTAATCGAGTTAGTTCCGCCGCGTCCATTACATCTTGCATTGTCGCGTCGTAAACAAGGTCGTTTATTAGCATGATTCAGTTTAAGGACACGGTATTCCATGATTGAGCTAAATCTACGATCGATTACAGGCGTTCAACCTCTCCCTGTTAACGCATTCTATGTAGTCAGATAACCCATGAAGCCCGTTGTGCTAATACGTTTGGATTATATACCAATATATTATAACTTTTCAGTCAAAATAGCTAAACAATCACTCTGCAAACTGTACGACGTGGTCTTAGTAAATAGAGGAATGCCACACTTGCATTGATTTGCCTGCATTACCTCACTTGTTCGTGGCG
>CM067343.1:16225642-16338142 GCA_034190875.2 Urechis unicinctus
AACACTTTGATATTATGCACACGCTAAAAACATATGATGTGCCTATTACGACCGTAAATTCTACCAAAACAGAATTATTAAACAAAATGCTCTTGGTTTGATTCCCTTTTGCCGAGATATTCTGTTGATTTTGTTAGTATGCTTAAAACATTTGACAATCGAATTTGTACCTGTATCTTTCATATTTACAGATTAAATTATTTCTTGGAGTAAATCACCGCCATTGCTTCAAATTCAAAACAGCTATATAGCGACCGTTTATTTCATGACTTGGATTTTTATACTGTAGACATATTTCATCCCTTTCAAGCAATTGTGTTTATAAAAAGCTAACCGCTTTGTGCAGCATCTGGTTAGCTACTACTAATGCAGTATTTATGCATCATATATTTGTTGATGGTGCTTATGAGAAGCTGTTATAGCGTAATGGAAAGATTTATTACACTTCGCAGTGCACTGCAGGTGCGTCGCAATTTATTGTATAAAATAAAATAAAGATGAGCCGAACTTGTTAACTACATTAGTTCTATTAGCGTTGACGGCGTAGATTATCGCAATACCCTAACACATCTGGCACTGAGACTTGGTGCAACAGTCTCAAATCGCTTCGGGGATTCATTGGTCCAAAATATTTATTATAACCACCGGGGCCTAATCTAACATCAAGGACGTGTGTAATCTCATAATTAACACCTTTATCTCAGTATATGATTTGACATACTAATCATAAGGATCGGACGATTCACACATTGTAATATTTTACGCTTGAGCTTAATTGAGAATTAGTTTGCAGGATCTTACAATTTATCTAACATTTCTTGTGCCTCTAAATGTGTTAAATACAATGTACTTTAGTCGCATTTGATTATATGCTATATTTATTGTACAACCAATTTATGACATAACACTGTGTTGTATCACGCTTAACTGCGAAAGTTGTTTTGCTGACAACCATTCAATTATTCGACAACTATTTAACCAAAACCTGCTCATGTACAACAAAATGCTACAGTAAGCTATTATTGTGGGCACATTTAATTGATTCTTAGAAAAAATAGGCGCACTTTCATTCAATGAATGCTGCCATGTTAAGCTGACTAGCAAAATGACTGCATGATTTTTCTTACTAGTACGACGTCAATGTTTCTAAGAAGATATGAAGCTTATAGTGCGTCTAACAGGCACAATCAGTGATAAATCATGTGCCCGACAAAGCAAGTTGTCAAGGGGACTTCAACCGAATGATTACCATTTACCGCTTAAGCTGACAGCCTGATCGGTAGCTTTCCTAGATTAAGTGGCTCAATAGAGATCAGTTGACGCACATGAAGTTTGATTGGCTGCTCGAATTCGCTGAACACCACCTGTTGGACAATAATTTATTTATGCAGACCAATGTGACACCGCTATAACATGTAATTAATTTGTTGTATCAACATGTGACAATTTAGCTATTAAAGCCATAGTCTGCTATTTTTTCGTCAGTATGGACAACAGAACTACTTTTAGCAAAACTTCAATTCAAAAATATAATGATGTACAAAAATGTTTTTGGTATTTATTTATACAATTTTTTTTCTTAGTCGCGTATTAATTAATTGTCAACGAAAAAGTTTGATAATATCAAAAGAGACACCATGCAAACAATGACACGATGTTTCATCTTCAGCAATGGAACGTGCAATCTCGTCTTATAAAAACTACACGCCAAAGAATCTCAATGTTAATCATTCATAATGAACACAAGTATTAACGACGAGTAGCAACAGTATTATTTAAGTAACGAGTTGTATGAAGGCGCATACATATAAATTCGATTGACAAATAGATAAAAATGGAAAACAATGGTATATATGGTTGCGTTAGCTCCATAGTAGTATTTATGTGTAGGGTAACATGCGTGCATAACAAATTTGCAGGAGTTGAGGAAGCTCGGAATGAATGAACAATATTTCAGCTGTGGCGCTGCGGATTGTAGGTAATATCTGTGCTCTTTATTTGTCTTTTTTACTTTCAATTGTCTAGCTCCAGGTTGGCCCATTTAATATCAATTACGCTCAGATAGCAATAGGTAAGCGGGCGATTGTTATTAAAACATTGATGAACATTTTGCTACATGTGTCAATAAATCATACAAATAATAAACAAATTTGCGTTTGCAACACAACTTTGTGGCTCTAATCTTGCACAAAAGCTGCGTTTTTCTCAAGTTTATAGATAAAATTGTGTTCGATATATATATATTTATATGCATTGCGAGCCGTTAAAATGTTACTGCATTTTATAGCAACAGTTCGACCCGTTGTTGCACTCATAATAGAACGTATTATGCTTAGTTGTCGCAGAGCATTTACCATTGAGTATATATGATCAATCAAATGCCATGAAGTGTGAGTCATGGAGCATCTGTTTATACATTACGAGAGTAAATCATAGGGACCTTTAGGAAAGGAGCTTATAAACACCAAAGTGGCCCATTCATTATGCATTGACCACAGCTGCGACTAACACAGAAGGTACGATGGGTGTTATAGCCAGATCAAATCGTATTAGTCAAGCAATATTTTTGCATCAATTTTGCGCATTGGTTGTTTCAGAATGATATAGAGACACAATATTTTGTATTGAAGTCACAACTGCAAATAAGCAAATTTTTAAAGGGCTTCATCATCATTAGTGGTTTGTGCACAAATGTTCCAATTAAATAACTCCAGAGCTTTATACCAACCGCCGTCTCGGGCTAGTATGATAGTCATTCGGACTAGCAGATATTGCGGAATATTGGAGGCTAGTAGCCCGATCGGGTTGTGATACTGGCGACACGGCGGCGGAAATATCTTCCAACTGATGCGCGCAAGGTTCAAAGTGTACACCACTCAGCCATTCAGCCACCTGAAACGAGAATAAGAAGTTTAAAAGGTTAGAAGCCTATTTATGGCACTACGCGGGGTTTCTTATTTCCTTTTTATAATACCCACGATGCCGAATGATATTACAAAAAGTCGCATTATAGAGGCTGATTTCTGGAACGTGGCTAATAATCTCAGGAACACTTTATATATTTTTTAACATAAAGGTTATCAACTGGTCATAGGAAGTCGTGTCAGATAAAAAAAAGTTACATTTGACGAAAATATCGAGCTACTGAACATTTTGTTATGGCTACCCGACTGGGCTTGTGTTACCAGTGGGATAGTGTTGAGCCCTGTCGTCTGTCAATTATCTGCTTTGCCGACGAAAATATATATTTCGATATTGATATGATGTTGCTGTTGCAATATTTCAAGACCCCACAATCAGAATATGCAAAACGTTTCATTACTCCATGGTCCAATTTGTTTTCTATGTTACTTCCTGTCTCAGTTATAAGGCGCACAAACATTTGAGGAATGGTAACACGGGATGCACCATTTAGTTTTGATGTAAGCAGTCTTTTAAAAAAAATCATTACTGTTGCGATCAAATGTGTGACATTGTGCGTGGATTGCTTATTAATTATGCAAGGTGCCTTTCTATCGCTCACTGATGCAAACGTAGCAGCACAAATCATGTTGCAAAACAACAGATGGTTAAATAACCATTCTAAGACACTATACCAGCTGGTTACTCATAACGCCCGTTCCAAAGATGTGCTATTTCTAATGAAGTGGGGCAGTAAGCGATGAAAATAGGTAGATAATGTCAATGCTCATGCTTCATATAAATAAAATGATGATAAAATAGAGACATAATGGTCAGATATATTGATAATATAACACACGTTTCTATATGATGCTTATTTATAGTGGCGGGTTTTAAATATATATATATATATATATATATATATATATATATATATATATATATATATATATATATATATATATATATATATATATATATATATATATATATATATATATATATATAGATATATATATATATATATATATATATATATATATATCTATATATATATCTCTCTATATATATATCTATATATATCTCTCTATATATATATATATATATATATACATAACTGAGTCCGACCATATGCATGTATTCCAGGTATATTGCGACATACTTATTTGCAGGATGACACAAAAAGTGATTATTGTGTTTTGACATCAACCTTTCTCACGAATATCGTTTAGCATCATATTCATTAAAAACTTGAATGTGTATATTCCCCACCATCTTTAGTGCTGATAAACAACGGGCGTCTACTAATACTTGGGAATGTAATGGATTCAAAGTAATTGCCTCACGTGGGAATAATTATTACTCCAGAAAAAGCGGCAATCCATATTATTATAGTCATCTAACATGGTTCATGCAAGGAGCCATTTGTTCTACTGACAGTTTGTAGCGTCGCTCGCTGGATGATGCATCCGAATGTTACCGTTCAGGCGGTAGCTTTCATTGTTCGAAAAAAACCCGTTCTCCTTAAAAACAGCAAGCGGCATAGCCACACATCGTCTTCTGCAAGAGAGACATGTGTTTGTTGAGTGGGTGCGTGTCGTTCTCTTTTTTGGTTTTGGAAGTAAATTATCCATTGTTTAAATATCAATATTAATGACCTTACAGCTCGGTCAGGGCACAGAATTCATAATCGAGCAACGGAGTACCAGCATTTGTAATTCTGTTTGGAGGTAGAGGAAGAACGACAAGCATTATTTCACGGACACCTCTTGATTCAGAACGCCAAGTTATATTAACCACATGAATGCATCAACCGAGTGCGCACTTTTAACACCACTGAATTAATCTCTCTCGTTATATGTTAACGAAGCGAGTACAAATGACGGGATACACGTATACCAATAATCAAGCTGCTTTAACAAGGATAACAATAAAATTAAAATGATCGTAGTGAGTTGCTCTGTATTATCGCTATCAGAGGTTTATCAATGGCTATAATAAAAAGGAACATATGTTTGATTCACACATGTCGTTAGCATTATCAGTGGTACTTGATGTCAATGTAGTGCTAAGTCAAGGTATATTGAACGCGGATCACTGAGATTATGATGATAGGGTGACCCCACCTTATTCACAATAAATGTGAACCTCATTGTTAAAACCAACATCTAGTGATACTATTGGAAACTCCTATCCTGTTACGCTGGCTAAGTAGTAACAAATTAGCGATGTTCGGGCGATCTTGTGTTTTATGGGTATGCGCGCATAAATATTCTATATCTAGTTTTATCTAGCTGTATATTTGTGACCAGTTGTCTTTTTTGCATTACATTTCGACGACGAACATTAACTAAAGCTATGCTTAACGCGAAACGGCCTAGTGGTTTAGGCATAGATTGATTCATACACTGGAATTGAATATCGGCGTTCATTTTGTTTGCTTACTAAAACAATTGCAGTTGAATTCATGCTGAGCAATAATGCATTAATATGACTAAAAGGCATATGGATCAAGCCATAATAACAAAGTTAAATAAGATATATCTTACATCACTATGGATGAGCTTTACGACTCCATCCAGTTCTTACTGTCAATCAAACAACCTAACATTCAACGTCTTTGATATACTATAACAGATTTAACGCGTTTAGCGTAGCATGTTGTATTTATAGAAAACTCATGTTGGCTAGGAATTAATGATTCAAAAGTCATATTAGAGTTCTTACATTATTAAAGACATGCGTCATTTATTCTTACAAATGGCAAATGAAAATGAGTTGTGCTGTACTTTGCAACAGCGAGAGATAACATTGATAGCTGCAAATTGAAGGTAACGAGAAAACTGATCCAACGCCTTTAGTATTAGGAATTATCAGACTTTTCTCGGTCTTCATTCTGAAATAATTATAATTCATTGCATCTTACGTGGTAACGAGAATGAAAATCGATGTTCAATTTGTCTTAAGATTGATTATACTCAGGAACGCTGTGGGCGACGATAATGTTTTTACTTTCACTTCGCATTGGTTTCTATCTGTAATTTATATATAAACATATATATATATATGATATATATATATATATATATATATATATATATATATATATACGATATATATATATACATATATATATATGTATATATATATATGTATATATATGTGTGTATTTAAATATTATTTATTTATACAAATATATATACTTACTGATATGCCAATATATATATATGTAAGTATATATATATATATATAGATATATATATATATATAGAGAGAGAGATATATATAGATATATAGATATAGAGGGATAGATATATAGAGAGATATATATTTATATGAGAGATATATATATATATATATATACGAGAGATATACTGATAGGGAGAGAGAGAGAGGATATATATATATATATATATATATATATATATATATATATATATATATATATATATATATATATATATATATATCTATCTATATATATATATATATATATATATATATATATATATATATATATATATAACATCTACTCAAGAATTGCTGTAGGCTAGGATTGATGTTTTCTATCTGAAATTTATACGTTTTGCAAACATGTCAGTACCATTCAAAATATCAAAATGCCCTTTCTTTTGTGGCTTCTCAATACGTTTTTATCACAGGTCTAATAAAAACATTGAATTTCTATATCGGGCATGACAGATAGCATAACGTAAGCTTAACACCAATTCATGACAATCATAATTCGCCTAAAGTATGTCGAAAGCGGAATACATATAGCTCATGTATGTAAAGAAAATGGTTGTGTGTGGCTGTAGCAATAAATTGCGTTTAAATGTGTTTCAGTATGATTTTAGACGCAGAAATATCTTCCACCTTAGGCTCGATAACGTCACCCAACGTGATATTCGATCAACATTCAATGTTCTTATTTACATCATATCGCCTGTGCAATTTGCATGAAATTACCAATGCACTGGTTTAAATCCGCCTCATTTAACTGGCAGTCTTTTTTGTTTATCCAATTTATATGCAATGCTTTGCATTATATTAGGCTACAATCATTTACCTATGGTTTCCCCTGTCTTAAGTGTTATGAAGCTTTGTTATGAAGATAGCCATGCACCTGCCTTTCGCACTCTGCGGTAGTTTTATACAGTATCACACGTCTCTTCCGCTGACCAATGCGTTGATCAATTTCAATTTTTAAGCAATTATATCATTCGTCATCAATATCTTTGCAAACTGTTGGTGGCAAACTTAATAAAACGCATTATCTTCGCCAAATTCAATTTCACCTGCATGTTCCTGTCGACAATCAATTGATATCGTTGCTGAGAGAACCTACAGTGGGCAAACATATTGCTTTAATTGGAGGTCAAGTAGCATTTGCAGCATTTTGGCTTTCATATTTGCTGAAATGGTCCCCGACTTAACACCTGTCGATTCAGACGGTAAAATGAGCAAAATGATACTGTCAGGCAAGATGCTTTGGCAAGATGGCAAAGTGCAATTATAGCTCGTCCTGTTACATCATTGACAAAGCAATTAAATTTGTCCAAGGTGTCAACATGAGTGCACACTATACTATTTTCCACATATAGTCTAATCATGTTTTCACCTTCTATGAATGATTGATGGCTAACTAATGCCAAATGTGTGCCGATTTCCCTAACTGAGAGCAATATATTCATGGCTTAAAGTGGCTGATGTTTTAAGTCAAAGTCAATGCCGGGAAAACCTCGATTTCGATATGAAATGCTGTCCAGTCGGTGCAAAGTAAGTTATTGGCCAAATGCAAGGCTTCTGTGTTGTTTGGTGATCATAAATGACATTTATTAGAGGATCCACGTTATTGCTAAAAACACAACAGTATGTCAACTGGTACTTATCAATTGATGTCGCTTTTATAGATGATGCTTCTTTTGATATAGGATTACGTTTCCAATATCTGCTGCTCACGTCGAATAGGGTTTGGCAAGGAGATTAATACTCGATGGCAGGCGGTCTTAAATCGCAAATATAAAACATTGGTCTATTTAGATGTATCTATCCACATGAATGATATGTGGTCGACATCAGCGCAATTAGGCTTACCATGGGCTTGTTCTTCAACCTGATTTTGCTCGCAAACTGTGAGAAGATTATAAAACTTCGTATAACCACAGTAGATCAGACTAATAACAGAAGCTGCAGGAGGGCATTCAAAGTCTGTAAGATGTAAGCCAAACGGACTTAAATACAATAAGCTACACGGATTTAAATACATATCACATATGTGTTGGTTACCTGGTCCCCGGTCGTGTATAACCATTGTTGTGCATAATAATGTATAAGCATGCCATCATTAGGTAATAAATGCTACGACGCACATTTAGTCACATACCTTAAACACCCATTTAGCATTCACATAAAGTAGGATGATGAACACTTGCCATACAATGCTTGCCAAAATGCGAAAGTATCACTAGGTGAGGTCAATTAAAAAATGCCACAGTGCCTTGCGCATAAGCAGGAATGATTGAATGGTATAGCTAATAATAAAAGTCGGAATAGCTTATATCTACACTGTTCTTTTGACATCACTACCAAAGAGAAATATCTTAACAATAACACAGGAAAACAACGAGCACAAGGAAAGATCTTGCGGTGCTTTAAGATGGATCTCTGTATTTCATTTCGAATCTAACAATGCCTATTGTGCCGTCCCTTTTATCTGGCTATGGACAACCCCTGTATTGATCGTTAACAATGCAAATAGATATGAGGCGAACTTTGCAATATCACAGATATACATGACACCGATATGATAAGCCATTTTACATCAAAATAAATCATTTTTATTATTCCCAATCACCCTAAAGAAAGAGTTAAAAGCTGGCATGAAAGTAATGGTCTTAAGTAATTATATATATATATATATATATATATATAGATATATATATATATATATATATAGATATATAGATATATAGAGATATATATATATATATATATATATATATATATATATATATATATATATATATATATATATATATATATATATATATATATATATATATGTATATATTATATATTTATATATATATATATGCATATAAATATATATATATACTAGCGGGGAGGGAATATGTGAGTATTTTAAAAATCGTGCACTTTGTGACAACTTTTTAAAACTTTGCACGGTGTTAGGTATGGATAAGACCTTTTCAAAAACCACCGCACACAAGTTGGTGGAGGCCCCTGGCGGCCGTTATGCACAAAATCCAATATGGCCGCCACTGAGAACTGAAAAGGCAATATCTCGGCTCATATTAAGAGCAGAACCTACTGTGATACCACTTTTCCATTCAAGTATGAAGATTGAAGACGCACAAGAATAGCCTTGCTTCGATTCATCATGAGTGACGAAGATCCTTTCGAAATTCCATGTAATGCAAGACAAGACACAGACTGGGAATTGTGTTGCTTGTGTCAAGAAAAAGCTGGGAGGGACCTGCGACACCCTTATAAGAAAAAATGTTATCATGCTGCATATCAAACCCTTGAAGATGAACTGAAAGCTTTTGTAGACAATGATATCCCATTACCTCTTGGGGTCAATTTGCAGTGCTTAGATGATGGTTCGGGGATCGCCTCCACAATGCTGAAAAATGAAGCTAAATATCACAACGGGTGTCGAGGACATTTCCGTTCACATAACCTTCCGCGTGCTGTAGAGAAGCGTACAAGAGAAGATTCAGATGGCGAGGACTTCAGTCCAAAAAAAACTCGTTCTAGTTTTAGTGCGTCGCTTGATCGGAAATAACATTCAGTGTGTCTATTGTGAAACGTTTCAAAAAGACAGTGATGAGCCAATCCACAGAGCACGTAGTGAAGACTGCAGCCAGAACCTCTGCAAATGGGCTATAGAGTCTAAGAACTGGGTGGTACATGCACGCTTGAACACTGCAAGTGATGCAGAGGTTGGAGATGTGCATTATCACATATCCTGTTATACAAAGCTGAAGAACGAGGCCCTTGCAGCTGTGAACAAATCATTAAATGCAGAGACAAGTTACGCCAGGCAGCAATACGACCCCTTGGTATTTGCTCAACTTGTAGCATTTGTGCAGTTCAATAACTCTGCGTTCAAGCTTGCTGACCTGAGGAAACTGTGCGATCGACGTTTGGTCCAACTGGAATCTGCCTGGATTGGATCATATGTACATCCGACGAGGTTCAAAGAACATATATTACAGAAGCTAGGACCTGATTGGTCTGAATACACAGAAGGTCGTGAAATTTACATCTCTCACAAAAAGACAGTTGGTGCTGCTCTAGCACAGGCATCTCGCATTCATGTGAGTAATGAAGAGGCACAGAAAATTGTTGGAGTGGGTCTCATGTTGCGTCAACACATTCTTCAGGAACAGAAGCGTTTTAATGGATCATTCGACCCGAGTTGCCTCAGTGAGCCAGTCAGTAAGCCTCTGTTGACCCTTCTGGACGTCCTTCTCGAAGGCTCAAGCTCTATTGAGAGTCGCCTGCACTATATCTCAGCTGATATGCAGCAATGCTGCTAAACAATCAAGCAGTGCCCTTACCCTTTACCAGAAGAAGAAGAGAGAAACACCATTTCCTCTCTATGTGGGATTGAAACTACATGCAAGCGCTCGTCAAAAAGGCACCATAAATACTTTCCATGCAATGGGTGTGGCCGTATCATATGACCGGGTCATGGAAGTTAGGAAGGGACTTGCTATTTCTGTGTCAAAGCGATTTGCTGAAGATGGTGTTGTTTTGCCTTCAAACATCAAGCGTGGAGTATTCACCACTGGAGCAGTTGACAACATTGATGAGTCTGGCCGCACTGAGCTTCATGATACTGCCATTTCACTGATAAACCATCTCACTCATGAAAACACTGGGATCTGTCCTCCAGCTCTCAGACTTGATGCTCCTGAAAACGCCACTGTCCATCTCCCTGAAGACTTTGCCATTGTGCCATACGTTGACGAATACGCTGGAGAAATCACTCTTTCCACATTGCCCGATGGATCAGCTCTGCCAACATTAACAGCAAATCCTCGGTCGGGAACCAAGTCGGATATCTTGGGTTGTCTTCCAGGGATGCCTGGTCCGGGACGAACTCCAGCAGCTAGAGAAGCTTCTGTAGTTGTGCTCGACATGGCTGCAGTAGTCCACATCATCAAGCCCCAACGGGCCAGCGTGTTTGGTGAGTACACAGAAATGCAATTGCTTCCATACTTAGAGAGCCATATGATGGACAGAACAACAAGAGTGGATGCCATCTGGGACACATATACAGAGACAAGTCTCAAGTCCCAAACTAGGATCAAACGGGGTGGGACTGCATCACGCAGAACACGAGTCTCAGACAAGATACCTATACCCAAAGGAGCTCAATGGCAGTTGTTCCTCAAGGATAGTCAACACAAAGATGAGCTTTTCCAGTTCATCAGTCTGGAACTGCAAAGGATCACAGTCAATTCACAGTACCATCTGTTGACAACAAAGGCTGATATCGTACTCACCAATAAGCCTACAGACTTATCAGATTTGTCTCCATGTCGACAAGAGGAAGCTGACACACGGATGATGCTCCACTTGCGCCATGCTGTTGATCAGGGTCATACAAAGGCGTACCTCAGGACGGTAGATAGTGATGTTGTAGTGTTGACCATCCACTTGTTCCACGACCTAGGACTCTCAGAGCTCTGGATTGGATTCGGGTCAGGAAAAACGTACAAAGACATTCCAATCCACCATATCTCAGATATGTTGGGACTGCAGCGTTGTCAAGCTCTGCCCTTCTTCCATGCTTTCACAGGCTGTGATGTTGTGTCTTCCATGATGGGTATCGGCAAGAAGACTGCATGGAATGCATGGGCTAACTTTCCTGAGGTCACCACCACATTAACTGCCATCACTCAAGACCTAGCCAGTCTGCCGCTTGATTCTCTCCATATGTCTGGAGCGCTTGACAGTACTTATGTACAGTAAGAACTGTGCTGTCCAATCTGTCAATGAAGCAAGGAAGCTATTGTTCACCCATGGCCTCAAGTCTCTCGACTCCATCCCACCGACCCTGAATGCTCTCTTCCAGCATGCCAAGCGGGCTCTTCACACAGCAGGATTCGTCTGTAAGCAGGCCCTCTCGAGAATCCCGCAAATCCCAAATCCCAGTGACTGGGGCTGGGAATGGAATGCCAGAACCAACCAGTGGGTGCCATATTGGACGGATTTGACAGACGTCAGTAAGGCTTGCTCGCTGCTCGTCCAATGCGGGTGTGTGGTTGCCTGTAAGGGAAACTGCAAGTGTCATCGAGCTGGACTCCATTGCAGCCCATTGTGCAAGTGCGAAGGGGGCTGCACTAACAATGAAAGTGAAATGTGATGTTCATGTAACTTGATAAAAATCATAAAAAACACGAACTCAGAACTCATCTTGGTATGTGGCCAATATATGGTCATTTATATGTAAATTGGTCATAAACATAGCATTTATACGTGAAAAGTAAATGGAAACTTTAAAATTACTTCAGAAACGTATTTCTCGACATCATAAATCCTAGAAAAATGGTATCACAGTAGGTTCTGCTCTTAATACGAGCCGAGATATTGCCTTTTTAGTTTCCAGTGGCGGCCATCTTGGATTTTGTGCATAACGTCCACCAGGGGCCTCCAACAACTTGTGTGCGGTGGTTTTTGAAAAGGTCATATCCATACCTAACACCATGCAAAGTTTAAAAAAGTTGTCACAAAGTGCACGATTTTTTTGAATCCCCACCCCGCTATACATATATATATATATATATATATATATATATATATGAATATCTGTATATATATACATATATATATATGTATAGATATATAAATATATATATATATGTATATATATATATAAATATATATATATATGTATATATATATACATTTATAAACATAAAGTTATATATATAAATATATATACATATATATATATATATATATATATATATATATATATATATATATATATATATATATATATATATATATATATATATATATATATATTCATCTATTTATATATATATATTTACGCACGAACGCGACCTTTGGTAGACAAACTTCTATACTTTCGTAGACTTGGGTCCACGAAAGGATATACCACTTTGTCCATACTAAGTCAATGCACTTTTTCTTTCACAATGTTTATAATCTCAGCGTCACAATATTTTGGTGCAACTACTGCCTCGTTCAGCAACATAACTAACCTATGAGTTAGCTATATTACTATACTGGCCGTATTGCTGACTGCATGCGAGAACAGCCCAATCATTTACTGATGCTAGGACGCACTGTTGCAAATGCAAGGCAATCTAATGCTTATGACATGAGGTTTTGCCATGCTCTATTAAGATAGTCATTCAGGTCCGTATGGCTAGCGATGATATATTTTGGATGGTGTGTGTGTGTGTGTGTGTATGTGTGGCGTTTACCGCCGTTTTAATTACAAGCTCGAACAATATATCACTTCAAACGTAAATTTGTTTTACAATATCAAGTCTGTACCATCATCGGTTATCTATTGTTGTTATTTTAACAACATTTGGAATATTTTTCATTATAAATGACCTGTGTTACGCCATGCAACGTATCAATCTGTGTATAATCACCATACCAGGGAACTCAAACACATGTGTCACAAAGTCACCTTAACAACCTGATCGGGCAACCCACAAAGAATTTTATAAACTACCCTGGTTAGTGGTTGTCGTGTGTTTTTTTATCAAAACCAGGCCTCATTAAAATGGGTGCCATAGAAAACAATTGATGTCTGCTCTATTTCATAGGCAATTAATTATCTTATAGTAGTATGTAATCTTCTCCTTCCCATGTATATGCTTATCGTAATTGCTTAGTGTATCATAAACAACTGTTTTATATTTATGGCCATGGTTTGCATGTATTATTAATTCCGGAAACGCAGAAAGGTCATCACTCTGTGCAGATCGCCGCCAGCGGGTGTTTAGTTTACGCTATTTTCATTGCGATAATGGACGATCAAACCAAGTAACGAAGGAAAGGTGGAGGGAGAAAGAAGCTGTTAATAGATTCAACAACTAAGAGAAGGAAGCGGGAGCTAGACCAGCTGCGGTCTAACACGAGGGTGTCTTACGGTAGGCATTCAGGGAAGTGAGGAGTGTGACCTACGAAGAAGCTGCAAAGGTTTTGCTGGACATGTAATTAATCTCGTTGTATTATGAATACCCTGCTATCGAATCGGTCTGTATTGAATCGACTTGTGTAAATGTCACCGATTAAATAAAATCTAAGGGCCTATTGCGAGTCCATTGCACCATTTAGATTTGTAAATTGTTGTTGCAAACATACCTTACTTACTTTGTAAATTTCAGGTAGAGAAATTATTGCATCCTCTTGACCCTAATTCAATGGCTGGTGATCAGGTGTTCGTCATACCTTGCCTGCAGTCAAGTTGTGACAATGGACCACAACACTCTATTGTACCGATAGTGTTCACTTTATTGAGGCGGGTTCTTTTTTATATATAACATTCGAAAACTCCAATCAAAGAAGAGTCATACAAGAAATGTAGGAATCAAAACACTCACCATTTCGGCTGCATGCGTTTCTGCGCTGCGCGTGACGTCACGACTATGTGTTGTAAACAAATGACCCTTCAATACGCATGCGTCATTTTCCAATCGACATGTGCTCATGTTTGTAAACCCGACAGATTTCGATACGGTGTAATCGACGATATAGCGTTGAACTAGTCCACAAAATGGTTTACATGAGTTCCAAAAGAGTTGTTCTATTAAATGGATAAAAAAAACCGCATGTAATTTTTTGTAAAAATGCACCTTTAACTTGAAGTGAAGTCGAATTATTATGAGTTTGGGCTGCGAACCCAATGACATAATTTGTCAGAAAATATCATAAGACGGACACAACTCTCGCACGGAGAAACTTGAAAACGGCAATTACAATCACTATTTCTAACT
The DNA here is from genome assembly GCA_034190875.2 of Urechis unicinctus. Lineage (NCBI taxonomy): Eukaryota > Metazoa > Annelida > Polychaeta > Xenopneusta > Urechidae > Urechis > Urechis unicinctus. The sequence continues at coordinate 16,240,564 of CM067343.1, forward strand.
CGTATGTTCAACAAGCAATGCTCTAACATTCCATTGATGTATTTACATCATTGTTAACATATATATAAACGATTGGCTGCGCCAGATATTTATTGTAAGAGCTGCCATTATATGCGTACTCAATTTTATCGTTCGACCACTTTGGGGGGGCATTTACGCATCGTGACAAAGCATGGTAAATAATTTCAAGTTTAAGTTTATTGAAACGAGCTTACTTCTTATTGCGCAATAAGTGCGCTCTACTGCGAAGCAATGTAACTATATTTTTTTCTAAGGAAGACATGCAAATGTGTGTTGGTTAGCCATATAATCATGACAACAAAAAGATAGACATGCTTATCTTGCGAATCATAAAACTAACGCTCATAACGTTTATATTATATGCACGGATAGCACAGTGGATAAACGTGATGAGAAGCGAACACATTATGCTTAATGTGGTTTTCATTTAATGTAAACGTCGTATTTTCAACCTTACGCAATGAAATAGGTTTAGGATATGTTATTGAGCGTACATAAGGCCATTTATGTTTACCGAAATCTATTTGCTTGTTATTCATATATCCTGGATCGAATATTTTGTTAAAGTAAATGTGGCTATGATACCACCGCTGCAATAGCAAACTGTCAGCTATACTTTCTGTATAATGTTGAAGGAATTTGATACACTAAAGACAAAGTACGGCCATTTATTCGCAATACATAGGAAAGAACATTGTCTAGTATTTCTGAAGAATGATCATTGGGGTAAAGGTTAGCTCTTTGATGTATAATGGATTCTGACAGCCTCAAGATAGATAGACCACGCTAGGCCCTTATCAACTCGTAGCTGTTTGGCTCTTTGTACTGCATACCAATGACCGATCGTTGGCAATGTTCCTGTGACGTAATTTGCGTAACAAATTGGAACTTTTAATTTAATTGAATGCAATATTGCCCCACATGACTGCTAGCTTACCCGGCCAACCGAAATAAATAATGTTCTTGACTGGATTTCCCGATATCCATATACCTTTATTGTAATTATTATGTACTCTGTAGACTGGTGCTAAATACGATGCAAACAAATGTTCGTTCGTTGGTTCAAAATTAGAGCCGTTTTGGCTACAATTGCCACGTGGGGTTTACGAACGAATAGCATGCGCTTTACTTTAATATTGCCGTGTCATCCATAAAACAGTGGTAACATGCTGTGACCATGCAACGTTTATTCCCATTGTATATGAGCAAAACCGAATGTAGTCCAGTAACAGCATCAACAGATGCCCCCGACCGCCGACATTGTTAAGTGAAATCATACGTTTTTCTCGAACGGGTATGAACAATCCTTCGCAGCGGCTTTTATAGCAAAACACTGTTGAAATTCAAGCAAATATGTAGTCATCCAGTCTCTTGGTAAATTTGATAAAGAGACTTGCCAGATATTGCCTTACACTTACTAGACCTGAAACGCTAACTGACACTGGCTTAACAGCCTAACCCAATGGATAATACTAAAGGCCGTGCTTTATAACCCATAATGCATTCGTCGGCTCTGATTGATCATCTTACCGTCTTTCATCTCAGGGAGCCGTATACGTGATTATTCTGTCCAAAGTATATTTCGTGAATGACACTGGCATGGATTATATGAAAGGTCACGTTGCAATGACAAAAGCGTCATTCCCAGCCAAGTTACTTCGGTTGGATGAGCTTATCAGATCCTCAGTTACCCTCTGCTCATATCAAATTCCAACACCATTAGGCCATTGCTGCTTTATCTTCACGATAATTTCTTGATTAGCCAAATTTCATGTTCCTAAGAACTTAGATCACACTCAGATTACACTATTCTCACAAAATGACTATCGACAGTCAGTTAAAAGTTTATTACCTAACTTACAACTATGAATTATGAACATTTCTTTTTTAACTTGTTTGGTTTAACTATTTAGAGGCAAAGTATTGAGTTTGTGAAATATATTTGGCAGTGTACAATGATTGTATATGCATCTTCCATATTCTCATGTTACCCTCTCTGCTCCGTCAGATTAAGCTACGCTGCTATTCCCATATGGAAATTATTGACATTCAAATAATTCAAATGTAAAGTATGAGCTTCAGCGTACAGAGGTCTTTTTAATCTTATTTGATTTTGTAAGCTACAGGCTGCTCGTTCACGTCCGTATAATCCAATCACGTCTGAATTACGCAAGGTGTGTATTTGCTGTTTGGAGGCTGCAGGTGTTTATTAGATTTAGCCACCAGCCTTATTGTTTTACCCTATTAACCTTCAATAATGCTGACAATGTTCGAATTCATTGCTGCTAATGAATCGTATGTAAAATTGCTCGCAACTAAAATTACAGGAAGTATGCGATTGTAGAGATCGTTGCTGAATACTTCGCTGTATTGCTACTATGTAATAGATTTTTATATCTACGGTAATATTGCTTCCAGTTTGATATGCTACTCAGCCTTACAGCGTTAACTTTAGATCATAAGGACCTACATTATCAATCAGATAATACAAAAATATATATGTTGACTTGTATTGTTTATTTATTCCTGCCAATGTGAAATAATATTTTGGGTGATGAAAATATAAGCTACATTCTGCTTATTTACTAATATATAATGGTTATCTGCATCACTATTTACAGGGCTCAGGGATGAACCAATAAGCATTCGGGGATTCTCAAAGCCATGGAAGATCGCCCTAATAACACGGCACATCAGACACCTGTATCCGGTTTCATAAGATAGCCCAACCCCCTATAACTCGGACACTTATTAGTTAGTTTGCTGGTTATTATGTGTAGTGGGGTATGTGGGGCCCATCTCAATGATATTACCAATTTTCCGGGAGAGCACAAAACTACGTGACAAAACTATTACTATGCAAAGACTATGCGTTAGTCGAATGTTACATCCATAACCTACAGAGTGAGCATGGGTTTTTTTGCATACGAGTTAAATTGATCCGAAAACTGCTGGTGATTTCGGCATAATGAATGTTTTTATTATATGTACATGTTACATATACATTTAAGCACCGCATTCCAGACGGAATGTCATGCAGCGAGTGACATATAAAAGAAAGTTAAAACATCAAGAAGCCTAGTGGCCCCGTTTACAGGGTGATATATTAGTGTAACCAGCCTAGTGCGCACCAGCAGTAAGACGGCAGCTGTATGTGGGCCTGCTGGGAAATCATGTGCATGATCGAGTTAATTCTGCTGTGTTCATTACATCTTGCATTGTCTCGTCGTAAACAAGGTCGCTCATAAGCATGATTCAGTCTAAGGACGCGGTATTCCGTGATTAAGCTAAATCTAGGATCGATTACAGGCGTTCAACCTTTCCCCGGTATCGCATTCTATGTAGTCAGATATCCCATGAAGCCCGTTGTGCTAATACGTGTGGATGATATACCAATGTATCATAACTTTTCAGTCAAAATAGCTAAAAAATCACTTTGCTAGACTGAACGTGGTGTTAGGAAATAGAGGAATGCCACATTTGCATTGATTTGCCTGTGTTACCTCACCTGTTCGAGACGAATTTTAGATGGCAAAGGAATACAGCGCTTTTTTTAGGTGATCGACTTATCTCGCAATCGCATCCGGCATGCTACAAATTATATATATCAGGCAATAAACCGACAATATTCACACTAATGGCTAAGGAACACATATTCTAACGATTTTAATTTCTCAGCTGATGCGTATTTTGAGAGCGCAAACACAATTTGGACCATACTGAGCAAAGTAATCTATATCACTGATGTCAATTGCGATATCGTTCAACAAAACCTAGCGAATGAAATATTTATCAGCCGACATTTATCATAATTTTCAATCGACATCATCTTTATCATTATCTACTTGCAGTTACGGCCAGGATGCATCCGCGCTGTTGCTAACATATGAGCATGCGTTAAGGGTAGTCATGAGCACAATGGCCTTGCTTCTCTTACCTGGATACATACAGGTAGACACCATAATCAATATACAATGCTATAATGTGTATGAATTACCTGATGTTTGGCAGCACAAATGTTAGCACCTGAGAGATGAGTATTTTATTTTACATTGTTAGCATAAAAGTGGCGTCTTCGTAATAAAGCTGGTTAGATAATGAAATCGGAGGGAAAGCTAAACATGGCTGAAAAATTTAGCTACCTAATAAACTGCAATGGCAGTCTCTAACTAATGATTATTGCAACTGATGCACACAGGTAGCCATGCCGTTGTGGTTAGATTCTCACCGTTAATCGTGACTTGTGTTTCCATTTAATTGCGGTCGCATCTCCGATCGGAAATATATCAACCCTGGTTATTTTGAGTTAACCTCCACAAGGCAGATGTTCATGAAATATGAGGCTTAGCTTTTAAGTACAGTATTAATGATCGCACCTAAATAGATAGCGTATACATAGTTGTTCGGGGACAGGGAATCCTGCATGACATGGATGATCACATTAAGTGGTTTATCTACCAAATCAAGGTGATGTACCCAACCAAGTTGCACAACTGTATGGTGTTGAACCTTCGATAAAGTAGAGTGGGTATCACAGCCAGGTTCAGGGAACTGATTTGTGTGCTATGGCACGTTAGCAGAGCTGGACTAGAGTCACAAATCGCCTCACTTACCACCGTTAGGATTCCTCTTTGTTGTTGAAACGCAGAAAAAAGTGTTCTATTCTATTACATTCCTTTAAAGATCTCCCTAAAACTAAACCAAATATCATGATTGCTTCGGGTCGGTTTTATTGTGCTTATTGTGAAAAAATAGTCGTGATGGATGTTGGGAACAGCAATGTGGGAGTGCGAAGTAAATGCTGTGAGTAACTACAACGGCTGCAAATATAAGATACTCCATGTATGCACCAGTCATTTATCAAGCTGGAAAAATGATTGTCTATCGTCATTCGGAACAGATTTACCAGCTTTTTGCATACGGTATCATTACTAATATTGGTATACGAAGTATATAGATATAACAAAATATGCATTTATCGATTAGTTTTGCAAGTGCCAATGTGCCAAAGTGCCTAAAATCGTTCAATTAATGTCATAGTATCGTAAACATGATATATAGATAATATAAATAACCAGTGAAGATACACCGCGGACGCAGGTCCTATACACGCAAACAATTAATTGTTGCAGAAACGCTCAGTTAATATATACTTGATAGTAATTACCTTATAAGAGTCATGATAGATTTTCGGTTCTGAGCTTTCGCACCACGAGTGACCCTACGAAGAAGATAGATATCTCCGAACGGAGATATTTCCACAATTCATTGCATCCAAAGCTCGAGAACCCAGGGCGACATTTATTGTCTATTTCCTGTTTGTGCGCACAAATACATCCATAAATATGTCTCAATCTCCCCTGGTAGACCGATAAATTGGTATTTCGAGTTGTATATGACATGTTTACCCACACTTCTTGTTCTAAATCCTCATAGACAATGATGGTAACACACCATGTATCTGCTGTATCAAAAGAGGAGGACCTTTTCATGCTCCGTAAACAACATAAATATTTATGAAGTACAAATGTTTGAATAATATGAAAGAACATAACTTGGTGTAGCTGCTCTACTAATTTAACATATATGAATAACCCACATCCAACAATGCCTCGCCACTGGTAGCATTGGATATTTTTGTACTGAATGTTAACTCATAGAAATATTACTCATGATGTATCTATAGTGTTATAAATTAACGGATTATATTGCGGTGCTTGAGTGAGCTCGATTTATAATTATTTGTCATTGGTCGAGAGAGCGAACGTATGGTTCAATGACTCAGGCACCTGTTGCCATAACGCTATTGAAGCACATTGATTTTAGTATCAGGAATAGTTCCGCTAGTTACTTTTTAATTTCCCCATGTCAAAACATGTCTTCAATTAGAGAAATTGTAATTCACTAAAAACAATTGGCTTTTATTTAAAAAAGTACAAGTTGCAAACAATGTCCCAGTGAGTTGGAACCTGAAATCACACATTCATATGGACGCGCAAAATGATGTAGCCACGTACAGTTGCTACTTCAGTGTTTGGGAATTTCTTTTTTCCGGGCTTTTTATTGACTTGTTTATCCAACGACAAGATTTTTGTTTGATGTCTATAGATTAATCAATTATTAGTCAAGGATAAATACAAAATAAAAGAATAGTTCGAACACGACTGCGCGTTGATGTCAACTTTATGTCAATAAACCATTCACTCATTGGTGATGCGTGAATGTTACGGTAGCTAAACAAATTCATTGCGAATGTTGTTAGCTACTGTGGTTGTTTTTCTGGGGCTAGTGTATAGAGCTAATTAAGCAGATGTGACGTACTGTAGATAGGATCTGGGCCAAAGCAGTTTTCGTTCAGACCCAAGAGTCGTCATTAGTCTAAGCGCTCAGGTCTTTTGGCTCTTTATTTGCGGGCCAGCTGATGCCATACTCGTCGCGTAGTTCTGCTAAAAAAATTGCTCTGTGAAAATAGAATTATGTACTTATGGCCGATAAACAGCCACAGCTATGTGAACATAGCAATATGTTTGAGCAGCTTTCACTTGTACAATTCAGCATCGTTAATATGCGACAATTGGTGAGTTAACAGAATGGATATCGTGGGTAAGGGGGAAACTTTGCAAGATACTGTTAAATGTACGTTGATGGTACTCATGTATCGTTTATGTTAATCTGACAATACTGTTGAACATTCATATCATTATAACATCCCAGGCGGGACAAATAAAGTTGATTCCATATATGTTCGTGATGATTGAGCATCACAGGCAAGGGAATAGCTTCTATGAGTTATGCTGCAAACATAATATGATATTCACTGTCCTCAGCATGCTTATATGTGAATTAATCGTGTGCACTTAATAATACTACGTGATCACTATGTGAATCCATTTTTATAACTTACCTCATACCCATTGCACACACGTTTTCTTGCTGGTTATATGAGTCTTTGTTTATTTTGAGATCGTCTCGGAAAGCCATCGGTTTCAAACATTAGTGATTGAGTGGAAGGGTTTGGTAATACACCGAAGCATGTTCATCCTTAATGATCAATGCAGGTGTCATGCCCTTCATTAACATGTTGCTACCCGAAATAACAATTTCGTTAGACATAACAACTATAAATGACTGATTCGTCGGCCGCTTTACAATACAACAGGTCCTTTCACTGCGTGATGTTAATCGGCGTTCTTCAGCAAATATATTCTTGAACCATTGTTGTCCATCCAAATAGTTACAGAATGTAAAAATGAATAGGCGCAAATTGTTCCATATCATAAAGAATATTATCACCCTGAAGCATCCGACTAATTTTTCGTGTAGCGTATAGTGCACAGACATTTATAGTATTCGGTTAGCACAGTGATGTAGTTTCGTGTTGCATTATTGCTATGTAAGTGATAAATGGCAGGGCACCCATGATCACCATCTCAATATACCTGATCCATTTGGGCCAATGTGAAGGTGGTCAAAGCTTTAGAGTGTGTGATACATGGGCACAGTGGGTATGTTGTTGGTTAATTGTAATGAAAACCATGTGGATAATCGAATTTGTTCGGCTACGACTATTTCACTTCCGAAAACAAGGTCGTTCATTCACAAGATCTTTTGTCACAAATCACCCCAAGCACTTTTAGCGATTAGTATAATGTTTATATGCATTGTGTCAAGTAGGGTTTGATAGAATGTCAATGATCTTTAGAATGACAACTGAAGGATTGAATATTGGGTTAGATTGTATCATTGGCAGACGGAAAAATTCTCATGCGTACATTCGAATATGGAATCGTTACAAGAAAATGACTGTTAAAGTGCTGACCAGTATGTCATTATACACACAACTATAGAGACCAGGCAACGAATAATTAGCAGGCTATGAAAATAACCCATTTTGATACCGATTAATCATTCAGAAGATAAACAAACAAAGCAGCAATTGCCTGCGTATTTGTCCTTTGTCCTGAATAATCACCAGAATTATACGCTGAAAGTTACTTTCAAAACGAACAATATAACAGATGACAGCCGATACATAAGCTACAGCCATTACTTTACAAACATCCTCTAGGTTCACCCTTGTTGCTCACACAATCATCGCCTTGGCAGAATCGTTAATGTAACAACGATATTTACCGCTAAGGTTAGTCACCTTTTATTCTGTTTTTTTAACATATATCTGCGATTCGTGCACTTCACGTGTGTCTGATTTTGATTGATGTTTTCTAACCTAAGCACAGCTTCTTATGATGATCTCAACATTATCACGGTTGCCCTTTTACGCTTACATCTCAATCCCAGGTACGGCTCGAATTTAGTGCGTGCAACGACCGTTGTCAGTTTTAAAGTTACTGTCCCAGGAAAACTCATTTAATTTCCTTCAGCAAAAATACAGAAATATAATCCAAACATGCCTATTCTGTCTATTTATCAGTCGTAAAAGTGCACGCTTTCTGATGCAAATTCCGGCGTATCGAAAAGAAAAGCTCATAAATAAATAATCGCTTCCGCATGACGTCTGACCCGGCACTGATTTTGTTGCGAGGCGCGATCTGTGTAACAATTAACGCAAAATGGCTGCTGGCAATTCCACTATTTCATCACTTCAGGAGAGCGACGCAGAGATATGGGATGGCCCAAATCATTTGCAGACTATGGTTGCTTTGGCAGGGCTAATTTTCCCCTGCAGTTTCGAAATAGTAATGAACCGTTTAGACGTCACTAATCATATTTGCAAAGATGATGATGCCTATATATATACACTTCGCAAATGCACTTTACGGTTTTTATCAGCCAGCACGATGATTCGTCTGATATATTCAATCGGCAGAACGGGAGGAAGTTTATGTATAATATATATATATATATATATATATATATATATATATATATATATTATATATATATATATATATATATATATATATATATATATATACATATGTATATATTTATGCATATATATACATATATATATATTTATATAAAGTGAGAGAAAGAGAGTGAGAGAGAGAGAAAGTTTATATATATATATATATATTTATATATATATAATTATACGTACATATTTATATATATTTATGTCTAATTATTTGATATATATATCCATATATGTCTATATATATATGTAAAAAATATATTTATATATCTCTGTATTGTTTGTTTTATATATATATATATATCTATTTTTCTGTATCTCTCTATTTTATGTGTCCCTATATCTCTCTATACATATCTATATATCTTTTATACGTACATCTTATATATATTTATGTCGAATTATTTTATCTATATATCCATATATGTATATCTATATATGTAAAAAATATATTTATATAAATGTATATGTATGTCTATATATATATCTATATATATATTATCTATATCTCTTATCTATAGATTTATCTGTATATATATATTATGTATAAATATATATATCCCATATATTTATATATCTCTCTCTCTATCTATATATATATATATATATATACATATATATATATATAGTATATATATATAATATATATTAAGTGAGAGACAGAGTATGTGCATAATTAAATGAACATGATATTGCACTATCTTTTTGATGGTTTTCATGCAATCACATACCCATTGTTGGCTAAGTCTGTTGTTATTGTAGAATGCAGTTGCAATTTCATCGTGCTGTCTTATTTGTTCTGTCAAATTTAAATGGGCATTGTTGTCGCGACACTTTCCTTTGATAGATGAGACACACCTAGTCTTCTTATTCAATATGCAAACTTATAGAATGCAATAATTGTTTTGCTCGGGGAGCAGGCTTGGTCTAGATTTTTTATTAATCGGGATGACTGCTTTCTGAAACTACTTAACACTTAATAAAATATTGTTAGATTCAAAGACGTCGGGACGTGCAATATTCAATCATTGGCTTGATGCTTTAATGATATTGCTGGCCGCAAATGTTTGTAAATATTACCGTGAGTGAATGGCAAATTGGAAAGGTAGAATTCGAACAATAGTCAGACAAATAATATTTAGTCAAGATCTACACAATACGTTACCTTCACTGTCAGTCGCAGCTGAGGTTCATGGATAATCAATGAGTCACTTCGAATTATGCCTGCAATTCACAGTCTCGTGTTAAGAAAGACGCCGGCTATATGGCATAATTAGGACAGTCACTTTACGTGTATGCAAAATATCTTTACAAGTGCATGAAACATCCGTTTTATCTGGTACATATATTTGAATAATGAATGATCAATTTATTAACCTGAACAACCTATATGAATATAATGTGGCTTTATTGATGAACACATATGACTGTAAACTTTTGCCCCGATTGTATTTCGGTATCAGTTTGATGTGAATACACCGCACAATGCTAGAAATGTAAATTATATGGTCGAGCAATTGACTACAACACAATTTATTAGCTTGCAACCACCGTTTCAGTTTTCTGAAGTATAGAATAAATGGTCCAGTAAATTAATCAGTGCAAACTGTAGCGGCTGATGGCAGACGACACACATTCTGATCAATTGTAAATCATATCATGGGGTTAAGATGAGTCGTTTCTCGTGAAGCATTTCTATATCTATCAAATGTATTCCGGAAAGTCGTAATACTAATAAGCCGAACATGATAAATACATCAGTTACATTGGCGCTGAAGGCGCATATAGTAAAATAACCAAGGTCTCATTAAACCGATTATCGCGTCACCCTAACAGTGCACTCCCACGCTTCCGCTTATGTCTGGCATAACGAATTGGTAAAACCGCCTCACATTACTGCAAATATGTTTACCATGACGACGCCTGAGAAGAGTATGAAGTCAATCAATATGGCGATGATGATAATTTTCATCTTTAACTAGCGGCGTCATATCTTAAGCCAATGACGTGTGTCATATCATTTATAACACACTTATATCAAAACATGTTTACTCTGTATAAAGCTATGGTCAGATGATCTAAATTTGGCATAATAACCGTAAGATCTAAAGATGCAGATATAATGTTACTAAATAGGGACAATCAGAGTGACGCCATTGATCGTATGACATCATTGGGATCGTATAATCAGCACCTATATCCATTAGAATTAACAAAATGTACCCAAAACGGATTCGATGACGATAGCGAATTTCTCGTCATCGAATCCCATCAAACAATCATGTTAAATGCAAAACGTCAGACGCGATTGCTTTGGTAGTAAACATTGAGCAATGCTAACTATGATGTAATACCAAGCTGTAATGGAATTCAAGATTTATAACAAAGGATGACGTTAGAGTTGCGCGTTTACAGAAATGATATTCATCACGTTATTCGTGACCAATCAGCTTGCGTAAGTCTATCATGAAACAAAGCATGTTCCATTTCGCTCTAAGGAGTGGACTCATGGATAATATATATATGCAACAAAATGGGTAGTGAAACCGGCTCTTGTCCAGTTGGGGTCCATGCTAAATGCTTTTCGGCACCTGCTTTTATTCATGTATGTTTGATTGAGTTGTACTTATATGAATGCTGCACTTGTGGTGTAGTTTTTCGTTCCGTGCTGTACGACAACACAATATCGATGCATATATAGACATATACGCATCATATACCAGACAATAAAATAAAACAAGCAGAGCTAGTGTTCATTCAACACTATCCATCGCAACAAGTTTACTCCAAAACACTGCCGTCATGAATACTGATCAGTACCCGACCTCACAGTTTACATTTACGTCTCGGCGGGAGGTCATATAATTACGTCTATAACACAAATGTGAGATCAGATATTTAAACTAATTGGCGTCCAACATGGGCTACAGAACATCGCTTTGGTCGGGCTAAGATTTCCGAGCTGTTGAAATTCTGAACACACTGGGATATCATGGGATAACACAGCAAATGGCGGTTAATTCCCACGTACTTCAAAATATCACCCATATAATGAAGATTTTATCTCACCGTTCATCACTGTCGTTTCGAAATAAGAAAGCATATCTGAACGAAAATCGAGAAGAGAAACATTAAGAAGGTGGAGAGAATAATAAACGGAAGTGAACCGTGCGATATGTATTCGTCTGATTAATTGCATCACAGCATTTCAAAGCTTACAACTTTCTCAGTTTATCGGTATTCATACCAGAAATATATACCGTGCCACATTTGAACGCAAAACCGATGTAGCCTATCTTCGATTTTGTACTGACACCTTCCACATTACCGGGACCGCTTGCTAAGCTCAATAGTGGGCAAAGTACTTTGACTGGTAATGGTGAAACTTGGCGAAGTATATTATCATCATTAAAAACGCGTTTCTGTTAAAAACTATGATTTTTAGGTTTGTATGTTACTTGAAGCACGGGCAATCAGTTTCGCCCAGTTCCCTAAACCCCCATTATTCAACCAAATACAAATAAAAATGTTTTGACATACCTCTGGCTGTGATTCGACCCGGGGTAGGTTATTTAATTATGGAGTACACGGGTGTTAATTAATGGATAGGAAATTAATCAAGTGCGAGCTGCTTCCGAAGGCAGTACAGCTGCATACAATCAGTGTTAAAAACAATAAAATGACACACGTTATACACATAATTTTATTAAAGTAAATGCAATATACATGACATTACAATAAAGTAGAGAAGACGATTTGGGGTCATTAACATCAGTGATAGGAATCGCTAAACATTAAGAAGTAGCTAATTAAAAAAAAAAATTAACAACTTATCTACGACGAATTTATTTTACGAATATGTAAGCGCATTCATGTGGTAGGAATCGTATTCTGTTTTACGGCTGCTTCTTTATTGAGGCCGATTGTAACGGCTCACTGACATTTGACGCCAAGGCAAAACCTTTGTAACTCATTTGTCACTAAATCAATCATGTTTCATTACGATACGGAGCCGGTTTGCGGTGCATTTCAATAACTATTATCCGTGGGAGGCGTTGAACAGAAGATGTAAAAACTCATAACAGCAGCGCATATACTGGACAGTTTGTTTCATCGTGTATGAGCCGTATATTAAGTTGATATTGCGGCAGTTAAGCATGAAGATGGCGAGGAGGAAGGTGAGGGAGGGGACCGAGGCTAGGAGGAAAATGGCCTAAAAAAGCCCGTACGAATGAGCAATGGTTCCGATACGACTGGTACATCATTCTGTCCTCGAACATACATGTACACAAGCCATAAAAATACCAATTTAAAGTTGATTTATGAAACAAATTCTTATACGCTATTAGTACATACAAACGTTCTAAGTCAGCATTCATTTACCAATAAAACAATATGACGACTTTTTCATTTAGATACCATGGTCACATTACCCGTGGGAAATAATACATTCAATTCAACTAACTCCAAATTGTCCAAGTTATATACATTCCAATACCACACATATAGACATAACACTCAATTGATGAGATCTGACAAACGCGGACCACTAGATGTCTACACAATTAAGAGGCGTTAAACCTGCTTTGCATAATGCCACATATATATATATATATATATATATATATATATATATATATATATATATATATTATATATATATATATATATATATATATATATATATATATATCTATATATATATATATATAGATATATGAACATACATATATGTACTCAGATATAACATATACATATAAGTATAACATATATATATATATGTATATATATAAATAACCCCCCCCACACACACAAAATATATATGTGTATATATATATATATATGTATACATATATATATATATACATATATATATAGATACATATATATATATAAATATACATATATATATGTACACATATATAAGTATTTATATATGTTTATTCTTAAATATATACATATATATATGTATTTATACATATATGTATGTATATATATATATATATATATATATATATATATATATATATATATATATATGTACATACCACACTGTGATATATATATATATATATATGCATATATATCTTCAAATATATATATGTATGTATGTATATATGTATGTTTGTATATATATATATATATATATATATATATATATATATATATATATATAGATGCACAAATATAATATGAATATATGAATGCATTTATTTATATGTATATATACATGTAAATATATATATATATATATATAAATATATATATGCACAAATATGTATATGAGTATATGAATGCATATATATATATATATAAATAGATATATTTATATATATATACATATATTTATATGTATATATATATACACACATTTATATATGCATATATATATATATGTATATACATATATATATTGTTATATATACATACATACATACCATACATGCATACATACATACATACATACATACATACATACATACAGACATACATACATATATACATACATACATACATACATACATACATACATACATACATACATACATACATACATACATACATACATACATACATACATACATACATACATACATACATACATACATACATACATACATACATACATACATACCTACATACATACATACATACATACATACATACATATATTTGAAGATATATATGCATATATATATCACAGAGTGGTATGTATATATTAATAAAGTTTGTATTATTTAGAAATGTATCGGATTATAACGCCGTGCAACAGTGCATGTAATGAAATAATAAGTACTCCAACCATCAGACAGGTGTTTCACGCTTGGGCACTGACCGCTTTGCAAATGATTGACGGCGTAACTCCAATGTTTTTTGGCCAACAAAAGCGAGTATCAATATATTTGTTCGACGTTTATCTGCTAACACCAATATCTTGTCCAAATTAAGACCAAGCTTGAAATTATTTTCAAATGTGTCAATGCACCAGCAAACGTCAGTTGACACTTACACCCTGTTAGTAGGGAATAGCTTCAGAGATACCTGATTTACCATGCACTTGATTCGGCAAAAACAATAATTAGTCCTTACTTTTTACTGAATCTAGTTAACTGCAGGTGCCGTTTTTAACTGCATCGTCTTCATTCATTTTTAACAGCGGTTGTTCATGGGAGAGTGATCTCGGGGACGAGTACCGAGTGCATTCCAGTACAAGCAGAACAATGGACACGGTACAATATCTTCCTTATATGTATGCAATCAGACCAGAACCCTTCTCAAGCAACAAGAAAATGATATTGCTTGCAAAGTGCCGAGTAAACTGGTAAATTCCAACATATGCGTTATTTCAAGGCATTGTACCGCCATATCATGCCACAGTCCACTAACCGTTTCTGTGGGTGTGAGGAACAGGGTGGTCTATCAAGGGCAGTTGTGAATCAGTGTCCCTCGCTGCTGTGATTTATACGACGTTTAGCAGCCCGTCATTCTCAATTTTGTGTCGGTTGAAACAGAACAATTGTCGAGAAGATAATTTGTTCAGGATGACCATAAAATTTGTGACATGAGATATCGCGGGGTTGACTCGCAAACACGTTAACAAACTTGTCATCCCGCAAGCCAGGAGTGGAAGCGAAATGGCGACAAGCACAACTCTGTAAGTTGGTAATAAATACGATGCGAACGCATAGCGCAAGCTTTCTCTTTATACGGAATTCATTAGAAAGGTTACATCATACTGTGACAGTTCAATGTCTGACGTATATCTATTGCCGTGGTAAATGAGCGGGCAGCCGAATGCGTCACCATTCTATCAAATTAATACTTCGTGAACGACAGCGCGATAGGTTCTATGAAAGGTCAGCAATCAGGTATTTGATAGTTAAAGTCACTCGGGTATGTGAGATATGTCTCACTGACCAAAGCGGTTTTACCAGCTCCGTTACCGTGGGTTTGATGAGCATATCAGATCCTCATTTATCCTATGTTGATATTCATCGCCTCCGACTCCTTCAAGCCATTACTGTATTATCTGCACGATATACGTCTTGATTGGTCAAATTTCATGTTACTTGGAATTTGTACTTAGATGTCGTCAAACAGTTATTATCTAACTTCATGAGAAAACTATAAATTATAAACATATCGTTTGGTCGTGTCCCCTTTCGGCGTATTATTCTCTGTGTTGAGTTTGCGCACACACATCGCTTGGCATTGGGAGGGCATCTTTATAAGAAAGATAAGGTATGCATATAACCATCATGTGCCTACAGAGATGGGTTAAGGGAGTAAAATTGATACTTAACTTATCAACCTCGTCATCATGTGGGAAGTGTTAGTTACACTTGAATACATTTCACCATGTTTAATAAATTGTAATGTAAAGATAATCAAAACCATCAGTTATATGAATTCAATACATTTGATCAAGCATACACAAAAAACCAATTGTTTTTTCCCCAGCAGTCTTTTGCGGTCAATATGACAATTCAAAGGTCGCGATGTTGTTTAAAGCATCTACTTTGCATGCTTCAACGTACTTAAGGTGCAGGTTCAAACACCATCACCAAACCCATTGAACTGTAATGATCATGTACAGCAAACATATATTAGTATCATCTGCCAAGCAGCCGTTTTTTTAAGCATCATATGCAGATCGAATAATGTCGGATTATTGTATGCACACACAAATACTCATTGGCGCTAACCGAGCATAGGTTCACATGTGCGTTGTATGAGCTGATGTCGTTCTCCGTTCTCTCTCAAAGCCAAACGAGGTCGCTTTGCGTTTCCTGAATACCTTGCATACATGTGTTCTTACGATGTGATTTTTGGGCATATTGAAGTTAATCTCTTTGCTTTCGGTCCATTGCGAAATATTACACTCTTCTTTCATACCAAGTTCGTTATAATATTCCGTGTGTTTAAAGAATTATGGTATTGTTCATGGTGCTCTTGCGGCGAAACGGGGTGAGTTTTTCGTTTTCATAATTTTGAAAAATGCATTGTTTTGTATGTCTTCACAATAATTGTAGGAGCGCCATAATGCTGCTTTAATGGCAAACACGAATGTATTACGGAATCCAAATAAAATTATCATAACTGGTAGCACTGCCAATATTTGGCATCATCAGGCTGCTGTGGTCTTTGTGCAGGTGTCGCGTCATAAAAGTATTATTCAGCTCGCATTTGCCAGCATTTAGACAAAGTTCCATCTAAAATTCAAAACGCATAGTAATAAAACCTTCTTCAAAACCCTACGCCTCATACCTCACGGCACGACATTAGCATATATCTTGTACTACATTCCACTAAATCCAATGAACATCACACGTGTTCCACACGGATTGTATATTCCCGAGCGATGTAAGCCCATCGGCGTCGCTTTGTTGTGTAAGCGTCGTTACGTGTTTGATAATGTTATCATTGCTCTGCATTATTGGAGATAGCTGAGGCACTCGCTGATAATTGTGCTGGATATGGCTGACTATATATATATATATATATATATATATATATATATATATATAGAGAGAGATAGATAGATATATATATAGATATCTATATATATAGATATATTATATATATAGAGATATGATATATATATATATATATATATCTCTATCTATCTCTATCTCCTATATATATATATCTATTGAGTGAGAGAGAGGCAAAATTATATCACAACACGTGTCTAGCCAGAACACTTTCATTAGCGTAGAGATCGAGCGCGCCGACGCCGAGCTAAGTTGAATTAACCACACAACTAAGCGGTGGATTTCCAGGGTGGATACCCAGGTATTCGGTCGTTTCATAGCGCAAGGACTAAGTACCTGAAAACCAAATCAGCTATAATTCAGCATGAAGGCACTGCTACTCCTATTGAGCGGTCGCATAGCTATTTTCATGTTGAAAAAAAATAAGTGTATCCCTTACATGAGATAGAATTGGGAGGGTAATAATGGGATGATGTTAATCCTAATTTTTGCCAATCAATCGCAATGGAAGTGAGGCGCGGTATTAGAAAAAGCGTTACAATGTTTATGCAGAGGGTGATCAATATGTTGTCAAACGTGACTTTGCTGGTGGACTTTGATTGGCATACAACCTTTTAAAGGGAGGGAGCGAATTCCTGCCGGTTGGCGGAATTCGATAAGATGTTGCGTAATGACGAGTTGTCCAAGTTGTGGGAGACATTGCAACTATGTGGTGGTATATAACTCGGCGTAGCCGGCTGACAAGCGTATTTATCTACAAGTCTACATGAGCCTAGTAGCCCCGTCTGTATTGTGACAGGATGATATATAAGTGTAACTAGCGTTACGGCGTCCGCTGTAAGTGGCCCTGCGGGGAATTCATGCGCGTAATCGAGTTAGTTCCGCAGCGTCCATTAGATCTTGCATTGTCCCGTCGCAAACAAGGTCGTTCATTAACATGATTCAGTTTAAGGATACCGTATTTACGGACACAATATGCTGAGCGGACGTTACTCTTGTATCTCTTTCGCTCTTTCTCTATCCCTCTCGATCTATCTCTCTAAATATATATATATCTATATATTATACTATAATGTACATATATATATATATGCATATATCTATATATACATAAATTATATATATATATAAATCTTATATGTAATTTATAAGTATATATATAAATATAGTCATACTTTATATATCAATATGCATAATATATACATATATGCATATATATAAATATATAAAAATTTTATTTATATATATAGCTATATATGTATATTATATATGTATATATCCATTGCATATTCATATATGTATATATCCATACATATTCATACATACAAACATATAAACATCAAACATACATTCTAAACTGTTTCATTTTTTTCTATGCTATAATGCTGACCAAAACTTTCTCAACTTCTGCATAATAAATGTTGATTAGGATTCGGATTGCACGAGGTCAAACTGTACACAAATCCAATATGTTAGCTGTTGTTATATTATGTTTAAATAAATGACCGGGCAGTTAGCCACCATGCATGAAAGAACGTGAAATCATAATCTGGCAGCAACATTCATTTTGCTGGATGCGGCCATATAGTTGATTTCATCGCCTTCGGGGCGTTGTTATGATGTTGGAGAGCGTTAACAAGTTCGCATAGACAATAAAAAAAATTATTATTATTTGGCAATCTAGGCGAAGGTCAACGTGTAGCACGATGGCGACTAATTAATTAACTCTATGATTTATGGATAAAGCATTAGCAGATGTAAGGTGAATCTAGGAATATTACACTGTCATTTAACTGGCTGATTTTCTTTGTAACCATGAATAATATACGCTTTACAAGGCAACAGAACATGGGAAAATGACGCCTATATCGCTGTCTGCGTGATGATGCACATATCCTAGGTCTACATGTTATGTAAAACATCAAACGAGGTTCGTAAAAACATCAAACGAGGTCAAACTGCACGAGCATATAAGACTTCATCCCACCTATTTCGTACTGACAGAGCCTGTTGTTGGACTAGTTAAAGTGTACACACGAAAACATATGCACCGCCACTACCTAATAAAATGTAAGCTCGATCGTCCCAAAGTAGTTGGACTTCATGATTTTTATGATGTATCGTCTGGAACGGTGCATTGGTGAAAAAATTATTTCTGATTTAAATATAAGTTAAAGATAAGTAACGTAAACTGTATCGGCTACCACGTTGAGAACGAATCAATGATGATCATCAGAATATTTTATAACAATAAGTGCAGTAATTGCAGATACAAACATCCAACAGTAATATATGGACAACATGCCACCTGTTTATTCTAGGCGTTAATATATCTGTATTAACGTTCAAATTTCGTATTCATAAACCCGATGATAATATAATGTAAAAATAAACAAACCGGGCAGTTAGCCAAATAGCACTCAAAACGTGAAATGTTAGGGTATGTTTCATAACACGGTTTACACAAAACTGTGTACCAAACAAAATATGCTTTTCAATTCAAGTGCAAAATCCTGTGCCTACAATCTTTCATCTTATTTCATAGTATCGTGAATCAGCGATGTACAAATAATATCAAAGATTATGTGAAGATAAGCAATTTGTTTACGAGCATTACCTTTAGGGTTAGCACATTGGCACCACGGGCGCAGATCCTGGACAAGCAAACAAATGATCGTTGCAGAATAATGAATGTTGATGATATACTTGACAGTTTGCCCTAATAAATGTTCTGAATACATGATGTTTACTCCACCATGGGTGACCGTGAAGAATGAGATTATATTCACACACGTAAATATCTTCCACATAAAGTTGCACCTAAGTGCATTCAAAGTCTCGAGAGACCCACTTCGACATTTATTGTCTATTTTTCTTCCGTGTGCGCACTGATTACATCTTTAAATATCAAGTTTTCTCATCTACTGGCCTTGGTAGAACGACTAAATTCGTATGTCAGAGTTTGTATTGGACACCCTTATCCAACCTAAATCTTCATTTGGCGGGATGATAATTACGGTGCCACAACATAAAATCCTTTCCGCCATTTCAAAAGACGAGGACCTTTCTCTTGCACCGTGTTCAACGCAAAGCATCGAGAAGTACAAAATGTTTGAATAATACAAACTTCTCAGTTACATTCGTCTACTTCAATAATGGAGAATTTCGTATTTCCGGGTTTTTTATTTACTTGTATGCATAGGGGGAACCATCTATCTATAAGTCAATTATTAATTAGGAATCAATCTAAAATGCAAAAGATTTAGTTCGAACATGACTGTCGCGTTGATGTTGTCATTAAGAAACCTGTGAATACATCGGTTTAACGTTGATGATGCGTGAATGCCCCAACATACTAAACATTGAATAGGTCACTTTGCCTACTGCAGTGGTTTTTTCCTGGAGCTAGTATATAGAGCTAATATCGCAGATGTGATGTACGGTAAATTGGTAATGGGCAAAATAAACGTGGGACAACAAGATGTAGATCCAATATGTGTTCGTGATGATTCTGTATACCTGGTGGGGGAATATCTTCAATGAGTGCTAACAAAATATGATTATCACCAGCATAATGTAACGTGAATTGGTCGCGTACAATTAATACTCCATAGTGATCACTGTTGGTGGACCAATTGTCATAACATTCTCAACCTCCCCATTTCACACACTAAATTTTTCTTGCTGGTTATATGTGACTCGTCTTTTGGAGTACACGTTTGTTTAAATGACACGTGAATATGCCATAATTTGACCCCAACAAATAATAGCAGATAGTCATATAAGATATGCATACAAAATATTTCTCACTATTTCATATTGGGGCCTGAGATCGATTTTGCAAACCCGCTTCATTATTCAATAGGTCCTTTCACTGCGTGATGTTAATCGGCGTTCCTCAACAAATATATCATCTGAATTATTGAACTATCCTAATAGTTACAGAATGGAAAAATAAAATAAGCGCAAATTGTTCTATAACTGTCACGAATGTATAGCTCGTAATAAACTTTTGTCAATGCATAATTCCTGGTGCGGTGTTGCAAACCTTCTCTTACAGTGAATATCAATATGAGACCGATGTTAGGTGTATGTGGGAACTGAATTATCATAAACTGGATATCTGTATGCACTGCTATGGGGAGTAGTATATAGATTCAGATTGTACGGTCAATGTTATGGGCAAAATAAACGCGGCATATTCTGTACGTCCTTTTAGGAAAGTGCCTTGCAATGGCATGTTACAGACTAACTATTATAAACTGAGTGCTATATATTCAACCTTATCCCGACTATTTTTGGGTAACAGCGTATGGTGCACAAGCATTTGAAATATTCTTAGTGATCACACAGTGCTCAAGTGACCTGTAAGAGATAATGGTAGGGCACCCATGATCACCAGTTCAATAGGCCTGATCCATTAACGGCTAATGTGAGGATACGTCAAATCCATACGTATGTGATGAATGGACGCAGAAGGTCTGTTAAGTTGGTTATTCGGAAAGGAAACCATGTGCACAATTTCATTTGGGGTCTTCGACTATTTCACATCCGAGAACAATTAGTTCATCAGGCCTTTTCTCACTGAATCATGTTAGTCACTTTTCAGCAATTAAATTCAATATAATGTGTATATGTATTGTTATAAGAAGGGCTTGATAGAACGTCAAAGGTCATTAGAAAGTTACAGAATGGAAAAATAAACAACTGAAGGATTGAATACTGGTAATAAACTCATTGGCATACAGATGTATTCTCAATGACTGTTACCAAACCTACTAACCAGCTGATGTCATTATGCCGTCAACTAACGAGACCAGGCAACGCTTAATGAGCAAGCCAAGAATATAACCCATTTTGATACCGACAAATCATGCATAAGATAAAGGAACAAAGTACGCTGATGGCCTGTTCATTGAGCGCCAGCGAATTGATAACAAAATATAAGATGACATTCGATACATAAGCGATGGCCTTCACTATACATACATCATTTAGGGTCACCCCAGTTGTTCACACAAACATCGTGATGAAATAATCGTAAATGTGACAACAATACTCACCGCTAAGATAAGTCACCAATATGGTACAAAAAATTTCTTCATAGCCTTTTTTCTGTTTTTTATATATCAGCAATTTGTGATCTTCACGTGTGTCTGATTTTGATTGATGTTTTCTAACCCACCCACAGCTTCTTAAGTTACTGCATTATTGAAATGATGTTCTTAACATTATTACGGTTGCCAGTTTATCACAGCTCTATCCCAGAAAAGGGCTCGCGTTTAATGCACGCGACGACCGTTTTCTGCTTTAAGGTGTCAATCGCACGAAAAATCATGTCATTTTTTCCCCTCAAAATTACGGAAATAAAATTCAAACGTGCATATTGTGCTTACTTATCAGTCGTGAAAGTGCACGCTTTCGGATATAAATTTTGTCGTATTGAAACGACGAGCTGATGAATAATTAATCGCATACGTTTGACGTCAAACCTGGGAATTTTTTTTGTTATTATATACGCAAAATGCTTCGGCAGGGCAAATTGTCCCTGAAGACTGGATACACAGCTTCTTAGGTCACATGGTCTCATGTCCCATTTTCATTGTAGTGGAGGGCAGCAAGTCTTAATATGAGATACAATAAACCAATTATACGTGACCTACATATATTTGGCATACAATCACTAGTAAACACACCTAATGACTCACAAATTCAATTCAGTGCATACAAACACGATAATGAAGGAAGCCTGGCAATCATACCCTCATAGATGTTTCAAATCGCCTGACAATGCGCAAATATCGAGACAGAATAGTTGGTTGTTGAATAATTTATCTCGCTTTACAGCTACATGACTGTTGTTAAGGGATGCATACAGGGCATTTAGTAAATTATAAGAAAAGTATGATGCCTAAAATTCCAAACCTGAGTACAGCTATTAATTCAATGCTTTCAGGCTGTGGATGTGAGCAGGTAGAAAATGTGCTACTATGACCCGTGTAGATACTCTGAACATGGTTTGCAACAGATTGCTTCTTAGATAGAATGTAGTCGCCATTGGTGTATGCAGTAGATGAGGCACTCTAGTAGAGATAATTGGTACTACTTGGGCTCCACACAAACAAAAAAAAAACAGTGAATAGCAGCCCCACTCTCTGCTGCATCTTCCAGCTTCTTGCGAACTCATAATACACAGAGGAAATAATTACTATTTACCCAGGTCATTGAAATGCTATATCGTACAATAATATAAGCATAACACGGTTGGGACGTACAACGAAGTATAAGATATGTATTGAAATATTCAACCGATGTCTGGTCGCAGGCAATGTTTCCTGATCCATTTTTCAATGGATCTACATCGACAGATTACGCCAATTCCCTACTAATGAGATCCAATTTCTAGTAGAGTGTTACATTGTGTTATATGAGAGTATAATCAAGCTTTATAAAGCTGATTCATAAATAAACACCAATAAGCACTTATTATTAAGGTAATGTGCATGAATCATTTTGCCAGTTGTGTACTGCCCAAAATTACAATACAAACTAGTGACAAGTGTCAACCTGAACCTACTTATGTCTGTCTGTGATGATGTTTTCTAATCGGTGAGGCCATAACAATGAAGCAACTGCACATAATGTTCTAACCTCTCCAGTTCTATATGGTAACATCCATCAGTCTCTGTGCACTGTAGCAAATTAATGGCAACATATTGTACGGATTCATAGACAAAATGGTAGAGGCACTAGTGAATATTTATAACTCTGCAAAAAGTATAACTATTCGTATCTGCACCAATTGGATGGATATCTATTTACTTGACTCCAGCTCTGTGATGATGTTTAAGCCAAACCGACTCTCCGGGGCTGTCGGACAGACAGTCAACTCCCATTTTTTAGTCATCCTTCGCATGTAAGACCACTAATAGCGAAGTCTGCTGGTTATCTCACGCCATGTTATTGCCGGGCTGCGTCAGTATTGTCTGGTGCCGAAAGAATGTTGATAGTTAGGTCACTTAAACTCCAATATATTTGAGAGATGGAAGCACTTTAGTTGGTGCTGCTCCAGCGAATAAGATTGATGCGAAAAGAAGGACATTCCCTGCAGCATACTTACAAGTTAGGGCTGTCTCTACCGCACTGTTTCTTTACCTAAGATATTGCAGCCTAAAGTGACCACTAAATTTAAGTTTCGGATTCCCACATTTAGGATACATGACCTAGGGGTCAGAAGGATGCGCAGAATTGCCTTCATTACCAAGAGTTGGTTCAGTTTCAGCGATCTGACAGGCGCCTCTTAAATATCCACTGACTTCTTCAACTAATTGTATCAGTTCTATTTGGATACAATTTATGCGCAAAGCAAGCGAACACACATGGTCTATTCAATATTATATGTATAAACGGTGTTTCAGTGGCCACAACCATTCCTTGCCTTATGGAATGGACTGGCTCGATTAATGAACCGTGATAAAATGTGATAAATATATCAGTTCAAATTAGCGCGCTCAACGATGGCTACGGCAGTCATTATCTAGGTCAGACCAAGATGTGTGACAAAAGGAAGCCTGTTATCAGAGACACAGGAGATACGACTTCAACATTGTTTACATTGTAAATTGTCTCACGCTATTTGAATATTTCATCGATCTCAGCCATCTTTGACCGATCGAACACAAAGGTTAATCATTGTTGCATTGATGATTTAAAGAAAACATGGACTGGGCAGTACTATCGCGAAACAAATGGCCGGTGTCGGACAAATACTGTTTTGTGTGCTCGGTTCATTTCACCGAAGGATGTTTTGAGCCCGCACAAAAGCCAACGGAAGAGCTTGGCTGGACATCACGTTTTAAGCTGGTGTTGAAGCCATTGTTATTTCACATAATTATTAAAATTTGTTATTGCGCTTGAGTCTTGAGTACAAAAAAGGGAAAGGCACGCCTTCGACGTCACTATGCTTCTGTAATCTACTCGATATGACTGCGTTTGCGTAACTAGCAAATTCAATAATAAATCTTATTCAATTTGGCAAATAAACTTAGTGTCGTATACGACGATAACCAATTGTGTATATCATTGGTCGGTAGATCAGCAAAGCGCAATTCGTAGCCACAGTATCATGTGCCGCAGCAACATGTGACATGTTTAATATCAGCATTTTTCACACTACGAGACGATACGGTCTAAGTAATTGGATCACGTAAAGGGGCTCCTCTTAGGACCTCAGGCAATTAAACGTCGTAATGGTTTTGTGTTTTAGCATCGGGTTCCTTCTTCCCATGATTGCACATAATTCTTAAATGGCTTAGGTCATATTAGCAACCATTGGATTACAATCTCAATCCGAGGTATGACAAAACCGTTGTGTAAACCAACTAAGTCATACAGTACCTTTCTTATTCCGTGTTTACTGTCAAACAAGTAAATCGAATCGCTGTATCAAATCGAAAAAAGTTCGTCACATGGATTAAATTCACGCCAAATTAGGGGTTAGACTCATATCATGAAATTGCATCCGAGATTATATTGAGATCGCCATTTACATTACGTAAGTTACTTAAGTGGAATCTGTGGTTTGGTATGAAAACCAACCAGATACTGAAAGCAGCAACTTTCGTTATGTTTTGATGAAGCTAAATTCTACACAGGAAAAAAAAACCGTATCCCCAACCGGAAAAACCAACCACACCATTAGTATTTAGAATGCTTTCAACTTTAAAGCTTGATAAAGATTTGCTTCTGTGCAACTTCGTCACTCGACATTGCATCGATCAACAGCAGGGGATTCGCACATTTGCCAAATTGTTAAACACTTTTTAACGCTCATAACCCAATCACGGATTCAATGAGTCAATCAAAGAATGTTATGCCAGTAGTAAATGCATCGCATATCCGGATCGTGTACTCCACTAACGTGTCTACACACTTAAACGTTTTCATAACACTTTTATCAGGTTGCAATTGCAATCGGAAGACGCGTGTTTTCTGGAAAGCCATCTTCCCGGAGGAAAAGGATAAATGTTATGTTAACAATCACAACTTTTAACATAATCGATTCGCTGAACATTGAGAGGAATATGGGTCGATTGCTGGTATCAAACTAAGAGCACTTTATCTCACATTTGATCCGTTCTCTCTAGGAAACACACATGGGCAATATGATAATAATGACCGAAATCTAAACACACGGTAGCTCACGATGTCAGACAGATCTCAAATAGACAAAATTATATGAAGTAGTTTTTCATACCCTATTGCACTTAGTGGGTTCGTTGAAATATGGAATCACTAACATAAAATGAATAAAGATTAACTAACCAGCATGTAATAATACATGCAACTATAGAGACTAGACACGCATATTCAGCCAGCTACGACGGTTACCAATTTTGATATGGATATTTCATTCAAAAGAAAAATTCACGCAATGGCTCTTGCTACGAGTGTGTCCTGAATACCCATTAGAAAAAACCTTAAGGGTAAATTTCAAAGCACTGTTTCGCTCATCCAGCGTCAGCGAATTGGTATCAAAATATAAGGTAACAGTCGCGACATGAACGATGATCATTACAATGCAGACACATTTGAGATTCTCTCCAATCGCTATTACAAACGTGGGCTGTGGCAGAACTTTCAATGAGATAACAATTCACACCACTAAGTGCAATAGGGTATGAAAAACTACTTCATATAATTTTGTCTATTTGAGATCTGTCTGACATCTGTGAGCTACACGTGTGTTTAATTTCGGTCATTATTATCATATTGCGCATGTGTGTTTCCTGAGAGAACGGATCAATGTGAGATAAAGTGCTCTTAGTTTGATACCAGCAATCGACCATATTCCTCTCAATGTTCAGCGAATCGATTTATGTTAAAAGGTGATTGTTAACATAACATTTATCTTTTTCCTCCGGGAAGATGGCTTTCCAGAAAACACGCGTCTTCCGATGCAATTGCACCTGATAAAAGTGTATGAACGTTTAAGTGTGTAGACACGTTAGTGGAGTACACGATCCGGATATGCGATGCATTTACTGGCATAACATTCTATGGATTGACTCATTGAATCCGTGATTGGGTTATGAGTTAAAAGTGTTTAACAATTTGGCAAATGTGCGAATCCCCTGCTGTTGATCGATGCAATGTCGAGTGACGAATTGCACAGAAGCAAACTTTATCAAGCTTTAAAGTTGAAAGCATTCTAAATACTAATGGTGTGGTTGGTTTTTCCGGTTGGGGATACGGTTTTTTTGTCCTGTGTAGAATTTAGCTTCATCAAAACATAACGAAAGTTGCTGCTTTCAGTATCTGGTTGGTTTTCATACCAAACCACAGATTCCACTTAAGTAACTACGTAATGTAAATGGCGATCTCAATATAATCTCGGATGCAATTTCATGATATGAGTCTAACCCCTAATTTGGCGTGAATTTAATCCATGTGACGAACTTTTTCGATTTGATACAGCGATTCGATTTACTTGTTTGACAGTAAACACGGAATAAGAAAGGTACTGTATGACTTAGTTGGTTTACACGGTTTTGTCGTACCTCGGATTGAGATTGTTATCCAATGGTTGCTAATCATGACCTAAGCCATTAAGAATTATGTGCAATCATGGGAACAAGGAACCCGATGCTAAAACACAAAACCATTACGACGTTTAATTGCCTGAGGTCCTAAGAGGAGCCCCTTTACGTGATCCAATTACTTAGACCGTATCGTCTCGTAGTGTGAAAAATGCTGATATTAAACATGTCACATGTTGCTGCGGCACATGATGCTGTGGCTACGAACTGCGCATGCTGATCTACCGACCAGTGATATACACACTCGGTTATCGTCGTATACGACACTAAGTTTAGTTGCCAAATTAAATCAAATTTATTATTGAATTTGCTAGCTACGCAAACGCAGTCATATCGAGTAGATTACAGAAGCATAGTGACGTCAAAGGCGTGCCTTTCCCTTTTTTGTACTCAAGACTCAAGCGCAATAACAAATTTTAATAATTATTTGAAATAACAATGGCTTCAACACCAGCTTAAAAAGTGATGTTCAGCCAAGCTCTTCCGTTGGCTTTTGTGCCTGCTCAAAACATCCTTCGGTGAAATGAACCGAGCACACTAACCAGTATTTGTCCGACCCCGGCCATTTGTTTCGCGATAGTACTGCCCAGTCCATGTCTTCTTTAAATCAGCAATGCAACAATGATTAACCTTTGTGTCTGATCGGTCAAAGATGGCTGAGAACGAACAAATATTCAAATAGCGTGAGACAATTTACAATGTAAACAATGTTGAAGTCGTATCTCCTGTGTCTCTGATAACAGGCTTCCTTTTGTCACACATCTTGGTCTGACCTAGATAATGACTGCCGTAGCCATCGTTGAGCGCGCTAATTTGAACTGATATATTTATCACATTTTATCACGGTTCATTAATCGAGCCACTCCATTCCATAAGGCAAGGAGTGGTTGTGGCCACTGAAACACCGTTTATACATATAATATTGAATAGACCATGTGTGTTCGCTTGCTTTGCGCATAAATTGTATCTAAATAACACTGATACAATTAGTTGAAGAAGTCAGTGGATATTTAAGAGGCGCCTGTCAGATCGCAGAAACTGAACCAACAATTATTAATGAAGGCAATTCTGCGCATCCTTCAGACCCCTAGGTCATGGATCCTAAATGTGGGAATCCGAAACTTAAATTTAGTGGTCACTTTAAGCTGCAATATCTTAGGTAAAGAAACATTGCGGTAGAGACAGACCTAACTTGTAAGTATGCTGCAGGGAATGTCCTTCTTTTCGCATCAATCTTATTCGCTGGAGCAACGCCAGCTTAAGTGCTTCCATCTCTCAAATATATCGGAGTTTAAGTGACCTATCTATCAATATTCTTTCGGCACCAGACAATGCTGACGCAGCCCGTCAAAAACATGGCGTGGGATAACCAGCTGACTTCGCTATTAGTGGCCTTACATGAGAAGGATGACTTAAAAATGGGAGTTGACTGACTGTCCGACAGCCCCGGAGAGTCTGTTTGGCTTTAACATCACCATAGAGCTGGAGTCAAGTAAATTGATATCCATCCAATTGGTGCAGATACGAATAGTTATACTTTTTGCAGAGTTATAAATATTTACTTGTACCTCTACCATTTTGTCTATGAATCCGTACAATATGTTGCCATTAATTTGCTACAGTGCACAGAGACTGATGGATGTTACCATATAGAACTGGAGGGGTTAGAACATTATGTGCAGTTGCTTCATTGTTATGGCCTCATCATTAGAAACATCATCACAGACAGACATAAGTAGGTTCAGGTTGACACGTGTCACTAGTTTGTATTGTAACTTTGGGCGGTACACAACTGGCAAAATGATTCATGCACATTACCTTAATAATAAGTGCTCATTGGTGTTTATTTATGAATCAGCTTTATAAAGCTTGATTATACTCTCATATAACACAATGTAACACTCTACTAGAAACTTGATCTCATTAGTAGGGAATTGGCGTAATCTGTCGATGTAGATCCATTGAAAAATGGATCAGGAAACATTGCTTGCGACCAGACATCAGTACGACATATAGCCAAATGTTGAATATATCAATGCATATCTTAGACTGTTGTGTACGTCCCAACCGTGTTATGCTAATATTATTGTACGATATTGCATTACAATGACCTGGGTAAATAGTAATTATTTCCTCTGTGTATTATGAGTTTGCAAGAAGCTGGAAGATGCAGCAGAGAGTGGGGCTGCTATTCACTGTTTTTTTTGTTTGTGTGGAGCCCAAGTAGTACCAAATATCTCTACTAGAGTGCCTCATCTACTGCATACACCAATGGCGACTACATTCTATCTAAGAAGCAATCTGTTGCAAACCATGTCCAGAGTATCTACACGGGTCATAGTAGCACATTTTCTACCTGCTCACATCCACAGCCTGAAAGCATTGAATTAATAGCTGAACCCAGGTTTGGAATTTTGGGCATCATACTAAATGCCCTGTATGTATCCCTTAACAGCAGTCATGTAGCTGTAAAGCGAGATAAATTATTCAACAACCAACTACTCTGTCTCGATATTTGCGCATTGTCAGGCGACTTGAAACATCTATGAGGGTATGATTGCCAGGCTTCCTTCATTATCGTGTTTGTATGCACTGAATTGAATTTGTGAGTCATTAGGTGTGTTTACTAGTGATTGTATGCCAAATATATGTAGGTCACGTATAATTGGTTTATTGTATCTCATATTAAGACTTGCTGCCCTCCACTACAATGAAAATGGGACATGAGACCGTGTGACCTAAGAAGCTGTGTATCCAGTCTTCAGGGACAATTTGCCCCGCCGAAGCATTTTGCGTATATAATAACAAAATAAAATGCCAGGTTTGACGTCAAACGGATGCGATTAATTATTCATCAGCTCGTCGGTTCAATACGACAAAATCTATATCCGAAACCGTGCACTTTCACGACTGATAAGTTGGCACAATATGCACGTTTGAATTTTATTTCCGTAATTTTGAGGGGAAAAAATGACATGATTTTTCGTGCGATTGGCACCTAAAAGCAGAAAACGGTCGTCGCGCGCATTAAACGCGAGCCCTTTTCTGGGATAGAGCTGTGATCGTAAAATGGCAACCGTAATAATGTTAAGAACATCATTTTAATAATGAAGTAACTTAAGAAGCTGTGGATGGGTTAGAAAACATCAATCAAAATCAGACACACGTGAAGATCACAAATTGCTGATATATAAAAAACAGAAACAGGCTATGAAGAAATTTTTTGTACCATATTGGTGACTTATCTTAGCGGTGAGTATCGTTGTCACATTTACGATTATTTCATCACGATGTTTTTGTGAGGAACTGGGGTGACCCTAAATGATGTATGTATAGTGAAGGCCATCGCTTATGTATCGAATGTCATCTTATATTTTGTTATCAATTCGCTGGCGCTCAATGAACAGGCCATCAGCGTACTCTGTTCCTTTATCTTGTGTATGATTTGTCGGTATCGAAATGGGTTATATTCTTGGCTTGCTCATTAAGCGTTGCCTGGTCTCTTTAGTTGACGGCATAATGACATTCTGGTTAGTACTTTTAAAGTCATTGAGAATACATCTGTATGCCAATGATGCAATCTGACCAGTATTCAATCCTTCAGTTGTCTTTCTAATGACCTTTGACATTCTATCAAGCCCTTCTTAACACAATGTACATAACATTACATTGAATTTAATTGCTAAAAGTGTTTGGGGTGATTTGTGAGAAAAGACGTTGTGAATGAACGAGCTTGTTCTCGGAGGTGAAATAGTCGAAGCCTAACAAATTTGATTGTGCACATGGTTTCCTTTCCGATTAACCAACAACAGACCTTCTGCGTCCATTCATCACATACTGTATGGATTTGACTACCCTCACATTAGCCTTAATGGATCAGGCCTATTGAGATGGTGATCATGGGTGCCCTACCATTATCTCTTACAGGTCACTAGAGCACTGTGCTAACCGAATGTTTCAAATGCTTGTGCACCATACGCTGTACCCAAAAATAGTCGGATAAGGTTGAATATATAGCAATCAGTTATAATAGTTAGTCTGTAAAATGCCATTGCAAGGCCACTTTCCTAAAATGACGTACAGAATATGCAAAGTTTTTGCAATGAATCAATAGCAGTGCATACAGATATCCAGTTTATGATAATTCAGTTACCACATACACCTAACATCGGTCTCATATTGATATTAGCTGTAAGAGAAGGTTTGCAACACCGCACCAGGAATTATGCACCAAAGTTTATTACCAGCTAAACATTCGTGATGTTATAGAACAATTTGCGCTTATTTATTTTTCCATTCTGTAACTATTAGGATAGACAACAATTACAGGATATATTTGCTGAGGAACGCCGACTAACATCACGCAGTGAAAGGGCCTGATGAATAATGAAGCGGATGCAAAATCGATCACAGGCCCCAATATGAAATAGTGAGAAATATTTTGTATGCATATCTTATATGACTATCTGCTAATATTGTTGGGGTCAAACGATGGCATATTCACGTGTCATCCAAAAGACGTGTACTCCAAAAGACGAGTCACATATAACCAGCAAGAAAACGAGTGTGAAATGATTATGAGGTATGTTATGACAATTGGTCCACACAGTGATCACTAAGGAGTATTAATTGTACGCGACCAATTCACGTTACATTATGCTGGTGATAATCATATTTTGTTAGCACTCATTGAAGATATTCCCCCACCAGGTATACAGAATCATCACGAACACATATTGGATCTACTTTAGTTGTCCCACGTTTATTTTGCCCAGAACCAATTT
Organism: Urechis unicinctus; assembly: GCA_034190875.2. Classification (NCBI taxonomy): domain Eukaryota; kingdom Metazoa; phylum Annelida; class Polychaeta; order Xenopneusta; family Urechidae; genus Urechis; species Urechis unicinctus. The sequence goes on from CM067343.1 coordinate 16,273,337, forward strand.
ACCGTACATCACATCTGCGATATTAGCTCTATATACTAGCTCCAGGAAAACCACCGCAGTAGGCAACGACCTTCGCAATGTTTAGCAGCCTGGGCATTCATGCATCATCAACGAGTGACCGATGTATTGACACAAAGTTGACAACATCAACGCGACAGTCATGTTCGAACTATTCTTTCATTTTAGATTGATTCCTAATTAATAATTGACTTATAGATAGATGGTTCAATAAACAAGTCAATAAAAAACCCGGAAATACGAAATTCTCAAACACTGAAGTAGCGAATGTACAGAGAAGTTTGTATTATTCAAACATTTGTAGTTAGCGATGTTTGCGTTGCACACGGTGCAAGAAAAGGTCCTCGTCTTTTGAAATGGCGGAAAGATTTTATGTTGTGGCACCGTAATTATCATCCCGCCAAAGAAGATTTAGGTTGGGTAAGGGTGTCCAATACAACTCGACATACGAATTTAGTGGTCTACCAAGGGAGGATGAGAAATATTTATGGATGTATCAGTGCGCACAAGCAAGAAATAGACAATAAATGTCGAACTGGGTCCTCGAGCTTTGAATGCACTTAGGTGCAACGTTAATGTGGAAATATTTCCGTTCAGAGAGGTCTATGTCATTCTTAGGGTCACCCATGGTGAGTAAACTATGAGCAGAACATTTATTAGGGCAGTTACTGTCAAGTATATCAACTGAGCGTTTCTGCAACATCATTTGTTTGCTTGTCCAGGATCTGCGCCCGTGGTGCCTGTGTACTAACGAAACGGAACTGTAAACAAATTGCTATATCTTCACTGTTTTCTTTGATATTATTTGTACATCGTATTCACGATACTATGAAATAAGATAAAAGATTGTAGGCACAAGATTTTTTGCACTTGAATTGAAAAGCATATTTTGTTTGGTACATATGTTTTGTGTACCTCTGTTATGTTGCTGCCAGATTATGATTTCACGTTTTTCATGCATGGTGGCTAACTGCCCGGCATGTTTATTTAACATTATATAACAACAGCTAACATATTAGATTTGTGTACAGTTTGACCTTTTCTACCGAATCCTAAACAACATTTATTATGCAGAAGTTGAGAAACAGGTTCTGGCATAGAAAAAATGAACAGTTTTAGAATGTATGTATGCATGTTTATATGTTTGTATGTAGGAATATGTATGGATATATATACATATATGAATATGTATGGATATATACATATATATATATATATATATATATATATATATATATATATAAATACATATGTATATATAAATAGATTTATATATATATAAATGCATATATATAATATATATATATATATGTATACATATATATATGTGTATATATTTATGCATATATGTATATATATGCATATAAATACATAAAATGTATGAATATATATATATATATATTTTATAAATTACATATATATATATATATATTTATGTATATATATATATGCATATATATATATGTACATATATGTATAAATATATATATATTTAGAAAGATAGATCGAGAGGGATAAAGAAAGAGCGAAAGAGATACAAGAGCAACGTCCGCCCCGCATATTGTGTCCGTAAATACGGCATCCTTAAACTGAATCATGCTAATGAACGACCTTGTTTGCGACGAGACAATGCAAGATCTAATGGACGCTGCGGAACTAACTCGATTACGCGCATGAATTCCCCGCAGGGCCACTTACAGTGGACGTCGTAATGCTAGTTACTCTAATATATCATCCTGTCACAATACAGACGGGGCTACTAGGCTCATGTAGACTTGTAGATAAATACGCTTGTCAGCCGGCTACGCCGAGTTATATACCACCACATAGTTGCAATGTCTCCCACAACTTGGACAACTCGTCATTACGCAACATCTTATCGAATTCCGCCAACCGGCAGGAATTCGCTCCCTCCCTTTAAAAGGTTGTATGCCAATCAAAGTCAACCAGCAAAGTCACGTTTGACAACATATTGATCACCCTCTGCATAAACATTGTAACGCTTTTTCTAATACCGCGCCTCACTTCCATTGCGATTGATTGGCAAACATTAGGATTAACATCATCCCATTATTACCCTCCCAATTCTATCTCATGTAAGGGATACACTTATTTTTTTCAACATGAAAATAGCTATGCGACCGCTCAATAGGAGTAGCAGTGCCTTCATGCTGAATTATAGCTGATTTGGTTTTCAGGTACTTAGTCCTTGCGCTATGAAACGACCGAATACCTGGGTATCCACCCTGGAAATCCACCGCTTAGTTGTGTGGTTAATTCAACTTAGCTCGGCGTCGGCGCGCTCGATCTCTACGCTAATGAAAGTGTTCTGGCTAGACACGTGTTGTGATATAATTTTGCCTCTCTCTCACTCAATATATATATATATATATATATATATATATATATATATATATATATATATATATATATATATATATATATATATATATATATATATATATATATATATATATATATATATATATATATATATATATATATATATATATATATATATATATATATATATATATATATATATATAGTCAGCCATATCCAGCACAATTATCAGCGAGTGCCTCAGCTATCTCCAATAATGCAGAGCAATGATAACATTATCAAACACGTAACGACGCTTACACAACAAAGCGACGCCGATGGGCTTACATCGCTCGGGAATATACAATCCGTGTGGAACACGTGTGATGTTCATTGGATTTAGTGGAATGTAGTACAAGATATATGCTAATGTCGTGCCGTGAGGTATGAGGCGTAGGGTTTTGAAGAAGGTTTTATTACTATGCGTTTGAATTTTAGATGGAACTTTGTCTAAATGCTGGCAAATGCGAGCTGAATAATACTTTTATGACGCGACACCTGCACAAAGACCACAGCAGCCTGATGATGCCAAATATTGGCAGTGCTACCAGTTATGATAATTTTATTTGGATTCCGTAATACATTCGTGTTGCCATTAAAGCAGCATTATGGCGCTCCTACAATTATTGTGAAGACATACAAAACAATGCATTTTCAAAATTATGAAAACGAAAAACTCACCCCGTTCGCCGCAAGAGCACCATGAACAATACCATAATTCTTTAACACACGGAATATTATAACGAACTTGGTATGAAAGAAGAGTGTAATATTTCGCAATGGACCGAAAGCAAAGAGATTAACTTCAATATGCCCAAAATCACATCGTAAGAACACATGTATGCAAGGTATTCAGGAAACGCAAAGCGACCTCGTTTGGCTTTGAGAGAGAACGGAGAACGACATCAGCTCATACAACGCACATGTGAACCTATGCTCGGTTAGCGCCAATGAGTATTTGTGTGTGCATACAATAATCCGACATTATTCGATCTGCATATGATGCTTAAAAAAACGGCTGCTTGGCAGATGATACTAATATATGTTTGCTGTACATGATCATTACAGTTCAATGGGTTTGGTGATGGTGTTTGAACCTGCACCTTAAGTACGTTGAAGCATGCAAAGTAGATGCTTTAAACAACATCGCGACCTTTGAATTGTCATATTGACCGCAAAAGACTGCTGGGGAAAAAACAATTGGTTTTTTGTGTATGCTTGATCAAATGTATTGAATTCATATAACTGATGGTTTTGATTATCTTTACATTACAATTTATTAAACATGGTGAAATGTATTCAAGTGTAACTAACACTTCCCACATGATGACGAGGTTGATAAGTTAAGTATCAATTTTACTCCCTTAACCCATCTCTGTAGGCACATGATGGTTATATGCATACCTTATCTTTCTTATAAAGATGCCCTCCCAATGCCAAGCGATGTGTGTGCGCAAACTCAACACAGAGAATAATACGCCGAAAGGGGACACGACCAAACGATATGTTTATAATTTATAGTTTTCTCATGAAGTTAGATAATAACTGTTTGACGACATCTAAGTACAAATTCCAAGTAACATGAAATTTGACCAATCAAGACGTATATCGTGCAGATAATACAGTAATGGCTTGAAGGAGTCGGAGGCGATGAATATCAACATAGGATAAATGAGGATCTGATATGCTCATCAAACCACGGTAACGGAGCTGGTAAAACCGCTTTGGTCAGTGAGACATATCTCACATACCCGAGTGACTTTAACTATCAAATACCTGATTGCTGACCTTTCATAGAACCTATCGCGCTGTCGTTCACGAAGTATTAATTTGATAGAATGGTGACGCATTCGGCTGCCCGCTCATTTACCACGGCAATAGATATACGTCAGACATTGAACTGTCACAGTATGATGTAACCTTCTAATGAATTCCGTATAAAGAGAAAGCTTGCGCTATGCGTTCGCATCGTATTTATTACCAACTTACAGAGTTGTGCTTGTCGCCATTTCGCTTCCACTCCTGGCTTGCGGGATGACAAGTTTGTTAACGTGTTTGCGAGTCAACCCCGCGATATCTCATGTCACAAATTTTATGGTCATCCTGAACAAATTATCTTCTCGACAATTGTTCTGTTTCAACCGACACAAAATTGAGAATGACGGGCTGCTAAACGTCGTATAAATCACAGCAGCGAGGGACACTGATTCACAACTGCCCTTGATAGACCACCCTGTTCCTCACACCCACAGAAACGGTTAGTGGACTGTGGCATGATATGGCGGTACATGCCTTGAAATAACGCATATGTTGGAATTTACCAGTTTACTCGGCACTTTGCAAGCAATATCATTTTCTTGTTGCTTGAGAAGGGTTCTGGTCTGATTGCATACATATAAGGAAGATATTGTACCGTGTCCATTGTTCTGCTTGTACTGGAATGCACTCGGTACTCGTCCCGAGATCACTCTCCCATGAACAACCGCTGTTAAAATGAATGAAGACGATGCAGTTAAAAACGGCACCTGCAGTTAACTAGATTCAGTAAAAAGTAAGGACTAATTATTGTTTTGCCGAATCAAGTGCATGGTAAATCAGGTATCTCTGAAGCTATTCCCTACTAACAGGGTGTAAGTGTCAACTGACGTTTGCTGGTGCATTGACACATTTGAAAATAATTTCAAGCTTGGTCTTAATTTGGACAAGATATTGGTGTTAGCAGATAAACGTCGAACAAATATATTGATACTCGCTTTTGTTGGCCAAAAAACATTGGAGTTACGCCGTCAATCATTTGCAAAGCGGTCAGTGCCCAAGCGTGAAACACCTGTCTGATGGTTGGAGTACTTATTATTTCATTACATGCACTGTTGCACGGCGTTATAATCCGATACATTTCTAAATAATACAAACTTTATTAATATATACATACCACTCTGTGATATATATATGCATATATATCTTCAAATATATGTATGTATGTATGTATGTATGTATGTATGTATGTATGTATGTATGTATGTATGTATGTATGTATGTATGTATGTATGTATGTATGTATGTATGTATGTATGTATGTATGTATGTATGTATGTATGTATGTATGTATGTATGTATGTATGTATGTATGTATGTATGTATGTATGTATGTATGTATGTATGTATGTATGTATGTATGTATGTATGTATGTATGTATGCATGTATGTATGTATGTATGTATGTCTATAACAATATATATATGTATATACATATATATATATATGCATATATAAATGTGTGTATATATATATACATATAAATATATGTATATATATATAAATATATCTATTTATATATATATATATATGCATTCATATACTCATATACATATTTGTGCATATATATATTTATATATATATATATATATATTTACATGTATATATACATATAAATAAATGCATTCATATATTCATATATATATTTGTGCATCTATATATATATATATATATATATATATATATATATATATATATATATATATACAAACATACATATATACATACATACATATATATATTTGAAGATATATATGCATATATATATATATATATATCACAGTGTGGTATGTACATATATATATATATATATATATATATATATATATATATATATATATATATACATACATATATGTATAAATACATATATATATATGTATATATTTAAGAATAAACATATATAAATACTTATATATGTGTACATATATATATGTATATTTATATATATATATGTATATATATATATATATGTATATATATATATATGTATACATATATATATATATACACATATATTTTGTGTGTGTGGGGGGGGTTATTTATATATATACATATATATATATATGTTATACTTATATGTATATGTTATATCTGAGTACATATATGTATGTTCATATATATATATCTATATATATATATATATATATATATATATATATATATATATATATATATATATATATATATATATATATATATATATATATATATATATATATATATATATATATGTGGCATTATGCAAAGCAGGTTTAACGCCTCTTAATTGTGTAGACATCTAGTGGTCCGCGTTTGTCAGATCTCATCAATTGAGTGTTATGTCTATATGTGTGGTATTGGAATGTATATAACTTGGACAATTTGGAGTTAGTTGAATTGAATGTATTATTTCCCACCGGGTAATGTGACCATGGTATCTAAATGAAAAAGTCGTCATATTGTTTATTGGTAAATGAATGCTGACTTAGAACGTTTGTATGTACTAATAGCGTATAAGAATTTGTTTCATAAATCAACTTTAAATTGGTATTTTTATGGCTTGTGTACATGTATGTTCGAGGACAGAATGATGTACCAGTCGTATCGGAACCATTGCTCATTCGTACGGCTTTTTTAGGCCATTTTCCTCCTAGCCTCGGTCCCCTCCCTCACCTTCCTCCTCGCCATCTTCATGCTTAACTGCCGCAATATCAACTTAATATACGGCTCATACACGATGAAACAAACTGTCCAGTATATGCGCTGCTGTTATGAGTTTTTACATCTTCTGTTCAACGCCTCCCACGGATAATAGTTATTGAAATGCACCGCAAACCGGCTCCGTATCGTAATGAAACATGATTGATTTAGTGACAAATGAGTTACAAAGGTTTTTGCCTTGGCGTCAAATGTCAGTGAGCCGTTACAATCGGCCTCAATAAAGAAGCAGCCGTAAAACAGAATACGATTCCTACCACATGAATGCGCTTACATATTCGTAAAATAAATTCGTCGTAGATAAGTTGTTAATTTTTTTTTTTTAATTAGCTACTTCTTAATGTTTAGCGATTCCTATCACTGATGTTAATGACCCCAAATCGTCTTCTCTACTTTATTGTAATGTCATGTATATTGCATTTACTTTAATAAAATTATGTGTATAACGTGTGTCATTTTATTGTTTTTAACACTGATTGTATGCAGCTGTACTGCCTTCGGAAGCAGCTCGCACTTGATTAATTTCCTATCCATTAATTAACACCCGTGTACTCCATAATTAAATAACCTACCCCGGGTCGAATCACAGCCAGAGGTATGTCAAAACATTTTTATTTGTATTTGGTTGAATAATGGGGGTTTAGGGAACTGGGCGAAACTGATTGCCCGTGCTTCAAGTAACATACAAACCTAAAAATCATAGTTTTAACAGAAACGCGTTTTTAATGATGATAATATACTTCGCCAAGTTTCACCATTACCAGTCAAAGTACTTTGCCCACTATTGAGCTTAGCAAGCGGTCCCGGTAATGTGGAAGGTGTCAGTACAAAATCGAAGATAGGCTACATCGGTTTTGCGTTCAAATGTGGCACGGTATATATTTCTGGTATGAATACCGATAAACTGAGAAAGTTGTAAGCTTTGAAATGCTGTGATGCAATTAATCAGACGAATACATATCGCACGGTTCACTTCCGTTTATTATTCTCTCCACCTTCTTAATGTTTCTCTTCTCGATTTTCGTTCAGATATGCTTTCTTATTTCGAAACGACAGTGATGAACGGTGAGATAAAATCTTCATTATATGGGTGATATTTTGAAGTACGTGGGGAATTAACCGCCATTTGCTGTTATTCCCATGATATCCCAGTGTGTTCAGAATTTCAACAGCTCGGAAATCTTAGCCCGACCAAAGCGATGTTCTGTAGCCCATGTTGGACGCCAATTAGTTTTAAATATCTGATCTCACATTTGTGTTATAGACGTAATTATATGACCTCCCGCCGAGACGTAAATGTAAACTGTGAGGTCGGGTACTGATCAGTATTCATGACGGCAGTGTTTTGGAGTAAACTTGTTGCGATGGATAGTGTTGAATGAACACTAGCTCTGCTTGTTTTATTTTATTGTCTGGTATATGATGCGTATATGTCTATATATGCATCGATATTGTGTTGTCGTACAGCACGGAACGAAAAACTACACCACAAGTGCAGCATTCATATAAGTACAACTCAATCAAACATACATGAATAAAAGCAGGTGCCGAAAAGCATTTAGCATGGACCCCAACTGGACAAGAGCCGGTTTCACTACCCATTTTTGTTGCATATATATATTATCCATGAGTCCACTCCTTAGAGCGAAATGGAACATGCTTTGTTTCATGATAGACTTACGCAAGCTGATTGGTCACGAATAACGTGATGAATATCATTTCTGTAAACGCGCAACTCTAACGTCATCCTTTGTTATAAATCTTGAATTCCATTACAGCTTGGTATTACATCATAGTTAGCATTGCTCAATGTTTACTACCAAAGCAATCGCGTCTGACGTTTTGCATTTAACATGATTGTTTGATGGGATTCGATGACGAGAAATTCGCTATCGTCATCGAATCCGTTTTGGGTACATTTTGTTAATTCTAATGGATATAGGTGCTGATTATACGATCCCACATGATGTCATACGATCAATGGCGTCACTCTGATTGTCCCTATTTAGTAACATTATATCTGCATCTTTAGATCTTACGGTTATTATGCCAAATTTAGATCATCTGACCATAGCTTTATACAGAGTAAACATGTTTTGATATAAGTGTGTTATAAATGATATGACACACGTCATTGGCTTAAGATATGACGCCGCTAGTTAAAGATGAAAATTATCATCATCGCCATATTGATTGACTTCATACTCTTCTCAGGCGTCGTCATGGTAAACATATTTGCAGTAATGTGAGGCGGTTTTACCAATTCGTTATGCCAGACATAAGCGGAAGCGTGGGAGTGCACTGTTAGGGTGACGCGATAATCGGTTTAATGAGACCTTGGTTATTTTACTATATGCGCCTTCAGCGCCAATGTAACTGATGTATTTATCATGTTCGGCTTATTAGTATTACGACGTTTTCCGGAATACATTAGGTGGGATGAAGTCTTATGGCGTGCTCTTGACAGTTTAACGAACCTCGTCTGATGTTGGCATTAAAGCTTCAACATCCACGCAGACAGCGAGTAGGCGTCATCATCCCATGTTCTGTTGCCTTGGTAAAGCGTATAATATTTCCATGTTACAAAGAAATCAGTCAGTTAAATGACAGTGTAATATTCCTAGATTCACCTAACATCTGCTAATGCTTTATTCATAAATCATAGAGTTAATTAATTAGTCGCATCGTGCTTCACGTTGACCTTCGCCTAGATTGCCAAATAATAATAATTTTGTTTTATTTCTGCGAACTTGTTAACGCACTCCAACTCATAACAACGGCCGAAGGGATGATATCAACTATATGGCGCATCCAGCAAAATGAATGTTGCTGCCAGATTATGATTTTACGTTCTTCTTGCATGGTGGCTAACTGCCCGGCATGTTTATTTAACATAATATAACAACAGCTAACATATTGGATTTGTGTACAGTTTGAACTCTTCTACGGAATCCTAATCAACATTTATTATGCAGAAGTTGAGAAACAGGTTCTAGCATAGAACAAATGAACAGTTTTAGAATGTATGTTTGCATGTTTATATGTTTGTATGTATGAATATGTATGGATATATACATATATGAATATGTATGGATATATATATATATATACATATATATACATAAATAAATTTATATATATATATATATAAATGCATATATATATAAATATATATATGTATACATATATATTATATATATGTGTATATATTTATGCATTTATGTATATATATGCATTTATATAAATGTATGTCTATATTTTATATATAAATATACTTATAAATTACATATATATTTATATATATATATATTATTTTATGTATATATATATGCATATATATATGTACATATATGAGATAAATATATATATATATATATAGATATAATATATATATATATATATATATCTATATCTCTATATATGAATAGATCATATATATCTAGCCTCATATATACATATATATACATAGAAATATATAGAGATATACATTTATAATTATATATATATTCTATACATACATAAAGTTTATATATATAGACCTAATATATGTATATATATTTGTATATCCCAGATAGATTTATATAGATATAGTATAAACAGAATATATAGATATATATATTCTATATATCTATACATTTATTATATATATATATGATATATCTAGAGGGAATAGATATATATATATCTTTAAAGAGATATATATATTCTCTATATATCTACAAATCTATATATAGATATATTTATACATACATATAAGTTTATATATATACATACTAGATATGGATCTATATTTATATAAACATATAGAGATGAGATTTATATATGAAATAGATATATAGATCTCTATACATATATATATAATAGATCTATATATGTAGATCTCTCTAGGGAAAGATATCATATATATATATACTATATATATATCTACATCTCTCTATATCTCTCTCTATCTAGATAGATCTCTATCTCTCTATCTCTCTCTATGTCTATATATATCTGGTATCTCTCTGTCTCTCTTCTCTATCTATGTATCTATATCTATCTCTCTCTCTCTATCTATATATATATATCTCTATCTATCTATATCTATATCTCTATATATATATATATCTCTCTCTCTCTCTCTCTCTCTCTATATATCTATCTATATCTATCTCTCTATATATATATATATATCTATATATATATATGTACATATATGTATATACATACCGGCATCGTAATATTTATTTCTCGATCGCCAATTAGCCAGTATAATCTGCACCAACTGAATGTAGTCATTTTGCAGCTTATTGACTTAGTGAGGGTCTATATGGGTTTAAGCACCGTCACTATTAACGCAACTTTGTGGATCCTTGTTACAACAAATGCTGTCCATGCATCTCCGTCTTATTTTATCTTTATTACCTCGTATGGTAAGGCGAGTCACATCAAATAATTGATTTTGCTTCACCCTGGCGCTAATAAAACTACCCGAGTTGTATCGTTTTTATACTAGTATTTCCCTTTGGAGTCATTTCATGTTAAATGCTGTTTTTACAAAAGCGGTATCAACATGCATGATTCTAATTCGAGATCCACATTAATTGCGTTTCTGTTTAAATTGGTCTTATCAGTTCTTATCGGTTTGCGTTTGTGGTTCTTTACTATGGGAGTCAGCCATATCCAGCACAATTATCAGCGAGTGCCTCAGCTATCTCCAATAATGCAGAGCAATGATAACATTATCAAAGACGTAACGACGCTTACACAACAAAGCGACGCTGATGGGCTTACATCGCTCGGGAATATACCATCCGTGCGGAACACGTGTGATGTTCATTGGATTTAGTGGAATGTAGTACAAGATATATGCTAATGTCGTACCGTGAGGTATGAGGCGTAGGGTTTTGAAGAAGGTTTTATTACTATGCGTTTGAATTTTAGATGGAACTTTGTCTAAATGCTGGCAAATGCGAACTGAATAATACTTTTATGACGCGACACCTGCACATAGACCACAGCAGCTTGATGATGCCAAATATTGGCAGTGCTACCAGTTATGATAATTTTATTTGGATTCCGTAATACATTCGTGTTGCCATTAAAGCAGCATTATGGCGCTCCTCCAATTATTGTGAAGACATACAAAACAATGCATTTTCAAAATTATGAATACGAAAAACTCACCCCGTTCGCCGTAAGAGCACCATGAACAATACCATAATTCTTTAACACACGGAATATTATAACGAACTTGGTATGAAAGAAGAGTGTAATATTTCGCAATAGTCCGAAAGCAAAGAGATGAACTTCAATATGCCCAAAATCACATTGTAAGAACACATGTATGCAAGGAATTCAGGAAACGCAAAGCAACCTCGTTTGGCTTTGAGAGAGAACGGAGAACGACATCGGCTCATACAACGCACAATAGAACCTATGCTCGGTTAGTGCCAATGAGTATTTGTGTGTGCATACAATAATCCGACATTATTCGATCTGCATATGATGCTTAAAAAAACGGCCGCTTGGCAGATGATACTACTAAATGATTGCTATACATGATCATTACAGTTCAATGGGTTTGGTGATGGTGTTTGAACCTGCACCTTAAGTACGTTGAAGCATGCAAAGTAGATGCTTTAAACAACATCGCGACCTTTGAATTGTCATATTGACCGCAAAAGACTGCTGGGGAAAAACAATTGGTTTTTTGTGTATGCTTGATCAAATGTATTGAATTCATATTACTGTTGGTTTTGATTATCTTTACATTACAATTTATTAAACATGGTGAAATGTATTCAAGTGTAACTAACATTTCCCATATGATGACGAGGTTGATAAGTTAAGTATCAATTTTACTCCCTTACCCCATCTCTGTAGGCACATGATGGTTATATGCATACCTTATCTTTCTTATAAAGATGCCCTACCAATGCCAAGCGATGTGTGTGCGCAAACTCAACACAGAGAATAATACGCCGAAATGGGACACGACCAAACGATATGTTTATAATTTATAGTTTTCTCATGAAGTTAGATAATAACTGTTTGACGACATCTAAGTACAAATTCCAAGTAACATGAAATTTGACCAATCAAGACGTATCTCGTGCAGATAATACAGTAATGGCTTGACGGAGTCGGAGGCTATGAATATCAACATAGGATAAATGAGGATCTGATATGCTCATCCAACCACGGTAACGGAGCTGGTAAAACCGCTTTGGTCAGTGAAACATATCTCACATACCCCTGTGACTTTAACTATCTAATACCTGATTGCTTACCTTTCATAGAACCTATCGCGCTGTCGTTCACGAAGTATTAATTTGATAGAATTGTGACGCATTTGGCTGCCCGCTCATTTACCACGGCAATAGATATACGTCAGACATTGAACTGTCACAGTATGATGTAACCTTCTAATGAATTCCATATAAAAAGAAAGCTTATGCTATGCGTTCGCATCGTATTTATTACCAACTTACACAGTTGTGCTTGTCGCCATTTCGCTTCCACTCCTGGCTTGAATCCCATCTGCACAGTACTGTAATTCCTCTTATGCAATATAGTTCGATACAGATTGTGACCTCAAATCAAAACTCTTGAGAGGATATGTCTCGTCAAAATATCCTTCAACATGTAATTTATATTAATTCGTCGTTGAAGAGTTAGTTCATGTATTACAGGATGATAGCGGCAAATCATTTGCGGGATGACACGAAGTATGTTCAAGAGTTTGCGCGTCAACCCCGCGATCACGAATGTCTCATGTCACAATTTTTATGGTCATCTTGAACAAAATTATCTTCTCAACAATGGTTGTGTTTCAACCGACACAGTATTGAGAATGACGGGCTGCTAAACGTTTACCCAACTATACACATGGTTTTCTGGTATCCAAAGAGACAGGATGATACAGTGAGCGTGTGCACATGGTTATGTGACAAACTAGGAGACGCAACACCAAAGTAGGTTATACTGTTCCATGTTTTTGCCCTTCCCAACTACAGCTGTTACGTTGGTTGATACACGCCATGGCATTGAAGCAGCGCATTTTGTGATTTACACATTATCTCGATAGTTATTAACTTATAAAGTAGGAACTGTCATATGTTAATACTTGCATAAAGGCTCTAACGATGGCCACACAACGTTTTTGGAAAAAACTGTACAATTAACCTCTGCAATTCTTTAAGCCCTGATACGTAATCTAGGAAAGTTATAGAAATCTGCAACGTTTCTACCAGAAACGCCTTTCAAGAATGCATTCATATAGGGTAACCTCGTCTGTAACCTCGTCTGCAGAGCGTTAAAAAAACATTTGCGTAATTATGAAAACAGTCCCTGTCACATAAACGAGTTATTGACCAATTATTTTTGAAATTGCACACCTGTAGTTTCGTGATTATAAAAAAGCCGTTAATTCCATTTACTACTGCATGTTTGTTCGATGCGTAACTTTAAATGCGTCTGACGTTTTGCATTTAACATGATTGTTTGATGGGATTCGATGACGAGAAGTTTGCTATCGTAATCGAATCCGTTTTGGTACATTTTGTTAATTCTAATGGATATAGGTGCTGATTTTACGATCCCAATGACGTCATACGATCAATGGCGTCACTCTGATTGTCCCTATTAAGTAACATTACATCTGCATCTTCAGATCTTACGGTTATTATGCCAAATTTAGATCATCTGACCATAGCTTTATACAGAGTAAACATGTTTTGATATAATTTACATTTCTAGTATTGTGCGGTGTATTCACATCAAACTGGTACCGAAATACGATCGGGGCAAAAGTTTACAGTCATATGTGTTCATCAATAAAGCCACATTATATTCATATAGGTTGTTCAGGTTAATAAATTGATCATTCATTATTCAAATATATGTACCAGATAAAACGGATGTTTCATGCACTTGTAAGATATTTTGCATACACGTAAAGTGACTGTCCTAATTATGCCATATAGCCGGCGTCTTTCTTAACACGAGACTGTGAATTGCAGGCATAATTCGAAGTGACTCATTGATTATCCATGAACCTCAGCTGCGACTGACAGTGAAGGTAACGTATTGTGTAGATCTTGACTAAATATTATTTGTCTGACTATTGTTCGAATTCTACCTTTCCAATTTGCCATTCACTCACGGTAATATTTACAAACATTTGCGGCCAGCAATATCATTAAAGCATCAAGCCAATGTTTGAATATTGCACGTCCCGATGTCTTTGACTCTAACAATATTTTATTAAGTGTTTAGTAGTTTCAGAAAGCAGTCATCCCGATTAATAAAAAATCTAGACCAAGCCTGCTCCCCGAGCAAAACAATTATTGCATTCTATAAGTTTGCATATTGAATACGAAGACTAGGTGTGTCTCATCTATTAAAGGAAAGTGTCGCGACAACAATGCCCATTTAAATTTGACAGAACAAATAAGACAGCACGATGAAATTGCAACTGCATTCTACAATAACAACAGACCTAGCCAACAATGGGTATGTGATTGCATGAAAACCATCAAAAAGATAGTGCAATATCATGTTCATTTAATTATGCACATACTCTGTCTCTCACTTAATATATATATATATATATATATATATATATATATATATATATATATATATATATATATATATATATATATATATATATATATATACATATAAATATATGTATATATATATATTTATACATAAATATATATAGAGAATACAGAATATATATATATATATATATATATATATATACATACATATACATTTATATAAATATATTTTTACATATATATATATATACATATATAGATATATATATATAAATAATTAGACATAAATATATATAAATATGTACGTATTAATATATATATATGTATATATATATATTTACACATAAAATATATATATACATATAATATATATATATATATATATAAAACATATACATATATATAAATATATTTTTTACATATATATATATATACATATATGGATATATATATCAATAATTAGACATAAATATATATAATATGTACGTATAAATATATATAAATATATATATATATATAACTTTCTCTCTCTCTCTCTCACTCTCTTTCTCTCACTTTATATAAATATATATATATGTATATA
This sequence comes from Urechis unicinctus, assembly GCA_034190875.2. NCBI lineage: Eukaryota > Metazoa > Annelida > Polychaeta > Xenopneusta > Urechidae > Urechis > Urechis unicinctus. The sequence continues at coordinate 16,289,387 of CM067343.1, forward strand.
TATATGCATATATATATACATATACATACATATATATATATATATATATATATATATATATATATATATATATATATATATATATATATATATATATATATATATATATATATATATATTTATATATAAACTTCCTCCCGTTCTGCCGATTGAATATATCAGACGAATCATCGTGCTGATAAAAACGTAAAGTGCATTTGCGAAGTGTACATATATAGGCATCATCATCTTTGCAAATATGATTGGTGACGTCTAAACGGTTCATTACTATTTCGAAACTGCAGGGGAAAATTTGCCCTGCTAAAGCAACCATAGTCTGCAAATGATTTGGGCCATCCCATATCTCTGCGTCGCTCTCCTGAAGTGATGAAATAGTGGAATTGCCAGCAGCCATTTTGCGTTAATTGTTACACAGATCGCGCCTCGCAACAAAATCAGTGCCGGGTCAGACGTCATGCGGAAGCGATTATTTATTTATGAGCTTGTCATTTAGATACGCCGGAATTTCCATCAGAATGCGTGCACTTTTACGACTGATAAATAGACAAAATAGGCATGTTTGGATTATATTTCTGTATTTTTGCTGAAGGAAATTAAATGAGTTTTCCTGGGACAGGAACTTTAAAACTGACAACGGTCGTTGCACGCACTAAATTCGAGCCGTACCTGGGATTGAGATGTAAGCGTAAAAGGGCAACCGTGATAATGTTGAGATCATCATAAGAAGCTGTGCTTAGGTTAGAAAACATCATTCAAAATCAGACACACGTGAAGTGCACGAATCGCAGATATATTTTAAAAAAACAGAAAAAAAGGCTATGAAATAGTTTTTTGTACGATATTGGTGACTAACCTTAGCGGTAAATATCGTTGTTACATTAACGATTCTGCCAAGGCGATGATTGTGTGAGCAACAAGGGTGAACCTAGAGGATGTTTGTATAGTAATGGCTGTAGCTTATGTATCGGCTGTCATCTGTTATATTGTTCGTTTTGAAAGTAACTTTCAGCGTATAATTCTGGTGATTATTCAGGACAAAGGACAAATACGCAGGCAATTGCTGCTTTGTTTTTTTATCTTCTGAATGATTAATCGGTATCAAAATGGGTTATTTTCATAGCCTGCTAATTATGCGTTGCCTGGTCTCTATAGTTGTGTGTATAATGACATTCTGGTCAGCACTTTAACAGTCATTTTCTTGTAACGATTCCATATTCGAATGTACGCATGAGAATTTTTCCGTCTGCCAATGATACAATCTAACCCAATATTCAATCCTTCAGTTGTCATTCTAAAGATCATTGACATTCTATCAAACCCTACTTGACACAATGCATATAAGCATTATACTAATCGCTAAAAGTGCTTGGTGTGATTTGTGACAAAAGATCTTGTGAATGAACGACCTTGTTTTCGGAAGTGAAATAGTCGTAGCCGAACAAATTCGATTATCCACATGGTTTTCATTCCGATTAACCAACAACATACCAACTGTGCCCATGTATCACACACTCTAAAGCTTTGACCACCTTCACATTGGCCCAAATAGATCAGGTATATTGAGATGGTGATCATGGGTGCCCTGCCATTTATCACTTACATAGCAATAATGCAACACGAAACTACATCACTGTGCTAACCGAATACTATAAATGTCAGTGCACTATACGCTACACGAAAAAGTAGTCGGATGCTTCAGGGTGACTATATAGCAATCAGTTATAATAATTAGTCAGTAGTCTGTTGGTCGGTCTCATATTGATTTTAGCTGTAAAAGAAGGTTAGCAACACTGCACCAAGAATGAAGGCAATATAGTTTATTACCAGCTTAATATTCTTTATGATATAGGAACAATTTGCGCCTATTCATTTTTACATTCTGTAACTATTTGGATGGACAACAATGGTTCAAGAATATATTTGCTGAAGAACGCCGATTAACATCACGCAGTGAAAGGACCTGTTGTATTGTAAAGCGGCCGACGAATCAGTCATTTATATTTGTTATGCCTAACGAAATTGTTATTTCGGGTAGCAACATGTTAATGAAGGGCATGGCACCTGCATTGATCATTAAGGATGAACATGCTTCGGTGTATTACCAAACCCTTCCACTCTATCGCTAATGTTTGAAACCGATGGCTTTCCGAGACGATCTCAAAATAAACAAAGACTCATATAACCAGCAAGAAAATGTGTGTGCAATGGGTATGAGGTAAGTTATAAAAATGGATTCACATAGTGATCACGTAGTATTATTAAGTGCACACGATTAATTCACGTATAAGCATGCTGAGGACAATGAATATCATATTATGTTTGCAGCATAACTCATAGAAGCTATTCCCTTGCCAGTGATGCTCAATCATCACGAACATATATGGAATCAATTTTATTTGTCCCGCCTGGGATGTTATAATGATATGAATGTTCAACAGTATTGTCAGATTAACATAAACGATACATGAGTACCATCAACATACATCTAACAATATCTTGCAAAGTTTCCCCCTTACCCACGATATTCATTCTGTTAACTCACCAATTGTCGCATATTAACGATGCTGAATTGTACAAGTGAAAGCTGCTCAAACATAATGCTATGTTCACATAGCTGTGGCTGTTAATCGGCCATGAGTACATAATTCTATTTTCACAGAGCAATTTTTTTTAGCAGAACTGCGCGACGAGTATGGCATCAGCTGGCCCGCAAATAAAGAGCCAAAGGACCTGAGCGCTTAGACTATTGACGACTCGTGGGTCTAAACGAAAATTGCTTTGGCCCAGATCCTATCTACAGTACGTCACATCTGCTTAATTAGCTCTATACACTAGCCCCAGAAAAACAACCACAGTAGCTAACGACATTCGCAATGAATTTGTTTAGCTACCGTAACATTCACGCATCACCAATAAGTGAATGGTTTATTGACAAAAAGTTGACATCAACGCGGCAGTCGTGTTCGAACTATTCTTTCATTTTGTATTTATCCTTGACTAATATTTGATTAATCTATAGACATCAAACAAAAATCTTGTCGTTGAATAAACAAGTCAATAAAAAGCCCGGAAAAAAGAAATTCCCAAACACTGAAGTAGCAACTGTACGTGGCTACATCATTTTGCGCGTCCATATGAATGTGTGATTTCAGGTTCCAACTCACTGGGACATTGTTTGCAACTTGTACTTTTAAAAATAAAAGCCAATTGTTTTTAGTGCATTACAATTTCTCTAATTGAAGACATGTTTTGACATGGGGAAATTAAAAAGTAACTAGCGGAACTATTCCTAGGACTAAAATCAATGTGCTTCAATAGCATTATGGCAACAGATGCCTGAGTCATTGAACCATACGTTCGCTCTCTCGACCAGTGACAAATAATTATAAATCGAGCTCACTCAAGCACCGCAATATAATTCGTTAATTTATAACACCATAGATACATCATGAGTAATATTTCTATGAGTTAACATTCAGTACAAAAATATCCAATGCTACCAGTAGCGAGGCATTGTTGGATGTGGGTTATTCATATATGTTAAATTAGTGGAGCAGCTACACCAAGTTATGTTCTTTCATATTATTCAAACATTTGTACTTCATAAATATTTATGTTGTTTACGAGCATGAAAAGGTCCTCGTCTTTTGATACATCAGATACATGGTGTGTTACCATCATTGTCTATGAGGATTTAGAACAAGAAGTGTGAGTAAACATGTCATATACAACTCGAAATACCAATTTATCGGTCTACCAGGGGAGGTTGAGACATTTTTATGGATGTATTTGTGCGCACAAACAGGAAATAGACAATAAATGTCGCCCTGGGTTCTCGAGCTTTGGATGCAATGAATTGTGGAAATATCTCCGTTCGGAAATATCTATCTTCTTCGTAGGGTCACTCGTGGTGCGAAAGCTCAAAACCGAAAATCTATCATGACTCTTATAAGGTAATTACTATCAAGTATATATAACTGAGCGTTTCTGCAACAATTAATTGTTTGCGTGTATAGGACCCTGCGTCGGTGTCTGTGTATTTAAAAAACGAACTGTGAAACAAAATGCTATATCTTCACTGGTTATTTGATATTATCTATATATCACGTTTACGATACTATGACATTAATTGAACGATTTTAGGCACTTTGGCACATTGGCACTTGCAAAACTAATCGATAAATGCATATTTTTGTTATATCTATATACTTCGTATACCAATATTAGTAATGATACCGTATGCAAAAAGCTGGTAAATCTGTTTTTTTTCCGAATGACGATAGACAATCATTTTTCCAGCTTGATAACTGACTGGTGCATACATGGAGTATCTTATATTTGCAGCCAATGTAGTTACTCACATTTACTTCGCACTCCCACATTGCTGTTCCCAACATCCATCACGACTATTTTTTCACAATAAGCACAATGAAACCGACCCAAAACAATCAAGATATTTGGTTTAGTTTTAGGGAGATCTTTAAAGGAATGTAATAGAATAGAACACTTTTTTCTGCGTTTCAACAACAAAGAGGAATCCTAACGGGGGTAAGTGATGCGATTTGTGACTCTTGTCCAGCTCTGCTAACGTGCCATAGCACACAAATCAGTTTCCCTGAACCTGGCTGTGATACCCACTCTACTTTATCGAAGGTTCAACACCATACTGTTGTGCAACTTGGTTGGGTACATCACCTTGATTTGATAGATAAATCACTTAATGTGATCATCCATGTCATGAAGGATTCCCTGTCCCCGAACAACTTTGTATACGCTATCTATTTAGATGCGATCATTAATACTGTGTTTAAAAGCTAAGCCTCATATTTCATGAACATCTGCCTTGCGGAGACTAACTTGAAATAACCAGGGTTGATATATCTCCGATCGGAGATGCGACCGCAATTAAATTGGAACACTAGTCACGATTAACGGTTAGAATCTAACCACAACGGCATGGCTACCTGTGTGCATCAGTAGCAATAATCATTAGTTAGAGACTGCCAATGCAGTTTATTAGGAAGCTATATTTTTTCAGCCATGTTTAGCTTTCCCTCCGATTTCATTATCTTACCAGCTTTATTACGAAGACGCAACTTTTATGCTAACAATGTTAAATAAAATACTCATCTCTCAGGTGCTAACCTTTGTGCTGCCAAACATCAGGTAATTCATACAAATCCTTTGCCTAATGCTCATGCTTATTAGCATTGTATATTGATTATGGTGTCTACCTGTATGTATCCATGGCCAGCGAGCGTAAGAGAAGCAAGGCCATTGTGCTCATGACTACCCTTAACGCATGCTCATATGTTAGCAACAGCGCGGAAGCATCCTGGCCATAACTGCAAGTAGTTAATAATATAAATGATGTCGGTTGATTAATGTTGGCTGATGAATATTTCATTAGATAGGTTTTGTTTGACTGTATCGCAATTGACATCGGTGATATATATTGCTCTGCTCAGTATGGCGCAAAAAATTGTGTTTGCGCTCTCAAAATACGCATCAGCTGAGAAACTAAAATCGTTAGAATATGTGTTCCTTAGCCATTAGTGTGAATATTGTCGGTTTATTGCCTGATATATATAAGTTGTAGCATGCCGGATGCGATTGCGAGATAAGTCCATCACCTAAAAAAAGCGCTGTATTCCTTTGCCATCTAAAATTCGTCTCGAACAAGTGAGGTAACACAGGCATACTAATGCAAATGTGGCATTCCTCGTTTTCATAAGAGCACGTTATGTGATTGTTTAGCTATTTTGACTGAAAAGTTATGATACATTGGTATATCATCCATACGTATTAGCACAATGGGCTTCATAGGATATCTGACTACATAGAATGCGTTAATGGGGAAAGGTTGAACGCCTGTAATCGATCCTAGATTAAGCTTAATCACGGAATACAACATCCTTAGACTTAATCATGATTATGAGCGACCTTGTTTACGACGAGACAATGCAAGATGTAATGAACACAGCAGAATTAACTCGATCATGCACATGATTTCTCCACAGGCCCACATACAGTTGCCGTCGTAATGCTAGTGCGCACTAGGCTGGTTACACTAATATATCACCCTGTAAACGGGGCCACTATGCTTCTTGATTTTTTAACTTTCTTTTATGCGTCACTCGCTGCTTGACATTCCGTCTGGAATGCGGTGCTTAAATGTATATGTAACATGTACATATAATAAATACATTCATTATGCCGAAATCACCAGCAGTTTTCGGATCAATTTAACTCGTATGCAAAAACCATGCTCACTCTGTAGGTTATAGATGTAACATTCGACTAAGGCATAGTCTTTGTACAGTAATAGTTTTGTCACGTAGTTTTGTGCTCTACCGGAAAATTGGTAATATCATTGAGATGGGCCCCACATACCCCACTACACATAATAACCAGCAAACTAACTAATAAGTGTCCGAGTTATAGGGGGTTGGGCTATTTTATGAAACCGGATACAGGTGTCTGATGTGCCGTGTTATTAGGGCGATCTTCCATGGCTTTGAGAATCCCCGAATGCTTATTGGTTCATCCCTGAGCCCTGTAAATAGTGATGCTTCGAATGTTTTGATTCGTCCATATTCATCGGCGCAATATATCTGTGTCATCTAGTACAAGAAACGCCATTTTCACGCGCTCATCCCTCTCAACCAGTTAACACGAATTCCGGTGTAATAGGCTGAGATGGCTAACTTGAGTTATATACCACCAGGTAGTTGCAATGTTTCGCCCAACTCGATATCACGCAACATATTATCGAATTTCGCTATTGTAATAAGCCAACCAGCAGGAATTAGCTCATCCCTTTCAAAATGTTGAATGTCAATCAAACGTCCACCAGCAAAGTCACATTTGACAACATATTGATCACCCACCAAAAATACATTGTTACGCTGTTTCACATACCGCGCCTCACGTCTTATGCGATCACATAGCATGGCAAACATTGGGATTAACATCGTCCTATTGCTTATAATATTGATAATCAAACAATTGATATTTTACTTCAAAAAAGAGAACGACACACCCACTCAGATAAACGTATCTGTTGCGCAGATAGCGATGTGCGAGCATGCCGCTTGCTGCTTTTAAGGATAATTGGCCTTTCCTCAAACATTAAAACTACCTGCTTAAAGGTAAAATTCAGATACATCATTCAGCGAGCGACACTACAAACTGTCATTAAAACAAATGTCTCCTTACAAAGACCACGTTAGATGACTATAGTAACACGGACTGCCGCCTTTTCTGGAGCAATAATTATTCCTGTTTGAGGTAATTACTAAATCCATACCAATCCAAGTGTGAATTATCGCCCATTATTTATCAACACTGAAGACGGTGGGGAATATTCACATTCAAGTTTGTAACGATTATGATAAGATAGGATATTCGTAATCGAGGGGCTGATGTTGAAACTCATTAATCAAATACAAACATATATATAACTATATGTATATTATATATATATATATATATATATATATATATATATATATATATATATATATATATATAATTATATATATATATACATACATCTATATATATATATATATATATATATATATATCTATATCTATATATCTATATATATATATATATATATATATATATATATATATATAATTTATATATATAGGCAAATCAATGCCAATGTGGACAGCTCGCTGGTTTATTCGAGCAGATGGTTAATTTACCTTGTTAACCTTTGTGGCATTATCCGCCAGATGGTGGTCTAGCTACGCAAACACACCTCATCAAAACAGTAAATAAGCAAATAAGTCTACGTGTACCGCAATCATCCGGGGCTTTGGTGACAAGATACTGTTCATATATATATATATATATAGGTATATATATATATATATATATATATATATATATATATATATATATATATATATATATATATATATCTATATATATCTCTAGAGAGGATATATATAGAGATATATATATATATAGAGATATATCTCTATATATATCTCTATCTATAGATATATATATCTATATATATATATATATATATATATATATATATCTATATATCTCTTATATCTCTCTCTATATATATACGCATAAAAAACCTCACACACAGAGGTAAACACAAATTAGTATGATATGTGTTTTTCCTTGACTGTCCCACAATTTGATAGCTGAAATACCGTGACGGAAAAACAATTGTCACATGCCCAAACGACTTGCATATATTGATATATATATATTGCTTACTATGCATCCCTATTTATATATATATATATATATAGATGTATATATATATACATATATATAATATATATATATATATATATATATATATATATACAAATATATAATATATATATATATATATATATGTATATATATATATATATAGTTATATATATCTATATATATATCTATATATATATATATATATATATATATATATATATATATATATATATATATATATGTATATATACATAATACTTGCTATGCACCCCTGCTTCAAAGTCAAGACCCGTTGTGTATTATGGATATTCAGCGATTTTTTTTTCACTTCTCTACTTTTTTTTACTTCCATATTGTTTTGAGCAAATGCTTAAAATTATTAATCGAGCAGGCGCCATCTTAAATTTGTGCAAATTACCCAGCATACGTCACTGTTAATTCATGAGTACACGTGCAGCAGTAAACATTTACTTTGATGATTGCAACCCAGCATTCATTTACGTTGATATAATCGCTCAACTTGTTTCGTGTAGGTCGTCTTTTATATATGTTGTATATCCTGGTTTAGCGATGCATCATTCTTTATTAAAATGTATGCGCCAGATAAAACGGATGTTTCATGCACTTGACGAAACGGCAAGAAGAGTTTACAAGTTGTTAAACGTAAGATAGATAGCATACGCTTATAGTTGCTGTCCATATATTGCCATATAAAACATCGGCGTAATTCGAAGTGACTCTTTTCTTATTCATGAACCGCAGCTGCGACTGAAAGGTAAGGTAACGTTATGTGTAGATCCTGATTAAACATTATTTGTCTGACAATTGTATGAATTTCACATTTTAAATTTGTCATTCATTCACGGTAATATTTGCAAACATTTTCGGCCAGCTATATCATTAAAACATCAAGCTAATGTTTAAATATTGCACGTTACAAACAATCATTACAATCAGCAGGCAAGATTTTTCTTCAATTTTACGATTCAATGAAATCAGTCTCGTATGATAAAGGTACCGGAGTCCAATATTTTTTTTTAAGAGACGTGATCAATCAACATAGTTTAGAAATAGATATATGTTATGGTCAGTGAACATGAGCTGTCATTTTGTTGTTAAAAAGTGGTCATACAACTAGTATCATAACTTATTACGGCTAAGGGACAGGAATGACTTTTCCACTTGGTATTATATAAATAGATAAATTACAGGCCATTTAGACCTATGGGTGAATTCAAATTTAAGCATCCGGTGAGAGAGAAATAGTCGTATCCTAAAACTTGTTTGTAACACTGTATCATTACATAAGGTTCAGTGGCAAAGCTGAGTCATACCCGCCATCTCACTCCAAGCTATTATGAAATTTTGCTTGTTATTTGAGTACGGTTATAGGAATTTACGTCTTTGATTAGATTTGACTGACTCGTCACTACGGTTCTCTGATCTACGAACAAAGTAAAACAATGCAATATTATATTTGGCATAACAACCGTCTCCCTTAGTGCAGATTGAATTAATCAAATTTTTCATTCTGCTGAGAAATTCCGTGAAGCGTACCTGTGATGTGCATGTATAAAATCAAATTACATCATCATCTCTGCGAATATGAATAGTTTGTAAAATGCGAAAAACATGTGAGACATCACAATTCGCTAAAGCGTTAAGACAATGAAATACAGTCTTGTCTTCTGAATAATCATATTCATATAGATATATGAGTTTGTTGCACCATCGAAGCGTACTTTATCCTCTCAACAAGAACATTTATTTATCAAATATCGACTGTAAGAAAGACATCGAGTCTCACCCTCGACTTCTCTATCTTGATAAAGGCAGGTTTGCTTTTTCTTGGGCTGGGGTGGGAGGATCACTTGTTCCACCATCCTATCATGATCACCTGACAGCAAAGGCAATCGCAAAAAGAGAAGACACATCATCTGCCTTAACACCAGTTTACAACGTGGTATCCACGCTCTTCTCTTAGTTTCGGGGCCTGCTCAAAACACCCCTCGGTGAAATGAACCGAGCACACAAGCGAGTATTTGTCCGACCCCGGCCATTTGTCTCGCGATCGTAGTACTGGCCAGTCCGTGGTTTCTTTAAAGGTGCATTTTTTCAAAAAAATCGAATCGAAAAAAAAAGTTGCTAACTGCAAGAGTACCCTAAATGGTGCTGATATTCGGATTCCAAAGTTGGAATGGCCGTATATATTTCTTGTTATTCGTGAATAAACCTTCAATTCCTTATTTTTCACTTCCAGCCAAGAATAGACCATATTTGGAAGCTCATGTATTATTAATTCCGGAAGCGCAGAAACGTCATCACTCTGTGCCGATTGCCGCCGGCGGGTGTTTAGTTTGCGCTATTTTCATTGCGATAATGGACGATCAAACCAAGAAACGAAGAAAAGGTGGAGGGAGAAAGAAGCTGTTTATAGATTCAACAACTAAGAGAAGGAAGCGGGAGCTAGACCAGCTGCGGTCTAACACGAGGGTGTCTTAAGATAGGAATTCAGGGAAGTGAGGTGTGTGACCAACGAAGAAGCTGCAAAGTTTTGCTGGACATGTAAGTAATCTCGTTGTATTATGAATACCCTGCTATCGAATCGGTCTGTATTGATTCGACTTGTGTAAATGTCACCGATTAAATAAAATCTAAAGGGCCTATTGTGAGTCCATTGCACCATTTAGATTTGTAGATTGTTGTTGCAAACATACATTACTTAATTTGTAAATTTCAGGTAGAGAAATTATTGCATCCTCTTGACCCTAATTCAATGGCTGGCGATCAAGTTTTCGTCTAACCTTGCCTGCAGTCAAGTTGTGACAATGGACCACAACAGGCATATGCACTCAAGTAGGGTTGGTCAGCCAATGTAAGTCTCTCATGACCACTCAACTACGCACTGACTAAATGTCCTATCAGAAAACAAAATACTGATGCTGCACATGTAATGTGTTCTAGCTATTTGGCCATATAATGCCATTTGTTGTGTTACAGGTACAGTACTCGCTTCAACAAGCAGTCAAAGACGTGGTCATCGGTTTAGAGGCCAAGACTTACGCCCATATACCAGATATGATGACAGAAATCTTTAGGCCCAAGCAATGCGACAGCAATCACAACAACACCCACAATGCTCTGCTGATGACCCCGCAAAATCAGTTTGAACATTGCTCCTGTGCAAGGCCATCTACCCAAGAAACAGTTGCAGGAGTCTCATTTTGATTAAAAATATGATTTGGAAATTTGTTTTTGTTGAAATGTACAAATATTTTATTAGTCACATTCTTTTGTCTGTAAATCCAAACTGTAATAGAAGAACTCATGTAATTGGCAAATAAATAATATATGAACTCATTTTAATGTCACTTCTTTTTTTATCAGGGCTAGAATTATGAACATAAAAAGACAAATCTGAAGATAAGTGTCATGACTAATTGACAAAATAATGTGTGCATAATTCTTTTCTTCTGTGTTGAGAGACGAAAAATTTACTAATATATGAATGCTCATTCCATAAAACATATAGACAATTAGTTATCAGATTGTTGAAGCAAAAATGTTCAGAACAAATAATACCACATGTTTTGTAAGACTAAGCAATTTATAATCCACACAAAAATACCAATCAGAACAATGTGATATTTCCGGATTAAAATTAAAAATTAAAACATTTAGGCTTAGTATATTACCGAAACCTATTTTGTATTAAGCCTGTATACTGTCAATACTTGTTAAGGAAGAGGTCTCTGATCTTCCTTACACAACCGGAGTTATCCTCCTGTTGCACTCCTCCAAAAATACATGAATCCACTGAACCAATTGCTGATAGGCGCCGTGTCTAAGCATCTTTTTTTTTTTTGTCCTCGACAACCGCATCCCATAGCAAGTCCACCCGGTACCTGTTAATAACCTCAATGACCATCGGGTCAAGCACAACTCCTTCCATCTGAGGTAGTGCATATGTGCAAAAGTCTGGGCTGTTAGTGCACCATTGCCGCTCCACAGGGGGAGGCATTTCCCTACATTGAAGGCAGATGCAACAGTCTGGGGAAGTGGTAGTTGATGGAGGGTGGAATCCTTCTTTCGGCGGTGTGGGTTGTCGGGTGATTGTAAGCGCAAACTGTGGCTGTCTTTCTAACCAGCAACTGACCCACCCCATCCAAATCCAGCCACCGCACTAAATTCTGAAAATATGAGTAATCAAAAGTCTTCTTTTTGATGGATTGAATATCTCCAATACAAATCTCTCTTTGTGACCAAAATTGCAAGAAGGTTTTTGGAGCAGCTGAAGAGTGCTAAATGCTGAGCTGTACAATACCTTCATTTTCTCCTTCTGTGACAGCTCTAAAGATTTAGCAGTCATTCTACTCTGCTGTAGGGTCTGGTTAGTTATTGGCGTGTTGCAAAGGTAGCCTCTGCAAACAAGATTGACTCGCTTTCGGCCTGTCGAGGTCTACAAACAAATGAGAACCAATGGAAATTTATGGTTCGATAGTTCAACATTGGACCTATTTACTGACAAAGTGATTCAATTAGGTAAGGCAAGCCCAAAAGTACCTTGTTTGAAGAAGGTGGGGCTCCTCTGCCACCTCTTCAGGCTTGTCTGCAACCTCCACCAACTTGGACACCTGTGTCATGGTGAACAATTTCAAACCACTAAACACATCCTTCCCAGTCATAATGGGTGTATTGAGTTCAATAAAATACCCTTGATAAGAATCAAATAAAAAAGGAACCAACCTCAATTCCACACATGTTGTCAGAATCTGTACCATGACCCCTTCCACTGCCTCTTCTTGTATGTGATCCCCTCCTTGGCGTTTTGATTTCCTTTAAATTTGAAAGTGGGTTGGTTCAATTTAATCAATGAATGAACATGACAAGAATAATTCAATCAATAATGTTACAGTGTTTGAGCCAAAAGCCTGCAAAAGTCAGCCAAACCCATACGATGATACATACCACCCCAAACTCCTAGCGTGGACGTTTCAGTACACAGGGATTTGCATTGGCTGGCCGCTATCTTCTCTGTAGGGTTTATGTATGCATAGAAGATAGCGACCCTGTTTCAGTTCACTATAACCAGATAAAGTAGACGTCATGAGGGAGACCCCAGTCCCTTGATTTATAATACAATTTATGAGTTCATTCAAGAATACTCCTATAGTTTGCTATGAAAAAGCACCGATAATTGCATAAGAAATAATCAAACTTCGAACAAGTGTCATGGCTTTACACTCCAAAACGTGAAAGACTAGTCAAGAATATCGTTTTTATTACGCTTGAACATGCGCAGCCTCAGTATAAATATACTAAGTCTAAGGGCTACCTCAGGGTTCGTTCGCAGGCTATCTGTTGTTAAATTTACGGTAATCTATTGTACCGATAGTGTTCACTTTATTGAGGCGGGTTCTTTTTTATATATAATATTCGAAAACTCCAATCAAAGAAGAAGAAAGAAGAGAAATGTAGGAATCAAAACACTCACCATTTCGGTTGCATGCGTTTCCACCTTCTATCGAATCTGCGCTGCGCGTGACGTCACGACTATGTGTTGTCAACAAATGACCCTTCAATACGCATGCGTCATTTTCCCATGGACATGTGCTCATGTTTGTAAACATGGGTGTGGCCGACAGGTTTTGATACGGTGTAATCGACGATATAGCGTTGAACTAGTCCGCAAAATGGTTTATATGGGTTCCAAAAGAGTTGTTCTACTAAATGGAGCAAAAAAACCGCATGTCATTTTTTTGAAAAAATGCATCTTTAAATCGACCTTACCGGAACACTTGAACAAGCTCTCGCCGTCAAGACTGGTATGCGAGCAACCACCAGTGTACTAACTATTAACCATCGTGTTCGATTGGTCACAAGATGGCTGAAAACGATAATATATTCAAAAAGCGAGATACAATGTTTTCCGATCCATTCCACGTGGCAAGGAATGGTTGAGTCACTGTTATGCATATAATATCGAAAATATGTATAGGCTTATGACCAACCGTGCCTACTGATATTGCAAATGCTTTCTGGTGTCCAATGCAATATCATTGAGGGCCCACCATCGAGGATGCTAGGAGAAACAGAGAATGAGCAAATGGAGTTTGACCCCGGTGATTGCTCTGCTGCATCAGACGATGAAGACTGCTAGGGTGATATATAAGACATATCTCGACCTGTAGCAGGTACTCCTTTGAACCAGGAACGATAGTTCCTCATATTTGCTTCGTTGCTTTAAAAGCTATTGTCATGGATCCACTTTTCCTAATGTAGAGGGTTGGATGTAAGTAGCAAGAAGTAGCAAAATATATATTTAGTGGTCTCTTGAAGCTGCCACAGCTGTGTTAGAGTGACCCCTATGTTGGCAAATACGCTGGAAATGACCTTGTTTTCGCATCAATCTGATTCTAAGGTGCTCCCATCTCTCAAATTTGTTGGCGTAAAGGGACTTATCTTTCATCATTTGTTCGGTAACTGACAATGCTAATGCAGCCCGTCAATAACAAGGCATGAGAGAACCACTTCGCTATTAGTGGACCTAAAAGAAGAAAGATGACTTAAAATGGGAGTTGACTGACTGGTTGACAGACCCGGAGATTCTCTTTGGCTTTAACATCACAATAAAGCTGGATTCAAATAAACTGATATACAACCAATTGGTGCAGGTAAGAGTAGTTGTACTTCTGTAGAGTTATAAATACTCATTTGTACCGTTACCATTCAGTCTATGGATCCGACGAGTATGTTACTATTAATGTGCTAAATTAACTTGAAAGCAATGAATAAATAGCTGGAACCAGGTTCGTAATTTTGGGCATTATGGTTTATTCAACATTTGCTAAATTGCCTATTTGTATGCCTTAACAGCTGTCATGTAGCTGTTAAGTTCGATAAGTGAGTCAACAACCATATGAACCATTTGTGGAGCAAGACTTGGCAATGATGGTTTATATAACGCATGCCTGTTTTATTACGCATGTTTGGCTACATATTCATGCATTCCACAATGTTTACGCATATCATTCGGCAAATATTAGCAGTACGTATCGCTGCGTGTCTATCACACATTGATGTTTAGGAATGAATCCCACACATGGTCGCTTTGAGCTCTACGTGCTATTCTGTTATATTCAGAAATGTCAAATACTTCTCGTCTGCGTCTGTTATCACAGAGAAGGACTACAAAATTTATTGTCCGTAAACCTACATTGGTCTTGTAGTTCGCTGTCTAGGTTATAAAATATGTACATGCACAGGGTGCTGTAAAAACCATGCATCTGCATCGCCCATCTGAAAATAATATATAAATAAAGCACGGAAGAGACACAAAATATCGTGTATGAAATAGTATCAATACATAGTGAATGAAGCTTGAAATGCCGTACTGCTATATCATGATTACACTTAACTAACAAAATATACATTTAATGGGTAACGAGTGAGCTTTTAGATGGTTTCATGCGGCAAGCTAGGATTCCCATCTAGTTGATCGAGTCTTGCTTTTCGGGGCTGATCTCATCAAGCAATTCCAGTTCCCCATGCAGCAAATTTAACGTTAAATTTATGTGACTTGAAAAACCAACCACCCAGTTTTTTATAAATAGGAGCAATGTCAGTCTTTCAGACACGGACCGCATATATTTCAATCCAACTAGGTGATTATTAATGGTGATGAGGTAAGCAAAACATATGTGATAAATATGGCATGGAAGGGATGCGCTTTACTGCAGGACGTCTATGTAGACGGTGTATATGTATGTCGCCAAGAGGCCGATGAAACATATGTGTAAGCTAATAAGCTTAAAATGACATGATTGGAAAATCTGTCGCTCTGACCGTCGACCAATTGGTAAAACGATACAAGGCGGCGTGGTCGTTTATCTAAAGAAATTTTCTTTTTTGGCAAAGAACAAACGCGGAAAAGGCTATATCAAAGATGTGACAAGGTAATTTTGTTTGGATGTAGTTATTTTCCCAATGACCTTTCGCGAATGTCACTCAAGGCGGATGTTGAAGATAAGGTTTGTCGTGTTTCCGGCTGAATGGAGAGGCTGTCAGCGCCTGTCGAAACTGAACAACAGAATAAGCATTAGGGCCTCAAAGTAAAGCATAGCTTGTGGTTAAATCTGTCTATAGAATACTAAGGTATTCAATACATTGACATTGAAGGGGTAACGCATCATATAATTAAACATAAGCACTATATAAGGGCCATCTCCGTGCAATACTGGTTAGGCAAATTGATTTGTTTGAGTGTGTATTTCTATTGTTCAATCAGCTTTTTATACCTTCATTTGTGGTAAACTAACGATTGTTGATCATCAAGTGCTTCGCTAACCAAATTTTGTGCTGGAGGATGATTTGTACGACTAAAGATGAGTTGACTTTGGGTTACTTTTGGGGATATATATATATATATATATATATATATATATATATATATATATATATATATATATATATATATATATATATATATATATATATATATATATATATATATATATATATATATTTATATATATAGATAGATAGATATCATCTGTGTAACGATATGATTCGTAACATATAGTAACCTCCGATTTTCGCAGCTTGTTTGTTTGCTGATACCAGCTTATGGACATATCTGTACACAACTCAAGAGCAACGGTGAGTATGAGGATCGGAACCTGATTTAAACACTCACTAATGTGAATGAACCAATTCACCATAAAAGAAAATGGAAAATTGATATTTTGAAATTTACCAACTACGCAACCTTTTGTTTGTGGCTCGTCGCAGCCAGAAGCACATAAAACAAAATTCAAGGTCATAATTACCCTAAAAACGGTCTCCATTCATTTACCTTCACGTTAGTTGACAAAAATGCATATAAGTTAACCACTGCATTGGAATGGAATATTCACTCAGATATATGTCAGTCTTTGCGGGCTATACTGGCTGTCACTTTATCAGCAATCGTCATGGCATCCCAAGCTCTATATGAGTCAATGTCAGTCATGTACTACTTACGCTCAATCTATGCAAACGTTAACAGCTCGTTATTTAATATATAAACTGGGGTTAGATGCATCGTCTATTATCCAATATTTAGTACCTACATATAGCATACAACAGGATGCGAGCTCAACCGTCATACAATTGACCCATTTTGCATGCAAACACCAAGTTTTGCTTCAATCGCATTCTACAGAATTATTTATAGCGGGCGCTGAAGTGCGATATAGCAGTTCTCTGGTCAGAAACCTTGTCAAAATATTGGCTAACTTTTATAGGGATAATACACCATAAACCAACAAGCAAATATGGTTGATTAATTACGAAAACATCAAATTAATCATGCATTAAGCATCTTTTTTAAAGTAACAATATAAACTTCTTAAATGCTTCAACTCGTACTATGTATTTAATGACAATACATAAGTGAGTGAATGTAGCAACAAGCGAGTTCCCGATTTACACATCTAACGTGAAAGCGAATACTGTAGGAGCCTTTTGTATGTTATTACACATTTGTGCTTACATTGATAAAGGTTTTTGACAGTTATGTGCGCAGTTTTGGAGCAACTATTCTTTGTTATAACCATTGGCAGCCAAAAATACCAGTTATTGCATTTTACGCATCTTACCCTTCATTTAATTCTGCTAAGCCCACTGCAGTAGCCGAGTATCAGGTAATTCTTCCGTGGCTAATGAACTTTACGAGAGATTGTTGGAGGTAATTGAGGCGTTTTGGACATAGCGTTCTTGCCAGCTTTTCTGTAGATTGACATAAAAAGATTTAACAGAATAGGAAGTATTTTAATAAAAAATAAACAATAATAGCGATCTGTATTACTGTGACAATGCAATGCGCGACGATTTTATGTTTGCCTTGTTAACGATAAGAAAAGCGTGTTGCCAATGGCCAAATCAAAAGGCATTGTTAGATAACAAATAAGATACAGACGTCTATAGACACGCTAACAACTCAGGGCAACGTAAGATCTTTCCTTGCAATCTTGGTTTTTCAGTTGTTTGGCGCGTGGAAGGATATCAAAGGAACAGTGTAGTTGCAAACTATTCAGTCACATATTGCTTTTTTGTCGCAATAAGATACTTTGATAGTCATCCACCAGGTGTCATCAACCAATATGTAATAGGACGATATATAGTACGTCACATGTAGAGTATCAAATCGTAATCCCATGGGCAGTGGCTGTAAGCTGTCGAAATTTGTTTTTTACGTAATGCAATTTCCCAATATTCATTCATTGTTTCGTACCGTGACGATGAAGGAATCAAGTGAATTTACCACCATGGTTAATCGCCTCGCCAAGCTATGTATTATGTGATATATTATGTGTTGCCTTTCGGGTTTTGATGTGCATGATATATTTCGTTATCCCCTCGTGCTTGATTTACTGCAAGATGAATAGATTACACGTCACGGAAACCACCGGTTAATTGAGGATTGTGCCAATTCGTTGCTCAATTCATAAATGACCATTGACCTACTCACTAAATGAAATTGGGATCCGACACCTTTACATTGATTTTCGCTAGTTATAGCACACAACACCGTTGCAGCCTGGCTGGCATTCTGGGGAAGATTTCTGCCATAAAACGGTATAGAAAAGCCACGCCAAGATGGGAATCAAATGCTACGTACACATATCGGTTCTCAAATATATGTTACAGTGATTAATGGTAATGCATCTCCATTCGATTTATATATTGCTACTCTAGTCAGACCGAAAAACCGAACAACTATTTAACGAACCATTGATGGTCAGCATGATACTTGCTAGAATATTTTTACTTTCTAACGATAACACAATATAACGGAAGAATAAATATTTGGTTGGCGTTGACTTCCTAATATCACGTTGGTTTAGTTTGGTACATTACGAGACATTCGAAATTTGCGAGGGGATAATATGTTGACAATTCAGTAGTTATAGGCCGACAACCATTGGATGCCGTTGAGTGTATGACTCGTTTATAAGTAGCGTCAATAACATATGGTAGCAGATCAAATAGACCCAACTCACTCAGAGTAATGCAAAGATGGAACATTATATGTTGGCTATGGAGAGTAAGAACTCATCAGCTGTTCATCGGCGATGAATCCACCTTGTAATGCGACATGTCTTATTTATTCTACAGGCGTCATTTGCATTCAAGTTACACTTCTGTTCATGCTGACATATGTTATTGGGTTATGATATATCTATATTGTAACATAAAATAACATATTGTGAACATTCATATTGTCTTCGCTAAGCTACGTTATTCTGCGCAGCTTTGTGTAAGCATCTGCATAAAGTTGCAAACAAAGTGATGATACTACCATAACGGACGCCCGAGAGATTAACAAAGATCGAAAAAATGGCACGATAAATAATGCCCAACTATCATGTGTTATTGACCTTATTCCCACGGTAGTAATATGTTAGGGCAACAATTGTTTGTCGTCATAGTATCATTGGCTCAGGAGGCATGGTGGATGTTCAAAACCGAAAGATTATTGCGTCAACCTCAAATATAATCTACCATTCGAGACACAGCTTGTGTGATAATAAATGACATTCCGACATCATTTAAAGAATACCACAGTAGCTAGGCTGGTCAAATACAAAACACACGCAAATGCTAGATACGAAAGACATAGCTATATGAAGGTTATTAATCACTGAGTTCATGTTAAAAAAGCACGATTGCAACTTGTGGAAATGTCGCAACTCTATAAACACGCAAATATTTGCCTAACAACCCAAGTGGTCAGGAGCAGATAGATTAATGTCCTGTCGAATCATTTTCACAATTATTTGTCAACAGGGAATCGATATCAGAAACGATTATATTTGTCGAGATGCTCCTAACCATTTTATTTGAAATGATAGCGCATTATGCAAAGGAGACCGAAACCTCTTATGTCCTACAATTATGTCTTATTCATAATCATATTGTCCTTTAAAGTACAGTACAGTCACGAGGCATAGTAATATAAAAGTAGCTGACTCAACATTGCCAGAAAACGATCTCCGTTTAATAATACTGAATACAGAGTTACATCACATAATCTAACCTTAATCACATATGTCTTAAAATACGTGCTTTTTATATTTACAGTGTTTCCACATTGCCCTTGTATCCCCAGGGATTAAAGGCCTCGATATCCATATTTCAAGTGTTCCCACAAGCCGCTTCAAAACGCGCCACCACCTAGTGATAACGCGGGATCTACACCCTGTATGCGCCTTAGTCATATATATATATATATATATATATATAGATATATATATAGAGAGATATATATATATATATATAGAGATATAGATATATATATATATATATATAATATATAGATATATATATATATATATAGATATATAGAGATATAGAGATATATATATATATATATATATATATATATATATATATATATATATATATCTACCGAGCTATGATATATATATATATATATATATCTATCTATATATATATAGCTATATCTATATATATATATATATAGATATGTTGAAAACCCGCCAACCGAGCTGACAGCTCGGAAATCTTAGCCCACCCAAAACGATGTTCTGTCGCCAATGGTGGACACCAATTAGTTCAAATATCTACTGTAACACTCATGTTATAGACGTAATTATTTGACCCACTGCCGAGACGTAAAGGGAAACTATGAGGGCGGGTACTGATCAGTTTTTATGAGGACAACCAAGCACCACTTACGTAGTAACCTATGTCATAAGTTCACCATCTGCTGATATTGTCCAAATCCCTATTAAGCCATAACTATAATGGTCCACCTCTTTCAAAAGGTAATAATATTTGAAAACGTAGCAAATCTTTATTGGGCAATTAGTTTGGTCGTTCCATATTTCATTCAACAATAGGGTGTGCATCATCTAATGTCAGGAATTGAATTCACACTATAACAAAGGGGATGTAAACAGAAGTGGGCCTTTGCTAAACTCTTCTGATTAAATATGTAATTTTCCCATGCCCCTGTGCACATCTCAGTGTTATCTTACAAATCAACTGCACACCAAGGTATATCAGGCAATCTTAGCTTCCGACAAGGAATTATAATACTAGATAATGAAGAACAAGTAATTTGGAACTTGTGAACCTATGAAAGAATATTTGCGATTATTCAAACTGGCAGCAACATCATAATTTATGTAAGCCACATGAAGACATTTTTAGAGAGAAAACTTAGTAAACTGTAAAGAGAAGTAGCTACGTTATATAATCACAAACACTGGGAGCACATTATCAATGCTGATAATAGCTCACTTGCTTGTCAATTACGTATCTCAGTACAATTTTCTTTCATTCTGTTCGCTTCAATGTGTTTAACGATATCCTACCAATATGACTGTCGCATGGCTGCAGCAGCACAATGCGTATATTTTTGCGATTTCAGTTACTTGTTTCGATGGTGGTTTGCATTTGGTAATAATTTGTTAGAATTATAATATTGTAAGACAAGTATATAAAACAATTAGAATTGTGTAAAAGCCGGATGCATCGAACCATTCGGTGATTGCTATATGTTTCCTAAAGCCAACATAGCCGTATATTAGCCGTAACTCAAACTTAGGTTTTCGTCTCTTGTCTACTCAAGGTATTTTATGTCATAGTTATCTAACTCGGAAAGAGAACATAAAACTTGCTATATTGTGTTATTGGTAATAATACATTTTGGACTCTACGGTCGACATAAAAGCTGTACGCCGCTCAACTCAAATTGAGTGTCGTTTTACGTGTGTTCTTGTATATATATTATATGCAGGCATTATGGTTGCCTTCATACATCCCTGTAGCTGGATTTTTTTGGGGAAAACCATGTACTGAACATTTCACGGTCTCAGTGTTGCCTCCACGGTTCGTCCTTAACAAAGTAGTTTCCCGGATTTCGGCATGGTTTTCCTGATAAAGATTCGTGAAACTACTGTGATCAAATTTACTATCAACTTATAGTGGCAGGTTTATAATTGATATAACACAGTTATAGCTTTTAATGCAGGAATTGCAGTAAATCACAGCCACACGCTAACGTCGTCAGAATGGAAAGTATGATTGGGCAAGTTATGTGTTTTAACCCGTGCATGACAGATCTAGTTTCATTCTACATGGCTCATCATCCATTTAGCGATAGAATATTCTAGTAGTATGGATATCGGGATATTTTCAAATTTAGCGGTGATTATTGTAACGCTGCCCATGTTTTTTTTTATCCCACTGGAACGTGCTGTTGGTGCTGTACAATGGAGACCTTTTATTCCGGAATAGCTTACGTATTCATGTTTAACATAATTTCATGACAACATTGAACACTATGAACGTAGGTGAATAGCACATTTCTAGATTATGTATTTGTGTTATACTTTCTTATTGGAACAGCTTCGCTTTCTTTTACTGTACTTTGTTTTTCTAAGACACCATACATCTTAAAGACCACTTTCATTATCTTTTAAATATAGAACGATCTATTCTGAATAATCGTCCCTTACCATTAGTCCGTGTATGTGTGTGAGTTGTTACGACTGTGCCTGTGCCGCTGATACAACCTGTGTCTGCATTGTATGACATGTAAGCGAAAGTGTTAGTCCAACTGCTGCGATACTTGTGTGAATAATGATAGTCACTGAGTGTTCAATTCACAATTCCTTATAAATATTCTACCATATCATCTATAAAGCAGCCTGATTGATGTTAAAATTCAGGCGGTTATTATAATGCAATTATTTCGCTGTGTTATTCATTGAAAAACTGCTGCTTAATACTCCATCTAAATAGCAGCTTCTTAGTTATTACACATGACTCGTTATAGGACGTAACCTTAACTCATTCGCTGCCATTGAGTTAGTATCTTTTATAGTTTAACTGTAAATACATTAAATATTTTTGCATGCTGAAGCAATTGAAGCATCATTGGATATATTTGGCAATAGAACATTAGTATTACATCGTAAATTGAGTGCGTAGGTGCTGTTTATCAAAGAAAACTGAAACCCCCACCTTCGGACACTCGAACCGCTACTTACAAGCATTGCTCTGAAAGCAGACATATTTGACTTGAACAGTAGCCTGCAATATTTCCCACATGGTAGAAAACCATACAAAGGGTGATCTGTATGTTTAAGGAGAGCAATAAGCATTTGGCAGTTAACAGACAAACCTATTTAGGCAATTGAATTGTGCGCCAGCGATCCTAATCTTAACATTATAAGATGCAAGAAGGACTAATATTCCGTTCTGTTAGTAAGATTTATGCAAGATAATTCCGTCTTTTTGACATTCACCCAATATAAACAATTCTGAATACGATGCGTATAATATTTTATTGACTATGTTGGAAATTGATTCGGCTTTGCTTTGGAGTAATCTTGTTGCGATAAATAGGGTTGAATCAAAGGTAGCTCTGCTTGTTTTATTTCATTGTCTGGTATATGATGCGTATATGTCTATATATGCATCAATATTGTATCGTCGCACAGCAGGGACGGAAAAACTACACCACAAGCTGAGATTCACAAATTTTTTAAACTCTATCGAGTTTCGAAGATATAACGCACCACGACTCGGGGTTCAAACCCATTTATCGAGGTTACGCCCTTTCAATCTCGTGGACCTCTTTGCAGTGCGCACAAATCATTCAGTGAATACAGATAACCCACCGAATACCACTAATGGGATATTCTGTTCGAAAGGCTGCCAGGTAAATGTAATACATTCAACAGTTGCATCGTTACATCGACCAATAGCACGTGAGCGCTGCATTCATATCAACACGACTCAATCGAATGTACATGAATAAAAGCAGGTGCCTAAGAGAATTTAGCATGGACACCTCTAAGTCGGCCCCAAATCAACACGAGAAGGTTTCACAACACATTTTGTTGCAAGCAATAACATCCATGAGTCCACTCTTTGGAGCGAAATGGAACATGTATTGTTTCGTGATAAACTTACGGAAGCTAATTGGTCACGATTGTCGCGATTAATACCATTTCTGTAAACGCGCCACTCAAACGTCATCCTTTTTTATAAATCTTGAATTCCATAACAGCTTTGTATTATATCATAGTTAACATTGCTCAATGTTTACTACCCAAACAATCGCCTCTGACGTGATGCATCCAACATGATCACTTAATGGGAATCGATGATAAATAGATTTGTTATCATCATCGAGTCCGTTTAGGTACATTTTGTTAATTTAATGGATATATATGCTGAGTTTACGGTCCAAGTGGTGTCACTCGGTTGGTCCCTATTAAGTAACATCATATCTGCATCTTTAGATCTTCGGTTATTATGCCAAATTAAGATCATCTTACCCTAGTTATATACAGAGTAAACATGTTCTGATACAAGTGTGTTATTAACGGGATTACATACGTCATTAGCTTTAGATCCGACGACGCTAGTTTAAGATGTAAACTAATCATCATCGCAATATTAATTAATCGCAATCTTCTCAGGTGTCGTCATGGTAAACATATTTACAGCGTTGTTTATAATGTCTAGTTCGATGATCCCAAAAGTAATGTTATGCTGTTTTGCCAATTCGTAATGCCAAACATAAGCGGAAGGATAGGAGAGCGCTGTTAGTGCGACGCGATAATCGGTTAAATGAGACCGTGGTTATTTTGTATATGCACCTTCAGCGCCAATATAATTGATGTATTTATAATGTTCGGCTTATTTGTCTTATGACTTTCTGATATACATTCGACAGATACAAAAGTGCTTCACGAGAACTGACCCATCTTAACCCTATGCAATTTATCAGCATGTGTGTCATCTGCCACCAGCCGTTACAGTCAACGAAAATTTACATGGCTTTTAATTAACATCATTAGGTATTTTATTATTCGAATGTCCTCGACTGCGTTGAACGGCTATTAACTGACGACGTGGACAACGACGAAGCATATTGCATGTCACCGCCTGGAAACTCCGCGTCAATCGTGTTGCAGCACGTTGATTGACAATTTCGATGTTGTTTTGTGAACTACAAAATATTTAGACTAATTGGCATTTAACTTTACTTTATTAGCAATTAACCAAAGGTTCGGATCAACGTACTGCATTGCACTTGTACACGAAGCTACATGTACAATGCACGGTACTGCGTGTCCTTCATCGTTTCTGATCATCGCATGCTTGGGATTATCGAGAGCTGTATCCTGTTGATTCATATAGGTTCCACGTGACTGCTATAACTGTATCGGCAGGTTTACAAAGCAGTTAAATATGGCTTCAGTCATGCACATGTTCTGTTCATTGCACAGAACTTAGAGATAATGTAACGATCATTAACATACAATACAATACAAGGGTAGCTCAAGCTTATCAAGTACTTGTTTCAGGTTATTATAGTGTTAGATTTGTGTTTAACAAAGCATGCACCTTCCGCTTGGGATTAACACAACTACGGTGTAACTAGCTGATTGAAACGTGTACAGTGGCTTTGTACTAATTGCAAGTGAGCCAATTGAGAATATCGATTGGTTTTCCAGGCTTTGCTTACTTAGTGGATTGTTTGACAGCATGTTCGAGTAATTTCTAATTTCCAAAGTTGGATCAGGTAGTTGTAAAATGTAAAATATGACGTCCATTTGCCTAGGAATCAATTTTGCTTCCTCAGCCAAAGTATATTCATACCAACTTATCTAGTACATTGACAGCTTTACCATGTTATTATACGAAATTGTTGACGGATTCAAACACCGACATGTTGTTCGCAGTCGCAGTTTGCATATTAGCCAGTAAAAACATCGACAATGTCAAGTGCACATGTATAATCTTTGCCTCATATGAGTCCGAGCCCTGACATCCTAATTATATTGATGCATTGCTCAATATATAGGTGACTTATATATCTTATAGACGGCCTAATCGGTGCGAACGGATTTTTATGTTGGTGTCGTCACTGTTATCATGTCCTACACGGTGTCTTCCTTGGATTTGCGACACTCGAGGCATGTCCAATGCCAGAATTCTGGTGCTAAACACACCGTCATAATCACAAAATACATTTTGTCTTTAAAGCAACCATTACATAGTGGATCAAACGCTGATTTGCGACTACCATCATCTGTTACATGTAGAGTATAATATCATATGGTTCACAAACCCAATCAAGAAAAAATAGTAAATTCACATTTGTGACGTCCTTCTTTGAGAGCCGACCATTTGCAAGAATGTCTGACTTCCCTTTAAAATTTGCAGCATTTAGAAATATTGCGAAAGATTAAGCTCTCTGATAAGTCAAATTTGTTGGGTTACAAATTACTACTACCTGCTGAATGCTATATTGTTAGCAACACTGTGGTTAATTCCTGATATCTGTCTGTGCGAACGTAGCATATATGTCACTCAGACAGCTGGGTTTCTTCTTGTTTTCCATCAAACGATTAACCCAACTCGCCTATTAGAACTGAGAACCAACGCTATGACATAACTATTGACCTAATAACATTAATGTACGGGTCGAATTCATTTTTAATTTCGTTTCAATGGTCTATTTGCTCCGACAGAATCATTCATTGCTATGTCACATCAACGCCTGTGCGGAAGATCGACATTCGTAATGGTTTATGGTGCTTATAGAATAGCTCTACAGCGAAACGGCGGCAGAGTATTATTGAATCACATTCGCGTCTCAGTACAATGTCAATGCATCATCCGTGTTCCAAGTTGAAACCACAATTGCATAGTAGGCTTGTAAATCGTAACACATGCGCATATTTAACGTAACCATTTATCTTCGTTTAGCTTGCTGAGCCGCATAATACACAGGCGAGAAGCCTCTGATAGGAACGACTTGGCCAACATCGCTTTTTCCTTTTTGTCAAAGTGAGATACCTTAAACTGCTTCAAATTAACCATCGTCATCTCAAGTTACTGCCATTTCAAATGGATATTGGCCTGACAAACTCATTGCACGCAGTTCGTGTCTTTCAGAGAAGGCAATGGGCAAACGCAATAAATTAGGTACCAAATGATTACAAACGCATAATTCAATGATGTATCTGTAATCACACCCGGCACAGGCTAGATCTGTACTCCTTACGGAGTTTCAAATATATGCATTAATTCCATCAAACATTTCGATATTAATCGTAGCTTTTAGATAACCGATTTGTTGCATGGCACATTTGTGCATCGACCAATTGGTGGACCAGCCAAATATACTTCTTTAAATTAGTTCATAGGTGAGACCGTTGGTCGACACGAGGTGCGCCACGAAAATGACCCTGCGTGTCTGACGCTGCTGTTGTGGCCTATTTCACGTACCCGGCCGACGGTAGTCTGAAGCCGACTATCTTACCGTAGACGACTTAGTTAAAACGTCAAAGTTCGTAGTCGACTAAAACGTTTCACGAACGATTTCGGTAGTCGATCTAACAACGTCGATTATGCTTAGCCAACTACGCGCGTAGCAAGAGGATTTCCCAGGGAAACCCCGGGATTTGTTATCGTCTATTAGCGACTCTGAGTTGATGGAGGAATTTTTATCTTCCAGGAACAAATTTTTTCCTTGAGGTTCTGAGGGATGGCTAACAGAGCCATTGCTTTATTGGGCCTCGGTCCCAGTGATGTTAATATGTAAAACAGGAGATCGTCAGCAATAAAATAGTTTCACTCGCGTTTGAGCAGCACGTCTGCCTCTTGTTTATTGGTGGGAACGGTGCCATATTTGAGGATTCGTAAAAGTATACTGCATTGGGGACCAAGCCTCTGGTGACGCCTTATCTGTTTTCGGCTTAAATTAGTTTCACTTGGTTTGTTAGCCGATGTCGGAGCTCAGCGCGTTGAGTCCGCTTATCAATACTGCACATAGGTTTTTTGTTTCATAATTGTCCTCTGAATCTACAGATAATGAGGCAAGCTTATCCTGATCACGAGGGATGTCAGATAACTTGCCTGCAGCAATGGCGGAAATAGTACATATGGATTCATACACGATTTCGTCTTCCGATTCACCTGACTGAGAGATAAGCGATGGGATAATGAATAGCGCGTCGTGAAACTTAACCTGAAGTTTTGCTGCTAACCACGTTGACGGCTTGCTAATCACTTCAGGATGATGAATCGCTGATAACAAGTCGGGCTTGTCGGGTCGCAATTGAGGGGAGTGCGACGTAATCTGTGGAGTTGTCGTAAGGGGAAGCGGAGATTTAAGGTTGTTAGTAGCAGGGGTGACCGTGTCAAGATCGGGAAAACGATCGATGACGTCATCAGTATCGGTACGGGTGATGTCATAGAGACGTCGACATTAATGCGTATGGTACAATGTTGTCCTTCCCTTTAACATGACTCACTTCAAATTGAAATTGCTGTATGAATGTGACCCATCTTGCTAGTCTACCCTGAATTTTGATGAAAGCACGCGTCACGGCCCTTTTTGTTCAAGCTCCATTTAGACTATTTGATATCCGAATGTCTTCTTGTTGAAAACCCCATCACTAGACGTTTACGATAAATACATCATTGGCTATCAGCTTTGCTTGATTGTGTTTTTCGTCAAGTCTCGATAACTGCCATCAGCGTCAGCATTTCGCGCGACCTGGGCAACACGTTGCGCTTTGCTCGTCAACCCTTTTGAAACGTCATAGAGATCTATTACTTAGTTTGAAAAAAAATCAGCGGTCGTGGGTGAGGGCATTAAAAAGCGATCATTTAAAAAAACCTATTCATTTTTGAAGCATCATAGACTAAAATCGATGCAAACTGTGCCAGGTTCAATTGACCTGACGATAACATGCATATACGGGGACATATAACATTTGTCTACTTTATATAGACCATTAAGCATGAGTTGCATGTTCCCGGTTCCTTGCTAGTCTGTAGGTAGCGTAACTCCCTCAGCAGCTCAACAAAACGTGTGCAATGTTCTCAATATGCACCGACGGTCGGCGCTTTTCCACAGCAGCTCTCAATTTTCCACCGGCATCAAACGCGACCATTGTCATTTCACATCTAGCTAACCGCGCATATCGATCGCGAATCTTGGTGAACGAATTAGCGTACGACACATTTTACTCGTACTCGCAATCTGAAGACGTGTCTCTGTAAACTGTATGGGTCAACGCTTACGGGTTACACTGCCCTCACGAGCGCTACAAAAACTTTTTTGAGGTAATTCCAGCGGTATCTCTGGTTCGGTAAACTACGTCAACGCTAGCGAGTGTAGTAGAAAAATGGAAACACTCGCAGGCAGATTATCTAAAATGAACAGTCGTTATTCAATGAAATTCAACCATCGTAACTAGCCCAACAGACCAACAGTCGATCGAGTACCACAGGAGCGCGAAAGATCTAATCGTAACATTCATCGTTGTATCCCTAACAGAACCACCCGGCGGTTAACCATGAGGGAGTGGGCTATTATGATTAATAACTGTATGAAATAAATCACAAATATCGGTGCCCCTTTCATACGTGATTGTTGAAGTGTCTATAAACTCGGTTGGGGTGGGATCCAAGCCTTTAAAATAAGGCCCATTTAAGCAGCTGTATATGATGCTGGAAGTTGTTGAGGGTGCACTGGATGCAGTTGGTGTTGAACTGACTTTAGTGAGGTAGATTCTACATTCAACTTTTGGGCGCAGCACTATATTGGTTGTAACAAAAAAATGACTGGTGTAGTCTTTACTTTTCCGACTGATCATACTGCTTCAATTAACGTTACGCATGATATTTAGCGTCTGGCTTAGTTACTATTCGGTGACACACGTGGTGCACCCGGGAGTGAGGCGATTGCCATAGCGACACTGTCGTCTCGCAAGAAAAGCCGTATCTTCACTATCAGCTGTTATGAGTTTAAAAGCATATGTATGGATGAGTGGATAGTGTGATGGCAGCTATATGGTGGCAATGACTGGCGCACATCTGGTAACTAGTGTAAGTGTTCATGGGTTTGGTAGGAACGAGGCAGGCCCCGTAGGGCCCGGCGATGGTATGGGGTAGTGTGGTAGCTGGGGACTTTCTATTAGGTAGGCTGGTTGCATTAGGTTACGTACAGTATGAACTCTTTGAGACGCATAATCAGCCCCCCTACCTCCCTCTACAAATCCCGTTATCCTACCTGAGGCTTATTGTGTGTTCAGTCCCTTGATTTCTACATGCAGTGCAGTAGCACAACCATGCGATGGCAAGAACATTCACACCGGCATAAGCCAAAACCGTGAACTTGAGCAGCAGCCAGAAGTCATACAACCTAAACTCTAATTAATGGCAAGCTGCTTGATTAGCGTCCCTTTACGACTGAAACTTCCACAAGAGGAAGTGAAAGTTGCTTTAATGTCGCGCTCACACAGCCCAGTTGCAATACTGCAATGCTGCAGCAGAACTAATCTATAAACATACGCGATTAAAAGTTTTGTCATATTGGTTTATTGGGGTTGTCGTTATGCGGCTGTACCTGTAGTTGAATGATCTATGTATTTTTAATTGCAAATGTTCATTGCTGGTTTTCTTCATGTATTGTTTCACACATAATGTCACACCACTTTGTATCCATCATGTTTTTTTAACAGTTAAGCCCTGGGATGCAGCCACTATTATTTATTTATGTACGCTTACAGAGTTTATCAATGCGTTTATACATTTTGAGCTCTCGATATCCCCACTAGTGCTGTATAACGTAGAGTGAAAATATGCGACCAACATTGGTATATGTTTCACTACTAGGGATTACTGGTACTAACCTGGTTTACTGGTACTTAGCGAGTTAACATTTAACCATGGAACATTGAATTAGGCAACACATCCATCAAAGACACAATTTAATTCCATTCGACACCGATTGTCACTTCGGTTAGCTCTTTTAAACTGAACCAGTTCCGATTAATCATAATAGCAAGACCTTTGATCGTACGAAACGACAACTTAAAGGTCTCGTTCTAAATGATTTGTTGAATGCATTTCAGTATGGATTCATTTGATACAATATAAAGTCTTATGTTGCAGTAAGCATATATTTCATAGGGTTCTTTTTAAATGGGCCCATTGAGTCCCAAAGGTGATAATATACCATATCTGAACGTCATGACGGAATACTTCAATAACGGTGTAGAAGATTAACTATTAATGTCCAATTGCCATCAATTTATGGACTCTCCCACGGCTATATAGGCAGGCATGAGTTGCTATCCATCGCAGAGCATTCTCATAATTTATACTACATCTAAATAATTGATCTGGGAACATATATGTTTTAAGTGCATTAATATGATATAAACATGACCCTTTAACCATAATATTGTATGCTCAAAACTTAAAATAGAGTGTATCCATGAGCAGGGCATGTTCATGTAGTATACCTAAGCTGTCTGCATTCCATCTAAGGTGCACGGAAACACTTCCTAATGAACAACCTCTTTGTTATTCTTGGCAGGAATTGGTTTTTTCCTGCTATAGTTTTGTGCTCTCTAATTAACCTTCACGATTGCTAAGTGACTCTGGGACCTAAATACTCTAAGCTCATGGGTTCATAACATATTATCACCACATACGCGCAACGCAGTTAAACCTTCATTACATATGTTATTTAATAGAACAGAGCAACATTGTGTAGGCAGACACTAAGAGAATCACATCCAACCTGCAGTTCTCTAATGATGAAAAATACATCTGCAAATTCAAAAATTCCAGAGCAACATTACACGAATGCAATGTTAAGCAAAGTATGCGATGTAGCAATGTACATATACACGAAGCTTCGTAACTGTTGAAAGTATCATTGACCAAATATCACGCTTACTCATAGACAC
Source organism: Urechis unicinctus (assembly GCA_034190875.2). Classification (NCBI taxonomy): domain Eukaryota; kingdom Metazoa; phylum Annelida; class Polychaeta; order Xenopneusta; family Urechidae; genus Urechis; species Urechis unicinctus. The sequence continues at coordinate 16,321,423 of CM067343.1, forward strand.
TTGCTGAGACTCAAATTCCATAATCATTACACTAATCAATTATAACCAGAACGCGTTGGATAATCCCAATTTGTTGCACTTTCCGTCTTGAATTCGTGGGGCAGATGGCAGATATCCACTTAACACGTTATCTAGCACTGCCACATTTGTTTGTGTGCTCTCTATCATAATGGTTGGTAACGTCATACACCACTGGCGTCAGAAGCGAGTTATTTGCACGTCATGCAACCTACCCATCAGTCTACAATAGATATATCACGGATCCCTACTAAAGCCTACATTTTTTAATCCATTGGTGTTGTAAATAGAACACAAATATAAGCTTATAAATACCGACGCTCAATTACAATATCTATCTGGTCTTGACCTCCACAACCGCATGAATTAAAGTAAGCTCTCTATCCCAACAATAGGTTTGGTCATACACCACTTCCATTAGCCGCGCGTTATTGGTACGTTATGCAACCTACCCATCAGTCTACAATCGCCTTATCAAGGAGCACCAATAAAGCCTTTTAACAAGAGGCACGTACTAGGCTGCGTAATCGCTCTTCTTTAGGAGTTAGTATGTTGACATTAATCATCACCCACCTATTTCTCTCCCTGATAATGCATTAACTTAAAATGCCGGATGTTCTTACTGAATGAATTGCCGAACTTTGCAAACTGTTTTTCTGCTTGGCAATTGTGATTGTAATGGGTAATCATCCCAATGGTTTGGAGAAACAAAAGCCATTGTTTAGATTCCATGGGCTAAATTCTCACAAGCAACGAAAATTATGCTTCCGTCATTTTGTTAGCAATAATTGTGCTTTGACCTGTAACAAAGTCACCCGCCATTGCCCCTGCAATGCAAATATCATATTTTGACGCTTCTTCGTGCAAATCGACAGCGATTGACGTTTCCATTAAACTCAGTAACTAACACGTCGGCTAGGCCTAGTAATCTGCCATGTCCATACTTTGCTATTTGTGTACTATACGATCCAACAAAATACACCGAACTGGGGGAGTTAAATTGGCTCTTCCGTCACCACTTGGCTGTAGAAGTCATCTAGCATAAGATCCATCTGCAAACTCTATGCACACTCCGACGAATAGTTCAATCACATGGTGGACAAAGTTATTCAACTGCTATTCATTCCAAACAACGTTGTGGTACTTCTCAAATTATCGGTATGGGACTCAACTCGTCTATTTGCAACGGCAAATGATGTAATTATACATTCACTATCTATTTATCGGCATGTCTGCTCCAAATATTATGCTCTGCTGTCACGATTATCATTGATCATATTTTGCAATATTTCTACATAAGTTTTGCTTCACTATCTCAGGCATGGACGCATTATCAGTAAATAAATGTCAAGTAGCTATACAATCAGTTAGCTGTGTACTCAAACATAGCCTCTAGAAGAGGTCCCTAGTGTTGATTACAGTACCATGCCGCTTTGTGCCATACTCAACTAGGTTGGATTACTATGTTATGTTATATAAATATTATTTATAATTGGAATTAAATATTACCAATTGATTGATCGAGGTCACTTACGAGATATGGTTTATCTGTCTCTTTAGCATTCGCTTAGTTTATGTTTCGCTTGAATGATAAATACCGAATGTGCTTTAAAGTTGTTGTCAACATATTGCGAAACATATGACAGAATAAAGTTTTAACTTGGTATGCTAATATATCATAAGCATGCATGTACATGAGCACAGACAGAGATGAATGCCGCATTAAATATCATGATGACACATGGACAACCATAAAGCTTACGATAATGGTCAAATTGCTAACTTATCGGTTGAGCTGCATCAATATTGCTACCGGATTCGACACTATACCTCTCCACGCAAACACAACATTTTAGTGTCGTTTATGAGAGGGGCTTTAGTGACAATGGAAGATTCGAATATCACATTGCTACATGCTATATGTCGAAGCATAATTCATTATGGCGTCTTAGGTTGTTTCTACCTTCGACAGCCACTGATGATTGGTGCTAAATTGAACCAATCAGGTTATATAAGACTGCAAATGTTTTCGATTACTTGGAGATATCAATAACGTTGAGTCGATTGCATATCGAACGTTTTTTATTGGGGGTAAGTAGTGTGATAAAATCTAGGTTCTGCGATCTATGTGACAATCTCAACATATTCAAACAGACAATTTGATAAAATGTATAAAAACACAACGACTAAAAACGAATATGGCCTTGCAAAGAAGTATACTTTGATAAACATGGTGGATTACTTAACAGAACATTCATTAAGGAGTAAATCACAACTGTGAATAAACGTGGCTGACACACCACTAGTTACGACAACAGATGTTGGTAGTAAGAAAGATTTTCTTGTGCCACATATAGTCCATTTAATAATTTTATCATATGTTTCTTAAAACCACATCACGATATCATAAGATGCATTAGTCTTAGCAGTTAGCAGTATATCTTTACAAGGCTTATCAAACAGCAGGAGAGAAGGGGCATTTTACTGGCTCACATTGCCTGTATATTCTGCCATGAATTATTGGCCGCATGGTAGTTCAACAAGTGCACTTGCATCAGCCAAACAGCACAAACACATTGCATGATTCAGGATTGACGGGATTGGCATTGGCGAGAAGCGGATGTCCCGCTGGTGTGTATATGGGAGGTACATTAAAAACTAAGGGTGTTCTCGGTTTATTGGTCTGTTAAACACTATTTTACTTGGGTGTTCTACACGTGATTTCAAAATAGCGAAAGGCAATCTGGCAAAGACACAATGTTTAAGACACATCAAATATGTAGAGCCATTTAACAATGCTTTACGATGTATAACGTATCACATTGCCACACAATTATTAAAAGCTAATAGCATAATAGCATTAAGCTGAATGCGATTATCGATTAATGGGATAGGTTCAAAGAAAGGGCCTCACAAATTCATATTAGTCACTCTCGCGTTCTCTTTTGTTGTCCAACAGGGTCTTCCTAATAGGCCATTTGTATTTATGACACCCTGTTATGCTGCATACGTGAAGATATATCTAGTTTGTTAGTGTTGAGCTGGTTGCTTTCAGGGGCGAGTTGAAACCCATTGTTCTCTATAGCAGCGAGCAATATAGTGATGTATTATAATAGGCAGAGTGGACATGTTTTTGTTGACTGATTAACAGGTGTCAGAGATCATTTCCATGCGAAAGAATGAATTTCCCTTTCTTTATTGTGTTCGCATACTTAAAGCAGTTATTAAAATCGTTCTGCCTATGGTTTCGCAGCCAATTGCTTGTACCAACGTGTCTTCAGGGGCAACCGCCATTACTCGTTCATATTTCGTCGAAGTGCTAGAAAGGATACTAGTCGGTTGTTTTAAGTCCCATAATGTATGTATAGCTTTGAAGCCTTGTTAATGATAACTATACAATAGAAGCTGGTGTATTGGGAAACCCAACCATCAGACTGTTAATTTGATCCAAACGTGATGATGAACTTGAAGGGCGGTTTTATTTCTTAAAAGCGACGAAGAAGATCCTCTGATGACTACGTTCTCCATGGCGTTTACAAGGCACCATATTAATTCAACGAATTAGTTATTAGGTTATGGGAAGTGGGGCAAGATGAAGCGGTAAAAGACAATCAAAGGGTAGTTTAAGAGGGAGAATAATGCGTCATTAATTGTATACATATATTACTTTGTTTTTCATACTCTTTGGGAATAATATCGGTAAGAAGCATGCTTGAATGATTTGTACATGATCCGGATAAACAGGATCAGGAGCAATGTAATCCAAGAATAAGGGCCATCAGAAACGTATGATCCTTGTTAATTAAGGTCGCATACTTAGCATGAACTACCATTAATCACCTATCCGCAAAATAGTCATGCCTCCATTATTCGTTAATTTTGCATCAGAGTGCTGAAAAAGATAACTCGTCTGCTATTTTATCTCCTTAGGTTACTTAAATCTCGTGAGAGCATAAAGATCTTGTTAACGTAACGAGTTAATGGGTTCCTGGGCGATGCGCTGACATTAATTTTTGGTACTAAGCTTTACTTAGCACCACTTATTGGTCGCCGTCTTATCGATTAAACTTCCGAGTTAAATGCAACATCCTTCGGTCTTGTCACGAAGTACAAATTTTTACTTGTAGCACTAGAAATGAGCGTCACAATATCCATGGAAAATTCATACTGAGTTATGTAAGTCCAAACTTTTCATGATGGATATAAGAAGTTATAAGAAGTAAGAAATTAGCATCTACAACTAATCCAATGGACCAGCCTTGATGAATTAATAAGTAGGGACGCAATACCGTTACATCATGATTTAAATTACAGAAATATTTGTTTTACCGGGAAGAGATAAAAATGGCAAATAGTGGAAAGCTAAGGACAATAAATATGATTAGCACAAAATATTTTCTCATGAATGCATCTCAAATATACCTCTGCTGCTTTCATTGTAAAACGTTATACGGAGTACAAGGTTGTAGTTAGGGAAGATCGACAATCATAAGTGTTCTCGTTGGTATTGTTTTGACACAACTGGCATTCTCACCTCATTTACAGTGAATGTGTTCCAATGATATGCTCCGGGTACAAAATAAGCGAACGGATGAAAATTAAGCGTTATCGTTGCCTCATGGACCATTGTGGTCTATTCTAAGCAATCAGTGACGTGATAAATCCAAGTTTTCTTTTTCCTTTTATATTATTCATGGTTAATTACATAAGGATAATATTGCACTAAATAAATATGTTTTTCTTATAGTATCTGGATTAATTTACCCCTATGAGCGGAGGTGCAAAATTGGAACACAATACAATAACTCTTTACGTAAATGTCGCCAATGCAAATAGGCACATCAGGGCAACTGAATTTGTGAATTCGTGATCACGAGGGAAGTCAGATAACTTGCCCGCAGCAGTGGCGGGAATAGTACATAATGATTCATGCACGATTTCGTCTTCCGATTCACCTGACTGAGAGATAAGCGATGGGATAATGAATAGCGCGTCGTGAAACTTAACCTGAAGTTTTGTTGCTAACCACGTTGACGGCTTGCTAATCACTTCAGGATGATGAATTGCTGATAACAAGTCGGGCTTGTCCGGTCGCAATTGAGGGGAGTGCGACGTAATCTGTGGAGTTGTCGTAAGGGGAAGCGGAGATTTAAGGGTGTTAGTAGCAGGGGTGACCGTGTCAAGATCGGGAAAACGATCGATGACGTCATCAGTATCGGTACGGGTGATGTCATAGAGGCGTCGACTTAATGCGTCTGGTACAATGTCGTCCTTCCCTTTAAAATGACTCACTTCAAATTAAGATTGCTGTATGAATGTGACCCATCTTGCTAGTCTACCCTGAATTTTGATGAAAGCACGCGTCACGGCCCGTTTTGTTCAAGCTCCATTTAGACTATTTGATATCCGAATGTCTTCTTGTTGAAAACCTCATCACTAGACGTTTACGATAAATACATCATTGGCTATCAGCTTTGCTTGATTGTGTTTTTCGTCAAGTCTCGATAACTGCCATCAGCGTCAGCATTTCGCGCGACCTGGGCAACACGTTGCGCCTTGCTCGTCACCAACCCTTTTGAAACGTCATAGAGATCTATTACTTAGTTTGAAAAAAAATCAGCGGTCGTAGGTGAGGGCATTAAAAAGCAATCATTTAAAAAAACCTTTTCATTTTTGAAGCATCATAGACTAAAATCGATGCACACTGCGCCAGGTTCAATTGACCTGACGATAACATGCATATACAGGGATATATAACATTTGTCTACTTCATACAGACCATTAAGCATGAGTTGCATGTTCCCGGTTCCTTGCTAGTCTGTAGGTAGCGTAACTCCCTCAGCAGCTCAACAAAACGTGCGCTATGTTCCCAATAAGCACCGACGGCCGGCGCTTTTCCACAGCAGCTCTCAATTTTCCACCGGCATCAAACGCGACCATTTTCATTTCACATCTAGCTAACCGCGCATATCGATCGCCAATCTTGGTGAACGAGTTAGCGTACGACACATTTTACTCATACTCGCAATCTGAAGACGAGTCTCTGTAAACTGTATGGGTCAACGCTTACGGGTTACACTGCCCTCACGAGCGCTACAAAAACTTTTTTGAGGTAATTCCAGCAGTATCTCTGGTTCGGTAAACTACGTCAACGCTAGCGAGTGTAGTAGGAAAACGGAAACACTCGCAGGCAGATTATCTAAAATGAACAGTCGTTATTCAATGAAATTCAACCATCGTAACTAGCCCAACAGACCAACAGTCGATCGACTACCACAGGAGCGCAAAAGATCTAATCGTAACATTTATCGTTTTATCCCTAACAGAACCACCCGGCGGTTAACCATGAGGGAGTGGAAGATTATAATTCGTAACTGTATGAAATAAATCACAAATATCGGTGCCCTTTTCATACGTGATTGTTGAAGTGTCTATAAACTCGGTTGCGGTGTGATCAAAGCCTTTGAAATAAGGCCCATTTAAGCAGCTGTACATGATGCTGGAAGTTGTTGAGGGTGCACTGGATGCAGTTGGTGTTGAACTTTTATGAGGTAGATTCTACATTCAACTTTTGGGCGCAGCACTATGTTGGTTGTAACAAAAAAAAATATTGGTGTTGTCTTTACTTTTCCGACTGATCATACTGCTTCAATTAACGTTACGCATGATATTTAGCGTCTGGCTTAGTTACTATTCGGTGGCACACGTGGTGCACCCGGGAGTGAGGCGATTGCCATAGCGACACTGTCGTCTCGCAAGAAAAGCCGTATCTTCACTATCAGCTGTTATGAGTCTAGAAGCATATGTATGGATGAGTGGATAGTGTGATGGCAGCGATATGGTGGCAATGACTGGCGCACATCTGGTAACTAGTGTAAGTGTTCATGGGTTTGGTAGGAACGAGGCAAGCCCCGTAGGGCCCGGCGATGGTATGGGGTAGTGTGGTAGCTGGGGGACTTTCTATTAGGTAGGCTGGTTGCATTAGGTTAAGTACAGTATGAACTCTTTGAGACGCATAATCAGCCCCCATACCTCCCTCTACAAATCCCTTTATCCTACCTGAGGCTTATTGTGTGTCCAGTCCCTTGATTTCTACATGCAGTGCAGTAGCACAACCATGCGATGGAAAGAACATTCACATCGGCATTAGCCAAAACCGTGAACGTGACCAGCAGCCAGAAATCATACACCCTAAACTCTAATTAATGGCAAGCTGCTTGATTAGGGTCAAGAGTGCATCTCACAGCTCACTAAGCTTATTTTTCCGGAAAGGTGGTCACGGAAAAGATTGTCACCACATCGTGAACCAAAGCAGAACGTCGGGGTGTGACGAGCAATGCGTGGCCTGGTTCTTAAGTCCCGGAAGAGCGGGTGTCTTGAGAATCAACGTCCCTTTACGACTGAAACTTCCACAAGAGGAAGTGAAAGTTGCTTTAATGCCGCGCTCACACGGCCCAGTTGCAATACTGCAATGATGCAGCAGAACTAATCTATAAACATACGCGATTAAAAGTTTTGTCATATTGGATTATTGGTGTTGTCGTTATGCGGCTGTACCTGCGTTTGAATAATCTATGTATCTTTAATTGCAAATGTTCATTGCTGGCTTTCTTCATGTATTTCGCTATTTAATGTGTTATTCTAACTTATTCTATTGTCTCAATTATATATATATATATATATATATATATATATATATATATATATATATATATATATATATATATATATATATATATATATATATATATATGTAGCTATATATAAATTGAGTTGGCGTCGCTTTGATTGATGTTAAGGAGATAAGTTCACACGTAGATTGCTCCAATTATTATATGCAGTACTTCATAGACCATTTGAATACGAGAAAACGCCGTTAGCCATGTGATGTTATGCTTGTCATTTATGTCAACCACAGTTGGTTATACCGATAGCCTATATTTCTTTGAATGCTTGCTTAGTGATAACATTGCATTCCTATTTTGTTAACAAACACCACCCTTCACGAGGGACTTGCAATACATCGATGAACGAGCATATGTCAAAAATGCAAAACAGCATTGATTCACACATAATGTCACACCACTTTGTATCCATCATGTTTTTTTTAACAGTTAAGCCCTGGGATGCAGCCACTATTATTTATTTATGTACGCTTACAGAGTTTATCAATGCGTTTTCGTAATGTTATACATTTTGAACTTTCGATATCCCCACTAGTGCTGTATAACGTAGAGTGAAAATATGCGACCAACATTGGTATATATTTCACTACTAGGGATTACTGGTACCAACCTGGTATTACTGGTACTTAGCGAGTTAACATTTAACTGGGGAACATTGAATTAGGCAACACATCCATCAAAGACACAATTTAATTCCATTCGACACCGATTCAGGTTAGCTCTTTTAAACTGAACCAGTTCCGATTAATCATAATAGCAAGACCTTTGATCGTACGAAACGACAACTTAAAGGTCTCGTTCTAAATGATTTGCTGAATGCATTTCAGTATGGATTCATTTGATACAATATAAAGTCTTATGTTGCAGTAAGCATATATTTCATGGGCCAATGAGACCCAAAGGTGATAATATACCATATCTGAACGTCATGACGGAATACTGCAATAACGGTGTAGAAGATTAACTATTAATGTCCTATTGCCATCAATTTATGGACTCTCCCACGGCTATATAGGCAGGCATGAGTTGCTATCCATCGCAAAGTATTCTCATAATTTATACTACATCTAAATAATTGATCTGGGAACATATATGTTTTAAGTGCATTATTATGATATAGACATGACCCTTTAACCATAATATTGTATGCTCAAAACTTAAAATAGAGTGTATCCATGAGCAGGGCATGTTCATGTAGTATACCTAAGCTGTCTGCATTCCATCTAAGATGCACGGAAACACTATCTAATTAACAACCCCTTTGTTATTCTTGGCAGGAATTGTTTTTTTTCCTGCTATAGTTTTTTGCTCTCTAATTAACCTTCACGATTGCTAAGTGACTCTGGGACCTAAATACTCGAAGCTCATGGGTTCATAACATATTATCACCACATACGCGCAACGCTGTTAAACCTTCATTACATATGTTATTTAATAGAACAGAGCAACATTGTGTAGGCAGACACTAAGAGAATCACGTCCAACCTGCAGTTCTCTAATGATCGAAAATACATCTGAAAATTCCAAAATTCCAGAGCAACATTACACGAATGCAATGTTAAGCAAAGTATGCGATGTAGCAATGTACATATACACCAAGCTTCGTAACTGTTGAAAGTATCATGAGCCAAATATCACGCTTACTCATAGACACTTGCTGAGACTCAAACTAGATCGCGTTGGATAATCCCAATTTGTTGCACTTTCCGTCTTGAATTCGTGGGGCAGATGGCAGATATCCACTTAACACGTTATCTAGCACTGCCACATTTGTTTATGAGCTCTCTATCATAACAGTAGGTAACGTCATACGCCACTGGCATCAGAAGCGAGTTATTTGTACGTCATGCAACCTACCCATCAGTCTACAATAGATATATCACGGATCCCTACTAAAGCCTACATTTTTTAATCCATTGGTGTTGTAAATAGAACACAAATATAAGCTTATAAATACCGACGCTCATTTACAATATCTATCTGGTCTTGACCTCCACAACCGCATGAATTAAAATAAGCTCTCTATCCCATCAATAGGTTTGGTCAAACACCACTTCCATTAGCCGCGCGTTATTGGTACGTTATGCAATCTACCCATCAGTCTACAATCGCCTTATCAAGGAGCACCAATAAAGCCTGTTAATAAGAGGCACGTACTAGGCTGCGTAATCGCTCTTCTTTAGGAGTTAGTATGTTGACATTAATCATCACCTATTTCTCTCCCTGATAATGCATTAACTTAAAATGCCGGATGTTCTTACTAAATGAATTGCCGAACTTTGCAAACTGTTTTTCTGCTTAGCAATTGTGATTTTAATGGGTAATCATCCCAATGGTTTGGAGAAACAAAAGCCATTGTTTAGATTCCATGGGCTACATTCTCACAAGCAACGAAAATTATACTTCCGTCGTTTGGTTAGCAATAATTGTGCTTCGACCTATACCAAAGTCACCAACCATTGCCCCTGCAATGCAAATATCATATTTTGACGCTACTTCGTGCAAATCGACAGCGATTGACGTTTCCATCAAACTCAGTAACTAACAACACGTCGGCTAGGCCTAGTAATCTGCCATGTCCATACTTTGCTATTTGTGTACTATACGATCCAACGAAATACACCGAACTGGGGAGTTAAATTGGCTCTTCCGTCACCACTTGGCTGTAGAAGTCATCTAGCATAAGATCCATCTGCAAACTCTATGCACACACCGACAAATAGTTCAATCACATGGTGGACAAAGTTATTCAACTGCTATGCATTCCAAACAACGTTGTGGTACTTCTCAAATTATCGGTATGGGACTCAACTCGTCTATTTGCAACGGCAAATGATGTAATTCTACATTCACTAACTATTTATCGGCATGTCTGCTTCAAATCTTATGCTCTGCTGTCACGATTATCATTGATCATATTTTGCAATATTTCTACATAAGTTTTGCTTCACTATCTCAGGCGTGGACGCATTATCAGTAAATAAATGTCAAGTAGCTATACAATCAGTTAGCTGTGTACTCAAACATTGCCTCTAGAAGAGGTCCCTAGTGTTGATTACAGTACCATGCCGCTTTGTGCCATACTCAACTAGGTTGGATTACTATGTTATGTTATATAAATATTATTTATAATAGGAACTAAATATTACCAATTGATTGATCGAGGTTACTTACGAGATATGGTTTATCTGTCTCGTCAGCATTCGCTTAGTTTATGTTTCGCTTGAATGATAAATACCGAATATGCTTTAAAGTTGTTGTCAACATATTGCGAAACTTATGACAGAATAAAGTTTTAACTTGGTATGCTAATATATCATAAGCATGCATGTACATTAGCACAGACAGAGATGAATGCCGCATTAAATATCATGATGACACATGGACAACCATAAAGCTTACGATAATGGTCAAATTGCTAACTTATCGGTTGAGCTGCATCAATATTGCTACCGGATTCGACACTATACCTCTCCACGCAAACACAACATTTTAGTGTCGTTTATGAGAGGGGCGTTAGTGACAATGGAAGATTCGAATATCACATTGCTACATGCTATATGTCGAAGCATAATTCATTATGTCGTCTTGTGTTGTTTCCACCTTCGACAGCCACTGATGATTGGTGCTAAATTGAACCAATCAGGTTATATAAGACTGCAAATGTTTTCGATTACTTGGAGATATCAATAGCGTTGAGTCGATTGCATATCGAACGTTTTTTATTGGGGGTAAGTAGTGTGATAAAATCTAGGTTCTGCGATCTATGTGACAATCTCAACATATCCAAACAGACAATTTGATAAAATGTATTAAAACACAACGACTAAAAACGAATATGGCCTAGCAAAGAAGTATACTTTGATAAACATGGTGGATTACTTAACGGAACATTCATTAAGGAGTAAATCACAACTGTGAATAAACGTGGCTGATGATACACCACTAGTTACGACAAAAGATGTTTGTAGTAAGAAAGACTTTCTTGTGCCACATATAGTCCATTTAATAATTTTATCATATGTTTCTTAAAACCACATCACGATATCATAAGATGCATTAGTCTTAGCAGTAAGCTGTATATCGTTACAAGGCTTATCAAACAGCAGGAGAAAAGGGGCATTTTACTGGCTCACATTGCCTGTATATTCTGCCATGAATTATTGGCCGTATGGTAGTTCAACAAGTGCACTTGCATCAGCCAAACAGCACAAACACATTGCATGATTCAGGATTGACGGGATTGGCATTGGCGAGAAGCGGATGTCCCGCTGGTGTGTATTATATGGGAGGTACATTAAAAAAGTGTGTTCTCGGTTTATTGGTCTGTTAAACACTATTTTACTTGGGTGTTCTACACGTGATTTCAAAATAGCGATAGGCACAATGTTTAAGACACATCAAACATGTAGAGCCATTTAACAATGCTTTACGATGTATAACGTATCATATTGCCATACAATTATTAAAAGCTAATAGCATAATAGCTTTAAGCTGAATGCGATTTTCGATTAATGGGATAGGTTCAAAGAAAGGGCCTCACAAATTCATATTAGTCACTCTCGCGTTCTCTTTTGTTGTCCAACAGGGTCTTCCTAATAGGCCATTTGTATTTATGACACCCTGTTATGCTGCATACGTGATGATATATCTAGTTTGTTAGTGTTGAGCAGGTTGCTTTCAGGGGCGAGTTGAAACCCATTGTTCTCTAAAGCGGCGAGCAACATAGCAATGGATTATAATAGGCAGAGTGGACATGTTTTTGTTGACTGATTAACAGGTGTCAGAGATCATTTTCATACGAAATAATGAATTTCCCTTTCTTTATTGTATTCGCATACTTAAAGCAGTTATTAAAATCGTTCTGCCTATGATTTCGCAGCCAATAGCTTGTACCAACGTGTCTTCAGGGGCAAACGCCATTACTCGTTCATATTTCGTCGAAGTGCTAGAAAGGATACTAGTCGGTTGTTTTAAGTCCCATAATGTATGTATAGCTTTAAAGCCTTGTTAATGATAACTATACAATCGAAGCTGGTGTATTGGTAACACCAACCACCAGACTGTGAATTTGATCCAAACGTAATGATGAACTTGAAGGGCGGTTTTATCTCTTAAAAGTGACGAAGAAGATCCTCTGATGACTACGTGCTCCGTGGCGTTTACAAGGCACCATATTAATTCAACGAATTAGTTATTAGGTTATGGGAAGTGGGGCAAGATGAAGCGGTAAAAGACAATCAAAGGGTAGTTTAAGAGGGAGAATAATGCGTCATTAATTGTATACATATATTACTTTGTTTTTCATACTCTTTGGGAATAATATCGGTAAATAGCATGCTTGAATGATTTGTACATGATCCGGATAAACAGGATCAGGAGCAATGTAATCCAAGAATAAGGGCCGTCAGAAACGTATGATCCTTGTTAATTAGGGTCGCATACTTAGCATGAACTACCATTAATCACCTATCCGCAAAATAGTCATGCCTCCATTATTCGTTAATTTTGCATCAGAGTGCTGAAAAAGATAACTCGTCTGCTGTTTTATCTCCTTAGGTTACTTAAATCTCGTGAGAGCATTAAGATCTTGTTAACGTAACGAGTTAATGGGTTCCTCGGCGATGCGCTGACATTAATTTTTGGTACTTAGCTTTACTTAGCACCACTTATTGGTCGCCGTCTTATCGATTAAACTTCCGAGTTAAATACCAACATCCTTCGGTCTTGTCACGAAGTACAGATTTTTACTTGTAGCACTAGAAATGAGCGTCACAATAACCATGGCAAATTCATACTAAGTTATATAAGTCCAAACTTTTCATGATGGATATAAGAAGTTAGAAAAAGTAAGAAACTAGCATCTACAACTAATCCAATGGACAAGCCTTGATGAATTAATAAGTAGGGACGCAATACCGTTACATCATGTTTTAAATTACATAAATATTTTGTTTTACCGGGAAGAGATAAAAATGGCAAATAGTGGAAAGCTAAAGACAATAAATATGATTAGCACAAAATATTTTCTCATTAATGCATCTCAAATATACCTCTGCTGCTTACATTGTAAAACGTTATACGGAGTACTAGGTTGTAGTTAGGAAAGATCGACAATCATAAGTGTTCTCATTGGTATTGTTTTGACACAACTGGCATTCTCACCTCATTTACAGTGAATGTGTTCCAATGCTAGGCGCCGGGTACACAATAAGCGAACGGATGAAAATTAAGCGTTATCGTTGCCACGTGGACCGCTGTGGTCTATTCTAAGCAATCCGTGACGTGATAAATCCAAGTTTTCTTTTTCCTTAACATTATTCATGGTTAAATACATAAGGATAATATTGCACTAAATAAATATGTTTTTCATATAGTATCTGGATTAATTCACACCTATGAGCGGAGGTGCAAAATTGGAACACAATACAAAATGTCGCCAATGCAAATAGGCACATCAGAATGTATTAAATATATACAAGCAATAATGGCAACTGAATTAGTGAGGAACAATTTTGTTTTAATGTTTATGGTTTATGGCACCGTTCGGTGATTTGTGTACACCATAAGATTTGTGAACTTCATGGCAGCCATGGAGTTCTGTATGTTTTGCCCGTACCTATGATGCGCGTCAGATATAACTTAGATATTTGCAGTTGGTAATTACAGAGCTCTTTGCAATTTGATTCCACTGGCTTGCCGTTTACATATGTTCATGGAGAATAGGTATCATATTAAGTTGAATTCGTTTGCGTTGCAGTAAAACATAGGCGACAAAAAATAAAACCATCAGCTATAATATCATTGTCATTTATAATTTATTGATAGAACCACAGCTATTGTGTTACAAGCGATGTGGTACCTATTGGCATACTATTACCAGTTACGGGACAGCATAATCAGTGCCGAAAGTACAGCGGCGGAAAACACCATTAAAAGTCACAGTCTCTAAGTTTTTGTATTGCCGTTTAGTGTTAATTTGAGTAATGTGAATATATATTAGTACATCTATTGTCAGCCGAGCGTCTTGTTGCAGATGCTGTTCATACATAACAATTCATAATTTCAAATAACGCATTTTTCATTTTAAAGCATACGATAGAACTGGAATAATGCTTGTGTATAGAATTAAACAGCAATATTATAAAATCGAACATTTGGTGAATGCATACTCAATAAGTGGAAGGGTCAGCTTTTTGTATTATATGACAATGCCACAGTAAGAACTCATGTCACAGGTTGTGTATTCTTCATTTGATTTAGCTTGCGTGCGCTGATTACGTTGGCTTATGTTGTATTAAACCGATATCAAGCTGAATCGAAGCCACCTTTTCTATTTTGTTAGCTATCGTCGTAATCTTATTGTTGGTGTTAATGCTGCGCCTACTCATTCATAGGTACACGGTTATATTTGAAATAACTGCTGATATTGTGAGGTGCTGCATTAATTAGTAATACGTATTGTTGTGTGCTTATCGGGTTGGCTCGTTATAATTGACACTAACTGCCTGAATTGTTCAACGTACCCAGCAAAACAATCATTTGTGTTTAACTATATACTGCGTAAGCCAATTCTAATTCAAGAATTCATTTATGAGATTGAAAATATCATGGAGGTCAGATGAGGACGCGCTAGCATGTATATATGTTTCGATCAACTATCCCCAGAAGCTATTTGTATCACACGCAGCTACACGGGCGCCTGTCGTTATGTATTTGGTTGGTGTTCTTGGATGTGTTTGCCACCGTTCTGGAATCTGCGTCATCATCGAGACAGTGCTAGGTATCTTTTAATATCATCCTTTAAATTCGAAAAGCATTCCACATCTCTTATCCTATTACTTAACATCATACACCTGAGCTTGATAGAGTGCAGAGGCACGGAGTGTAAAGATATATTTTTTTACAAAGCAATACGACATCGCAGATGCATTAGGGCTTTTGGGTGCAACAAAACGGTGCAACTGCATGAGGACTTATAATTTATCAATATTCTGAAAGTGTGCATAATCCGACTAAAACATGACCTTTATTACAGAAATTCATTTCGATAGCGTCATATTCGGATAATCATCCTCAACTGAAAATTGTTAATATGCAATCTGTTGATACATCTCTGTGGTCTCTTCGCATTGTGTATATGTTATGTGATTCCATGACTACAGATCTGAAACAATGTAGAATCATATATAATTTAGTTAGATAATGTCCGAATTAATCTGACATGTGGACAGGTTAATGCAGATGTTTGGATTGCATAAAATGAAGCACTCTGGGATTGATTACAATAACTCGTTTCGAATTGTAATCCTTAGTCGCGCTGAGGCTGGTTTCAATTACCCTAACGATTCCTCGCATCTGAATTGCTTGCTGAGGCACAACATCAATATTAATAATAGTCAGGGTCATTGAGCATACTGCTTCGCCTAGCGTTTAAGTACACTGGTTCCAGCTCAACAACAATGATTAATCTTTGTTTGTAGCGTTTTAGACATCACATATATTAACGATATTCTCGGAAATATTGTATAAAACTTAATCAAATACGGCGCCTTCGTCCTTTCGACCAATTATGCAGCATGTAAAACAAAATCAGCCTTATTAGTAAACGGTCGTAAAACAAAGAACCTTAAAGCAATTAACAAAGCCTTATAATCTCTTTAAATTTTTCTTGATCTAAGTGATACACGATCTGGAGAGAGTTTCGTATCACACGCTGCCATATTTCTCCTGAAATTTGGCATATATGCAATGGCTGTTTCCGTTCCGGGAGTATTGAAAGTGACAGAAATGAATATGACCAATTTTTGCAAGCAAGATGCGTTTACTTAACTGATAGATCACCGATTTGATCGATGGGTTTAAGTAAGTGAGCATTTGCATACGCTTCTCTTTTGGGGAGCTGTCAAATGATACTTTTTTGGCTTGTGTAACGGTAGGCGGGAAAAACTCTGTTCCAATATATATTATTACGTCAGCTACACAATTAATGCTGTTTGCTTCTGTCATATGAATCA
>CM067343.1:16343142-16348142 GCA_034190875.2 Urechis unicinctus
TATATATGTATATATATATATATATATATATATATATATATATATATATATATATATATTAATATATAGATGTTAATGCATAAACATGTATATTGATATATATATATATAAATATATATGTATATTATTTATATATATAAGTATGTTTATATCTATATATATATCTATATATATATATATATATATATATATATATATATATATTAATACATACATATTTATATATATAATATATATATACATTTATGTATATATGTATATTAATAAACATATAAATGTATATATATACATTTATCGATATTTACAAAACATATATGTTGATAAATATATATGTATATATATATATATATATATAAATATTAATATAGATGTTAATGCATAAACATGTATATTTGATATATATATATATATATATATATATATATATATATATATATATATATATATATATATTATATATATATATATATGTATGTTTATATCTATATAAATATGTGTATATATTTATGAATATATACATAAACGTATATATGTATATAGTTTTATATTTACGTGATATATATATATATATATATATATATATATATATATTTATATATATGTATCTATATATATATATAAATATATATATATATATATATATATATATATACATATATATATATACGTAAAAATATATTGACCTTGAGCCACGAAGAGGATTGATATAATCAACATAATAGAATTTCATTACAGTCATAGATGTAACACAGGTGGTATCCACGGCTGTCGAACCAATTAAATCTTAGCATACGATTGACGTCAGTAATTGGCCAAAGTAGTTTTTATTAATAATAGATTTGGCATAGCTTAAGTCATATTATTAAAAAATTTGATGTTAATAAAAATAGTTTTTGCCACTTTTTATTCCTGGTCCCCTATATTGACCACTTAGGCCAAGGTATATACAGTTGTAAGGAAGATATTGAGGTTGTCAGCGAATGGTTATTTGTTAAAATTGAATTTTGCCTAATATTCAGAATTCAATGAAACCAGTCGTCAAAGATTATCATGTACCTTATTACGACTAGACTATAATATTAAAATGGTCAAACAAACAAATTTTTTTAATAATTTGAAAGAAATAGTGCATTGACTTGATGTGGACACTGTTGTATATCCTTTCGTTGACCCAAGTCTACGAAAGGTTCGCGGTTCGTCTACTCAAGGTCTCGTTCGTGCTAATGAACATATATATATATATATATATATATATATATATATATATATATATATATATATAGATATATATATATATATATATATATATATATATATATATATATATATATATATATATATATATATATATATATACGTATATATATATATTTATATATATATATTTGTATATATTTATGTATATTTACATAAAGATATATATATATATTTTTATATATGTATATATATTTATTCAAATGATATATGTATATATATATAAATCTAAATTTATATATATATATATATATAAATATGTATATAAATAAACATATATATATGCATGTATATATTATTTACCTTGAGCTCCGAAGGGAATGGATGTGATCAACATATTACAAATTCATCACGGCCTAGCTACCACACAGGTGGTATCCTGGGCTGTCGAACCAATTCAATCATATCAAGGACACGATTAACGTAATTGGGCGCATAGGCTCTGTGGGAGCATCTACATAGTAATCTGTGCCATCTAATCATATATCTACAATCATAAATATATATAAATATATATATATATATATATATATATATATATATATATATATATATATATATATATATATATATATATATATATATATATATATATATATATATATATATATATATATATATATATATATATATATATATATATATATATATATAACAAGAACTATTAATACCCGGTTGATGAGCAAGCTCTCGTTAGTGTAATGACAATCAATCATAGCACTGGCATTGGTACCCTAACACCATTGAACGTTGTTTTGTAACCAAAATCGTTGAAATGTAACATCCTGCAACAATTGGGTGAGCCATGCCACAGAGGGAAGCAAACTGAATAGCGTTCTCCTAGGCAATCATTGATCATGAAACGCAAGTGTTTTTTTGTTTGTCATTGAAACCTGGGCTACTGGAAACTCTGTCATGCCTAGGAAAGATCACATATGTTGCGACAGAATAGAAGTTGCTGATTAAATTTGCCTCGGCCATTTAATCTCTTGCCAGAACCTTAGTTTTTATGACCGATTGCACAGTTTGATACTGCCTTATTGAAATAAAACCACCTCCTAAACTCGGAACCCCGGCTAGCCGTGTAAATGGGGTATTATTGATATTGGCCGTTGGCATTAGCACATCAAACAGCATGTAATAAAATTACCTCGCATGTGAAACGCAGATTACGCGTTTTTGCTCCTTTCATAGCCAAGTAATCGCCCAAACGACGAACGTACGAATGACCGTTAATGGCCACACAATCACAATACAGAGGGTAACGGACACTCCGAGAGAGAAATAACCTTTGTGATTACATTATTGGCGACGAATGGTTATCTGTAGCTAATGAAGCAGCCACTGGTGAGTAATACCTCAGTCACATTGGCTCTACGGCTAGGATACGGCGGCCGTAGCCCCCCGATGTCGAGAGATACATGCGACGACCGCAGAGAATCTGTTGTGGCCTCAGGTCGCCCGTAGCGTATCCCTATCTTTTACAGGCCGTACATGCCGCCGTTGCTTTATAGCGCGTTGAGATATGGCATTATTCATTTGTAGGTTCGCCGATGCCAAGCAGCTGCCCTCAGTTCTTATGAGTTACAACTAACTTTTGCGAACCCCTATAAAATTGGGACGGCCACAGGAATTACAAGGGCAGCTTTAATGCGGTCGTACAGCTCGTACGGTGACCATGTTGTATGTGGCAAACCCTGCGCGCCATCCCTACGGCCCCCATGGTGGTCTACACTGTGCGTGATGCATGTGTTTATAACCCCCCCCCCCGCCCCATTGTTTAGCATCTCTCACATCTAACAGAAAATTAATGTCTTGGCACAATAGACTTTACGCCTAAATGAGGCGCAATATGTGATATATTAAGTGTTGTCTTGCAGGTTATGATGCACATGATATATTGCATTATCGCTACAGACACACACACACACACACACACACACACACACACACACACACACACACACACACACACACACACACACACACACACACACACACACACACACACACACACACACACACACACACACACACACACACATATATATATATATATATATATATATATATATATATATATATATATATATATATGTGTGTGTGTCTGTGTGTCTGCTTGTGTGTTGGGAGGATAAGTGTTTGCGTGTATATGTATACAAGAAACGACCCTTGGCCATATTTAAGCAAAAAAGTAGCTTCATGCGGAAGGAATATACTATACCATGGCCGTGGTCTTTTAGATATTTCCTTACGGTTCGAGGTAATGTTTGATTAAGTCTTTAGCTGTGTATCCGATGCTTCTCTGATTGGCTTTTGAAGGAAGCAACAAAGATGATGAAGCCATTTCTAAAGTGGTTGAGTCCATTTATTCGCGCATGCTTAAATACAATAAGTACATTCTCATTGGATGGGTCCCATTTGTGTAATGACGATTGGCCAATGGCAAGGACATGATAAGATGGTTGTTTCTAAATCACGTCGTAAAAAGACTACCATAGCCAAATAAGAGCGTAGTATGTTGACTGATATGAATGACATCGGTGCATGGTTAGTGGAAGATTGAACACCCTTCAAATTACATCTAACTGCAATCGGGGGCCCAATGCTTCAGTACTATTGGATGTTGATGTGCTGAACAGCTCCCTACTGCTAGAAGTGGTTATATTGTGAATCAGCCATGACAATATATTGCACGTCTAGATCCAACTCGTTGGCGATTTTATGGCGAGATTACGAGCATTCTCTGTTGATGAACAACATGCCAATTGCGAATATAATAGGGATATAAATTGCCATGGAATTACAACATGCTTACAACTGCTACACGTCGCAAACATGGCGCAATTTAAATGCTTACTTACGGTTAACGCATGATAATTTCATCAGTCATGTTCTATCTTTGGATCGATAAAAGGTTCTTTGTTAATCAAGGCTCATAAGTAAACAACAGTTGTTTATGTAACACTAAACAATCAGGGATGATTTCTCAAACTAATCATAAATGCCTGGTGAAGAAACGATATATACTAGTGTAGTATGATTGGTTGAAAAAATATATTTGAGGAATGGCACACATTGTAATGGAGCTTGTGTTGAAGTGAAACGCGTGACAATCAACAACTAACCAGGGTAGTTGATGGAATACTTGATTTTCTTGCACGAGCATGTTGACTATGTGACGCATGTGCGTAAGCTCCCTGGCATGGCCATTGCACACTGATAGATACTTGCCATGACGTGAAAATAAGTTGCGACTACTGTAAGTGATGCATGGCTTTGGGGCATTTATCAAGCTGGAACACTCACCTGTATTCGTGATAGTTTATTAATTTGAACTAATACAGCTGTTGAGGTCAGACGTCTGTCTCATTAGCGTTCGAATCATAAGAAATATCAACATTGACGCTGGTCGGATGCGTACCATGGTCATATGTTTGCATCTTAAATATCATTCTTTGAAACAGAATCTGCTGGCATGTATGTTGAGTGATATGCAGCGTTCGTGCAGCTACATATGGTTTTTGAATTGCATCAATGGAATGTTCGTCGACCATGCCTGACTATCCGGTATGGGGTCTAGCAAGAAATTTGTTAAATTTTATCAAAATCATTTGGAGCGTACTTTCTAATTTATACCAAGTTTGCGTTATCGTAACCTTAAATATGTTATTCTAGCATTGCTTATATTAATTACGTATGATATGATATTATATTATCCTCGGCACTATAGAACATATTTCTGA
>CM067343.1:16353142-16374512 GCA_034190875.2 Urechis unicinctus
TGTAATTGTAAATACATTAATTAATTTCGCATGCTGAAGCAATTAAAAAAATTGACAATAGAACATTAGCATAACAATTTTAAAGCAGTTTGTGTGTGTTATTCTTCAGCAAAACTGACACTCACCCACCCACCACCTTTTGGAATAACCTTGTTGGGACGGATATTGTTGAATGAATGTAAGCTCTGATTGCTTTACTACATTGCCCGGTATATGATGCCTCTATATCTATACATACATCGTTATTGTATTGTCGCACAGCACGGATTCACAGATTTTATTCAATTCTACCGAGTTTCGAAGACAGAACTCACCACGACTCGGGGATCAAACCCATATATCGGGGCTACAACCATTTAATCACGTGGACATCATTGCAGCCCGCACAAATCGTTCAGCGAATATAGATAACCCGCAAAAACCACTGATGCCATCTTCTGTTCGAAAGGCTGCATGCCACGTTAATTAATGCATCCAGCAATAACATCTTTATTACGACCAATAGCACGTAGCATTCATAAAACACAACTTAATCGAACATACATGAATAAAATAATACTGTCATCAAACATTTACATAGTTTTTGATTAACATCATTAGATATTTTATTAAAACAATGTTCTCGATTGCGTTGAACGGCTATTAACTGACGACGTGGACGATGAGGTATTATATTGTACGTCACCGCCTGGAAACTCCGCGTCAATCGTGCTGCAGCGTGTTGATTGAAAACCCTGATGTATGTAAATATACGCAAAGCTGCAATCCGCTGTTATATTCGCTGCTGCGTGTGCCATCAATTATTTGTAAAACACCTGTCTACGATGGTAAAACCATTTGGTGCGCAATCAATCACTGCCAATTGTGGGTCCGCTTTTCGCTGGACAGGCAATTCCAGTACTATCTGATGTCACCAATCCTTTTCAGGGGAAGTTGCACATTGTTCGTTGTCCTCTGGACGCCTCAGGCGACATAACAACACCAAGTGTAGATCCAACACCTAATATTACATTCATTTTGGTGAATTACATTCAAATACTAAATTACGACAGTGTCACAATAAAGCAGATAGATATAAATTAGCTGTTGCAGGTTTAGGTGAAACGTTGATTAACACTGAATGTTATTTATTTATTGAATGTCTCCCTGGGTATATTTATTGTTTTTTTACCACTAACTGTCTACACACAAGCCTATTGTCATGTTCACCTTAAGCTAAATGGCAACATTACATTCATCTGTTAAAATATATTATTTCTGACGAAAAACACTTATATTCCCGATCCCATTTAATCTACCAGCACGTTCGGATGTGATATATTTGATTTCTACATCGTAAGTCTGTTCGACAGATACCTTGCATTGTAAAATGCACGATTATTATGCGCAAATATGTATGTATGTATGTATGTATGTATGTATGTATGTATGTATGTATGTTCGATGTATGTATGTATGTATGTACGTACGTATGTATGTATGTATGTATGTATGTATGTATGTATGTATGCATGTATGTATGTATGTATGCATGCATGTATGTATGTATGTATGTATGTATGTATGTATGTATGTATGTATGTATGTATGTATGTATGTATGTATGTATGTGTATGTATGTATGTATGTATGTATGTATGTAAGTATGTATGTAAGTATGTATGTATGTATGTATGTATGTATGTATGTATGTATGTATGTATGATGTATGTATGTATGTATGTATGTATGTATGTATGTATGTATGTATGTATGTATGTATGTATGTATGTATGTATGTATGTATGTATGTATGTATGTATGTATGTATGTATGTATGTATGTATGTATGTATGTATGTATGTATGTATGTATGCAAGTCTGTATGCAGGTATGTATGTATATATGCATATATATATATGTAAATATGTTTGCATGTACTAAATGTAGATTAGCATGCATAAATGCATGTGCGCATGCGTGCGTGTGTATATGTATGTATGTATGTATGTATGAAGATATGCATGATTACACGCGTGCATGCATGAATCCATGCATGCATCCATGCATGTATGGATGCATATATGTTTGTATCCATGTATAGATGAATGTATGGATATAAGCATCCATATATGTATGCGTGCATGTATTTAGTTAGGTATGTATGTATATATGTATATTTGTATGTATATATGTATGTTTGTATATATGTTTGTTTGTATGTATGTATGTATGTATGTATGTATGTATTTATGTATGTATGTATGTATGTATGTATGTATGTATGTATGTATGTATGTATGTATGTATGTATGTATGTATGTATGTATGTATGTATGTATGTATGTATGTATGTATGTATGTATGTATGTATGTATGTATGTATGTATGTATGTATGTATGTATGTATGTATGTATGTATGTATGTATGTATGTATGTTTGTATGTATTTATATATGTATGTATGTATGTATGTATGTATGTATGTATGTATGTATGTATGTATGTATGTATGTATGTATGTATGTATGTATGTATGTATGTATGTATGTATGTTGTATGTATGTATGTATGTATGTATGTATGTATGTTTGTATGTATGTATGTATGTATGTATGTATGTATGTATGATGTATGTATGCATGTATGTATGTATGTATGTATGTATGTATGTATGTATGTATGTATGTATGTATGTATGTATGTATGTATGTATGTATGTATGTATGTATGTATGTATGTACGTATGTATGTATGTATGTATGTTTGAATGTCTTTCATTTACGTTGTTCTATACAAGGAGACTTCAGTGGATTCGGCTGCTCCTAGGTATGTGAATATTTCTTTTCAATTGCTCTGAATGCGTATGTTCTGGGTGTTAGTGCGAATCGGCAAAGTTTTGAATAAATATGAATGCGACAGCATTGTTTCCTAATTCAGGCGCCGTTATTTTTTGTTGTGTCCAACGGCGTTTTACATTGTTTTGGAATACGTGTAATGTTCCTCGCCCACGCAATCGCGGGTTGCAAACAATGCATTCTGATTGAGCTATTTGCGGTTCCATTTTATAGATCAACAATCGTCGTTTAAGGTGGAAAGATATGCTGCTATATGGATTAAATTTTCGGAGGGGCCCAACCATTATACGCAGATAAAGTCAGCTTAATCACACTACCAACAGCTGATGCTAAGCAGCAAATACTATTTACGTATATCACGTCTAGAATAATCGTTACACCCCAAATGGTGTTTGCTAATGACCAATATGCCGTGGATGGTGTCCAGAAGTTTATCATGTGTGCTTAAACGTAACACACTTGACATTATCATATTTGGCATGCATTCAAGAATTATTCACTATTTTCAACATCAATTTGACAAAATGTAATTAAAGGGTACCGTCTACGATCAAATACTGACCACGGAAGAGTTTGGAAATCGCCTTAACAATACCTATAGAATATACGTATAGAATTCCTGGGGTTTTATCTTTACACACATAGTCTTATAAAGTGATGCGCAATTAGAATAATATCAACACATTGACGCCATACAACCTTTATGACCATATAGCAGATATGTATCCACGTCTTTTATCGACACATCTAAATTTCCTACATTGAATACTATTACAATTGAGAGGGACATTTTCCCCAAACATATTGTCAAAGTGACTTCCCATGTTTATGGCTTTTTGCTCACAGCTTACATCGAAAGTGCAATGGATCAAACGACGTTGCTTATCATATACACGACATTTATAGTGAAAGATTTTTCACTGTCAGGCGATGTATTGATAACAAGAATGACATAAATAATACCTTATCATCTTGGTTTAATAATAAACCTTCTTATTTATACGCATCTTTTAAGCCGAAATTGCTATGCTGGTCAAGAAAATGGTGACATGAGATAATAATGGAATAAATACTGTACGGATAAATATAAGCGGATATCGAACGGGAGTAAGTCAATAACTACTGTTATACAGGCTGAGTTGGCTAAGAGTCAATAATAGTGTTATATCTTTGTATATAGCATCGTAAATGCTAACCTAAATCTTCATAATTATGTGCCCGAGCTAGACCAATCGGCTGATATGTGTCTTCTCACTATCAAACCCCATAAATGATACTCGTCCGTGCAATCATAAGTTCCAAGCGAAGTATGTTAGTTGCACTGCATATGTTGTTGTTATGTAGGGAATGAATATGTCACCTGAACGTATAACCGTATGTTGAGCTCATAGTTTATCGTTCCGAAGTTC
The DNA here is from genome assembly GCA_034190875.2 of Urechis unicinctus. Taxonomy (NCBI): domain Eukaryota; kingdom Metazoa; phylum Annelida; class Polychaeta; order Xenopneusta; family Urechidae; genus Urechis; species Urechis unicinctus. The sequence continues at coordinate 16,357,389 of CM067343.1, forward strand.
ATATTGAACTGTGCGTAGAGTATAATTCAACCATGGTTTCATTTCGGCGCAGTTCCCCATTTGATTCGTCAACTGTGGGCATTAAATTGAAAACGTTTGTAGAGTGCGAATATGATTACAATTACGCATACATTTGACACTAATGAGATTAGTTCTAATGCTTAGTAATGTAGGTGATATTTACCGATTAAATGTGTATGTTGGTTTCTGATCAACGTATGTGATTGTAGCCGACGTTTCATTGAATTAAATTTCTCTCATAAGAGGCTCGTTTTAAGTTTAGAGTTGCAGGTTGCCATTTCAATACATACATAGTACAGGGCTTGATATATAACATTGCTATTATCTAATTCAAATGTTTCATCACAACGTAACTCTGTTGGCTAATTGCTCTATATCTTTTTCCACCTGCTTGTCTTGTAAGGCACGCGTGAGCATTATATCAGTCAAGTACGTGATTATGCCAAATTACACTGAATCATTGTGTAAAACAAATACAAACCCGTGACTAACTGAACGACCTTTTGATGAAGTTCGAATAATGATAACAAATTATTAAACGGAAATGCATTATTAATTCAACCTTAAGAATATCAAACTCATGGTTTTGTCATATATTAACTCTGTTAATCCCATGTCACCGTTGCTGAGCAAGTCTAGTGAGAAAGCACAATTACACTCCTTGTATATCGCGCAATGACACCTTTAGCTGTGCCCATGTCATATCTGGACGTTTGCAACTCCCGGTTCACCTTGAGCCCCTTTCCATGCACCCTAAACTAAACGTATATCTGATCGTTGATGTTCCCCTTGCGCTGTGACCATGTCATAATTAGCGAGTGGTTAACACCCGGTTAACCACCTTTCCGTGCATACTAAACGCTTATCAGTACACTTATCTCATTCAATATACAATCTTACACCACTGATTTACAACGCCATCACACCCTGTCATGATTCCGACCGGTTTTCTACTTCTTCATCTACGTTGCAACATTCGCTCCACGCCACAAATCAACGCATTCGTACACGTCAGCAAATTATGTCAAATGACATTTCCGTTGCACAAAATATACAGATGCAGATAATACTATTGGATTGCGGTTGTTTCTTTTCTGTCTGTGGGTTCTTTAAGCTACTGTGTATATGATGACAGTAATTGGAAGAACAAAAGAAACAACAGGCAATGCATTGCTATCTAGATTCTAAATACCTATAGAATAGCGAGTCATCATCTTAAAACTTAACTTAAAGCAAACTGTATTCCGAGATGATTCTAGGTGACTTGCTGGTTGTTGACCGACTAAGCTAAGCCCAATTCATATATTATCGTCATTAGTTACATTCGGATTATTTAAACACTAAATCATAATTTCGTTAATGTCCTAAAAATGTCACTAATCTTGAATTTTTACTGACAAATAACTGTTATTTAGAGCATAGAAACTATAACCTGAGCTTGTCACCGCAGCATTATTTTCATGTGATACCACAAATCCATTTATGCAATTAACGCCTTATTATTTGTTTGATTGTTTTTACACTAAACTTTCCATCAAAGTATGTTCTATGAAAGGTTACACCAAATTGTATTCCCAACCTTCAATGCCACTATGTCCTTAAAATTAGATTAACAATGACATTTCGAGACGAATGCAATACATAACATGTGGACATTGCCCGGCAGTGACGTCAACGCGAGCATCTATGGCTTGGACGGAACTCCGCCTTTGTACATAGCACTAGAAATTTATATCGTCCAGCTATTAACTGGAATTCATGTTATTAAAATCATCGCTGCTGCAGGTGCCGATAGGCTTATCTTCAAAAGATGCTTTGCTAATATAAACGCATTATCACATAGAGTGCAATTATACAGTGTTGTTAAATTACCTAAATAATATTTCATCCGAAACGTTGAATAGCCGTTATTGTGGCTAAGCTGCTTTCAAGGACGTGGTTATGAGAAGAGGCCATATGTTGCTAGCAAGTCACAAACAACTGTCATCCGAATCGTGTGTTTGCTGTGTTTTACTGCCTTTGCATATCCTACACAGCAGCTGTAGGCCGGCAATTTTCAGCTAGCTCATTTAACGAGTTTTTTTCTTCTTGTTTGATCATATGTTCCTAGTATATACCGACATATTGTGTAAAGATCCGTATTTGTTCCAATTTGATCGAATATTCGATAAGGCAATGGCCTTAAGACGTTCAATGCGCTTTTGAAACAGCTTCGAGTCAGGGCATGTAGCTTAACGATTGACTTAACGACAAATTAGTGTTGATGTTTCACTTCTATGCATATATCCAACAATGTTCTATCATCATTCATAAATGGCTATTATAAGTGGGTAAAATTGATGCGATTTGCTATTTTTAGATAATGTGGGCCACATAATGATGTAGGTGATGTCCCTAAAGGACTGCAAAAGTTCATGAATAAAATATCGATATTGATATTGGTAAAAAAACATTTTTTACGATTGATAGGTAACAAAGCGCCTACCAATTACAGCCCGCCAGGAAATGTTACCACGGTTATATAATTTTATATTAAGACGTTCTTCATATTTCTTTGTACAGCTGCATATCGATTAAACTGTATCGATTGGATATCAGAAAATCACTGTTTATATGTATCATCCTTATGTAGCATTTACCCTGTTTATTTCATAATCGTACATTTTCGGATTTGATCCCTTCTATTATTATAGGACATATCCTTGACCAAAGCCAGCAGCCAATCTAAACTTGATGTTTTGTATTTTCAGCACTACAGCGGGATATTTGCTTGTACGGTATCAACTCTTTGAAAACATGATACTTGTTTTTGCTTGGCTACAGGACCCTAATGGCGCTCTACTGTTGATATAACAAACTTGTACTCGAAATAATCACTAGTAAACAGTCAGGAGTCGAACCCACAGCCTGTGGGTATAAAGGCGAGGCAGTAAACCATCACGCCACTGGGACCGGCTGTCACCGAGACTCCAACGTGTTCAAGCTTTTAAGAATAATAAAAATTGGTGATGTATAGTAACTTATGTAGCAAAGACATCTCAGTATCTGGTCGGCTTTCATACCAAACCACAGATTTTACGTAAGTTAATAAGTAATGTAAATGGCGATCTCAATAAAATCTCGGATGCCATTTTGTGATTACAGTCTAACCGGTGATTGGGCGCGAATTAAATCCATGTGGCGAACTTTTTCTATTTGATACAGCAACTCGATTTACTTGTTTAACAGTAAACGCGGAGTAAAACGGTACTATTTAATTATGTTGGTTTACACGGTTGTGTCGTACCTCGAATTGCATTTGTAATAAAATGTTTGCTAATAATGACCCAATCCATTTCGCATTATGTGCAATTATGGAAACAAGGAACCCGATGCTAAAACACAAAAACGTTTCGACATCAATTGCCTGCGGTCCTAAGTGGAGCCACTTACGTGATCCAATTACCGTATCGTCGTATATCAGACATAATTAACCCAGTCTCGTAGTGTGAACAATGCCGATCTTAAACATGTCAAATGTTGCTGCGGCACATGTTGTTGCGGCACATGTTGCTGCGGCACATGTTGATGCGGCACAAGCTGCTGCGGCACATGTTGTTGCGGCACATGTTGATGCGGCACATGCTGCTGCGGCACATGTTGTTGCGGCATATGTTGCTGTGGCTACGAACTGCGCTTTGCTGATCTCCCGACCAAAAATATAAACGCCCGGCTATCGTCAAATACCGCACTGAGGCAGCAAGTGTATTTGCGAAATTAAATCAAATATGGCTTTGACTCTGCTTGTTACACTAGCCCTTTCATATTGCGAAGACTAACGAAGCCTAGTGACGTTGAAGGAGTGCCTTTCCCTTTTCTGGAATCAAGACTCAAGTGCAATTACGTAATAGTTTTGAGTACGGAAGAAGACTATGACTATGCTTTGCGTATAAATCTAATGAAAGGAGTCGTTTGTGCTGCCTAATATCATATATTAGGAATAACAAGAGAAAGGGCGTAGCTATTACCTATTTACAATGCAAAATCAATAGTGGCTACCTCCTTGCTGCAAAGAACTATCAATACCTAGTTTATTTGCTATGCATTATTTATGCATAATTCTACTTGAATGAAAGACAGCGGATATAACTGACGAGTGTTTGCAGGTCTGTTTGAATTTCAAATAAAGAGGATATATCCGAATGCGGTCATAGTGGTTGCGTAGTTTTCCACCTGCGAGCATGTGTGCGTATGCACTACATTGGTGTCCCGTCAAATATATTCCACAAACACCAATGTAATATTAACAATATGCCACATATACCAATTATATTTTAATTGTCTTGATGTCAATAACAAAACTCGACATATAGTCCAATCCAAGCCTAAGAGGGAAATCGGTGTGTGTTATTTTGTTTAGTCGTATTCATAATTGATTGCAAATATACCTCGATATATATATATATATATATATATATATATATATATATATATATACAAATATATATATTTACATATATATATGAGATAGATATAAAGCGGGAGATATATGCTATATTCTATATTTATAGATAGAGATAGGGAGAGATAGATAGAGACAAAAAGAGAGGTAAAAGATATATTTGGGATTTATAGAGATAGAGAGAAATATAGATCTTTTATGTAGAGGTATGTGGATATATATATAATATATTATCTATATATATAGAAAATAGAGAGAGAGATAGATATCTCGGGAGAGATAGGCTATATATATTATATATATACAGATAGAGGGAGATAGAGATAGATCTAAAAATAGAGTAATGGAAATAATATATCTCTGGATGGAGATAGATAGATATATATTTCTCTATCTAGGGAGAGTATATAGAGATAAAATCTCTGATATATCTCTATATCTAAAATATCTCTCTCTCCATCATATATAGATAATTATATATCTATATAGATAGATCTCTATATATCTATATCTATATCTCTATATATATATATAGATATATATATATATATATATATATATATATATCTCTCTATCTCTCTATCTCTATATATATATATATATATATATATACTCAAAATATTTACTATGCATCCCTGCTTCAAAGTCAATACCATTTTGTATCATGGATATTCAGCGATTGTATTTCACATACACTCAACCTTCTCTACGAGCAGAGTTTCCCATACTGTTTTGAGCAAATACTTAGAATTATCAATCGACCAGGCGCAATCTTAAATTTGTGCAAATTACACAGCATACGTCCCTGTTAATTCATGAGTGCACGTGCAGCAGTAATCATTTACTTTGATGATTGCAACTTAGCATCCGTAACGTTGATATAATGACTTTTTTTCGTGCGGGTCGTCTTTTATATATATTGTATATCTTGGTTTAACGATGCATCATTCTTCATCAAAATGCATGCGCCAGATAAAACGGATGTTTCATACACTTATAGAGGCTGAGGAAGATTTTACAAGTTGTTATACGTAAGATAGATAGCATACGATTAGAGTTACTGTCCATATATTGCCATATAAAACATCAGCGTAATTCGAAGTGACACTTTTATTATTCATGAACCTCAGCTGCAAATGACAGTTAAGGTAGATCCTGGTTAAACATTATTTGTCTGACAATAGTATGAATTTCACATTTCAAATTTGTCATTCACTCACGGTAATATTTGCAATTATTTGCGGCCAGCTATATCATTAAAACATACGCAAAAATGCCCAAGACGGAAGAACCACCTCCTATGTGTGCAGATGTGGTGTGACTTGATCGACGACTGGCTCTTGAGTGGGTTCCGCATGTATCAAGACAAGTCCTAGGTTACGCTGACGACAGAGGAATCCTTAATTGTCAGGTGTTGGAAAGTTATCTCATATTGTTGTGACAGCACAGACTCGAAACGGAACTCTTATCTTTTGCCCCAGATATCCCCAGGAGTAGCAAAGGCATCGCCGGTGATTTTATTCATTTCATCAGAGACGTCTGAATCGGTCATTTCTGTTTTCAATCTTTAAGGCACAAATTGTCCTGCTGTTATGGTCTGCAAATGATTTATGCGTTCCTATGTCTCTTCGTTGCTTGGCTGAAGTGGTGAAACTGCGAAATAACCAGCAGCTATTTCGCGTTAATCGTAACGCAGACCGCGCCTCGCAACAAAAACATTGCCGTGTCTGACGTCATGCGTAGACAATTGATGGTTCATGATACGCCGGAACTTCGATACGAAAGCGCGAACTTTTATGACTGATAAAAAGGCAGAATAGGCACATTTGGATTATGTTTTCTGTACTTTGGCGACAAAAATGACACGATTTTTCTTGCGATAGGCACTTTAGAGCTAGAAACGGTCGTCACATGCTTCAACTTCGAGCCCTAGCCGAGAAAGAGCAGTGAGCGTAAAATGGCAATGGTAAAAATGGTGCGATCATCATTTCGACTATGCAGTTACTTAAGATGCTGTGGTTTGTTTAGAAAACATTAACTAAAATTAGACAAACGTGAAGATCGTAAATTGCAGATATATAAATAACAAAAAAAAGTCTACAAAGAAGTTTGTTGTACCATATTGGTGACTTACCTTAGCGTTGTTACATTTACGATTCTACCGCAAAGTTTGTGCGAGCAACTGGGGTGAAATGTCTGTATAGTTATGGCTAGGTTAATATCGGTATCGATATGGGTTATCTTCTTGGCCTGCTGGTTATGCGTGGCCTTGTATAAATGTGGGTATCATGACATTCTGGTTAGTAATTTTTTAGTCATTTTCTGTGATTTCACATTTGAATGTATGCATGAGAATTTTTCTGTATGTCAATAATTCAATCTAACCAATATTCAATCCTTCAGTGGTCTTTCCAATAATCATTGACATTCTATCAAACGTACTAAACACAATTCATATAGCATTATACTGAATTTAATCGCTTAAAGTGCTTAGGGTGATTTGTGACAAAATACATTGTGAATGAACGACCTTGTTTTCGGAAACTAAATAGTCGTAGCCGAACAAAATCGATTATGCGCATGGTATGCTTTCCTATTAACCAATAACAGATTTACTGTACCCCTATAGTAAACACTGTGAATCTTTTACTACCCCTACATTGACTTTAATGGATTAGGCCTATTGGCATGGTGATTATGGGTGCCCTACCATTTATCTCTTTCAAATCAACAATGCAACACGTCACTAAAGCACCCTGCTAACCGAATACCTAAGTCGGACAATAAAGGTTGACTATATATCAATCAGTTATAAGGATTAGTCTGTATAATGCCATTGCAAGGCAACGTTCTTAAAATTACGTACAGAAAAATATACAATGTTGCTGCGATGAATCAATAGCTCCGCATATAGATATCCACAGTGTGATAATAATTTTCACACACGCTTAACACCATTTCGGTCTCATATTGATTTTAGCTGTAAAAAAAAGTTTTTAACACTGCATCAGGAATTTGGCCAACAAAGATCATTACTAACTGAATATTCATGATGTAATAGAGCAATTTGCATTCAATTGTTTTCCATTCTGTAGCTACTTGGATGAACAACAGTAATTTGAGAAGATATTTGCTGATGAACGCTGATTAAGGTGAAAGAACAATCGATATCAGGCGCCAATATGAAATTGTGAGAACTATTTTGTATGCATATCTTATATGCCTATCTGCTATTATTCTTGGGCTAAAAATGATTGCATATTAAAGTGTACTTCAATAGATGAGATATATTGGTGTTATGCTAAATTTAGGATAGCATATTTGACATTTCATTCATTGTCTCTAAGAGTCAAACCAATAACCCAAATTAACCTTTACAAATGGAGCTCGGTTGCAGGTATTTAGATTTGATATGTCTAAGGAAATTGTCATTTCGGGTAGCAACATATTTAATGAAGGGCATGACACCTGTATTGATTATAAAGGATAAACACCCTTTGGTGTGTTACCATACCCTTCCACTCTATCGCTCTCGTTTGAAACCGATGGACGTCTTATATAACCAGCAAGAAAACGTGTGTACCATGGATATGAGTAGGTTATAAAAATGGGTTGACATAGTGATCACCAAGGAGTGTTAATTATACGCGACTAAGTCACCTAACAGTATGCTGGTGATAATGGATAAGATATCATTTTGTCAGCATAACTCATAGAAGATATTCCCATCCCAGTTATACTCATTCATCAGGAACATATATGGGATCAACTTTATTTGTCCCGCCTGGGTTGTTATAATGCTTTGAATGCTCAACCGTATTGTCTCATTAACAAAAATAATATTAATACTATCAATGTACATTTAACAATATCTTGCGAAGTTTCACATTTATTCCCGACATCAACTGTCAACTCACATATTGTCGCATGCTAACGAGCTGCCTCAGCCATAAGCAGTTGAATAGTAAAAGCTGATCAAACATAAAGCTTTATTCATATAGCTGTTGTCAAAGTGAGATTGCCTTAAACTGCTTCAAATTAACCAACGTCATCTCAAGTTACTGCCATTTCAAATGGATACTGGCCTGGCAAACTCATTGCACGCAGTTCGTGTCTTTCAGAGAAGGCAATGGGCAAACGCAATAAATTAGGTACCAAATGATTACAAACGCATAATTCAATGATGTATCTGTAATCACTCCCGGCACAGGCTATGATCTGTACTCCTTACGGAGTTTCAAATATATGCATTAATTCCATCAAACATTTCGGTATTAATCGTAGCTTTTAGATAACCGATTTGATGCATGGCACATTTGCGCCACGAACATGACCCTGCGTGTCAGACGCTGCTGCTCTGGCCTATTTCACGTACCTGGCCGACTGTAGTCCGAAGCCGACTATCTTACCTTAGACGACTTAGTTAAAACGTCAAAGTTCGTAGTCGACTAAAACGTTTCACGAACGATTTCGGTGGTCGATCTAACAACGTCGATTATGCTTAGCCAACGACGCGCGTAGCAAGAGGATTTCCCAGGGAAACCCCGGGATTTGTTATCGTCTATTAGCGACACTGAGTTGATGGAGGAATTTTTATCTTCCAGTAGCAAAGTTTTTCCTTGAGGTTCTGAAGGAAGACTAACAGTGCCATTGCTTTATTGGGCCTCGGTCCCTGTGATGTTAATATGTAAAACAGGAGATCGTCAGCAATAAAATAGTTTCGCTCGCGTTTGAGCAGCACGTCTGCCTCTTGTTTATTGGTGGGAAAGGTGCCATATTTGAGGATTCGTAAAAGTATACTGCATTGGGGATCAAGCCTCTGGTGACGCCTTATCTGTTTTCAGCTTAAATAAGTTTCACTTGGTTTGTTAGCCGATGTCGGAGCTCAGCGCGTTGAGTCCGCTTATCAATACTGCGCATAGGTTTTTTGTTTCATAATTGTCCTCTGAATCTACAGATAATGAGGCAAGCTTATCGTGATCACGAGGGAAGTCAGATAACTTGCCCGCAGCAGTGGCGGGAATAGAACAAATGGATTCATGCACGATTTCGTCTTCCGATTCACCTGACTGAGAGATAAGCGATGGGATAATGAATAGCGCGTCGTGAAACTTAACCTGAAGTTTTGTTGCTAACCACGTTGATGGCTTGCTAATCACTTCAGGATGATGAATCGCTGATAACAAGTCGGGCTTGTCCGGTCGCAATTGAGGGGAGTGCGACGTAATCTTTGGAGTTGTCGTAAGGGGAAGCGGATATTTAAGGGTGTTAGTAGCAGGGGTGACCGTGTCAAGATCGGGAAAACGATCGATGACGTCATCTCTATCGGTACGGGTGATGTCATAGAGGCGTCGACTTAATGCGTATGGTACAATGTTGTCCTTCCCTTTAACATGGCTCACTTCAAATTAAGATTGCTGTATGAATGATACCCATCTTGCTAGTCTACCCTGAATTTTGATGAAAGCACGCGTCACGGCCCGTTTTGTTCAAGCTCCATTTAGACTATTTGATATCCGAATGTCTTCTTGTTGAAAACCTCATCACTCGACGTTTACGATAAATACATCATTGGCTATCAGCTTTGCTTGATTGTGTTTTTCGTCAAGTCTTGATAACTGCCATCAGCGTCAGCATTTCGCGCGACCTGGGCAACACGTTGCGCCGCGCTCGTCACCAACCCTTTTGAAACGTCATAGAGATCTATTACTTAGTTTGAAAAAAGATCAGCGGTCGTAGATGAGGGCATTAAAAAGCGATCATTTAAAAAAATATATTCATTTTTGAAGCATCATAGACTAAAATCGATGCACACTGCGCCAGGTTCAATTGACCTGACGATAACATGCATATACGGGGATATATAACATTTGTCTACTTTAAACAGACCATTAAGCATGAGTTGCATGTTCCCGGTTCCTTGCTAGTCTGTAGGTAGCGTAACTCCCTCAGCAGCTCAACAAAACGTGTGCAATGTTCTCAATAAGCACCGACGGCCGGCGCTTTTCCACAGCCGCTCTCAATTTTCCACCGGCATCAAACGCGACCATAGTCATTTCACTTCTAGCTAACCGCGCATATTGATCGCGAATCTTGGTGAACGAATTAGCGTACGACACTTTTTACTCATACTCGCAATCTGAAGACGTGTCTCTGTAAACGCTTACGGGTTACACTGCCCTCACGAGCGCTACAAAAACTTTTTTGAGGCAATTCCAGCAGTATCTCTGGTTCGGTAAACTACGTCAACGCTAGCGAGTGTGGTAGAAAAACGGAAACACTCGCAGGCAGATTATCTAAAATGAACAGTCGTTATTCAATGAAATTCAACCATCGTAACTAGCCAAACAGAACAACAGTCGATCTAGTACCACAGGAGCGCGAAAGATCTAATCGTAATATTTATCGTTTTATCCCTAACAGAACCACCCGGCGGTTAACCATGAGGGAGTGGGCGATTATGATTTTATAACTGTATGAAATAAATCACAAATATCGGTGCCCCTTTCATACGTGATTGTTGAAGTGTCTATAAACTCGGTTTGCGGTGTGATCAAAGCCTTTGAAATAAGGCCCATTTAAGCAGCTGTACATGATGCTGGAAGTTGTTGAGGGTGCACTGGATGCAGTTGGTGTTGAACTGACTTTCGTGAGGTAGATTGTACATTGAACTTTTGGGCGCAGCACTATGTTGGTTGTAACAAAAAAATGACTGGTGTAGTCTTTACTTTTCCGACTGATCATGCTGCTTCAATTAACGTTTCAATTAATGATATTTAGCGTCTGGCTTAGTTACTATTCGGTGACACACGTGGTGCACCCGGGAGTGAGGCGATTGCCATAGCGACACTGTCGTCTCGCAAGAAAAGCCGTATCTTCACTATCAGCTGTTATGAGTTTAAAAGCATATGTATGGATGAGTGGATAGTGTGATGGGACACGATTTTTCTTGCGATAGGCACTTTAGAGCTAGAAACGGTCGTCACATTCTTCCAACTTCGGCCCTAGCCGAGAAAGAGCAGTGAGCGTAAAATTGGCAATGGTAAAAATGGTGCGATCATCATTTCGACTATGCAGTTACTTAAGATGCTGTGGTTTGTTTAGAAAACATTAACTAAAATTAGACAAACGTGAAGATCGTAAATTGCAGATATATAAATAACAAAAAAAAGTCTACAAAGAAGTTTGTTGTACCATATTGGTGACTTACCTTACGTTGTTCATTTACGTATTCTACCGCAAAGTTTTGTGCGAGCACTGGGGTGAAATGTTGTATAGTTAGGCTAGGTTAATATCGGTATCGATATGGTTGTTAATTACTTGGCGTTCTGGTTAGGCGTTGACTTGTTCGTATACTAGTGGGTATCACATGACATTCTGGTTAGTACTTGTGTAATTCAATTTCTGTTAGTGTTTTACCTGTGGAATGTATGCATGAAGGACTTTTCGGTATGAAAATGATGCAATTCGAACCAAATTGTATTCAATCCCCTCAGTGTCTCTTCCAATAATCATTGGACATATATCAAAAACGTCCTAAACACAATGCATATAGAATTTTATATGAATTTATTCGCTTAAACGTGGCTTTAGGGTGATTTGTGAACGACAATACATTGTGAAAACAGTTTAAACGACCTTGTTTTCGGAAAAGTAATTTAGTGAGAAGACCGATCAAACTCGAATTATGAAAATGGTATGCGTTCCATAAACCAATTAAAGACCTACTGTACCCCTATATCAAACCCGGGGAATCCTTTACTTACCCCATATTGGCTTTAATGGATTAGGCCAATTGACATGGTGATTATGGGTGCCCTACCATTTATCTCTTTCAAATCAACAATGCAACACGTCGCTAAAGCACCCTGCTAACGAAATACTTTTAAGTCGGACAGAAAAGGTTGGACTATATAGTCAATCAGTTCTAAGGATTAGTCTGTACAATGCCATTGCAAGGCAACGTTCTTAAAATTACGTGCTGAAAAATAAACAATGTTGCTGCGATGAATCAATAGCTCCGCATATAGATATCCACATTGTGATAATTATTTTTCACACGCTTAACACCATTTCGGTCTCACATTGATTTTGAGATGTAAAGGAAAGTTTAAAACACTGCATCAGGAATTTTGCCAACAAAGTTCATTACTATCTGAATATTCATGATGTAATAGAGCAATATGCATTAAATGGATTTCCATTCTGTAACTACTTGGATGAACAACAGTAATTTGAGAAGATATTTGCTGATGAACGCTGATAAGGTGAAAGAACAATCGATATCAGGCGCCAATATGAAATTGTGAGAACTATTTTGTATGCATATCTTATATGACTATTATGCTATTATTCTTGGGCTAAAAATGATTGCATATTGAAGTGTACTTCAATAGATAAGATATATTGGTGTCATGTTAAATTTAGGATAGCATATTGACATTTCATTCATTGTCTCTAAGAGTCAACAAAATAACCCAAATTAACCTTTACAAATGGAGCTCGGTTGCAGGTATTTAGATTTGATATGTCTAACGAAATTGTCTTTTCGGGTAGCAACATATTTAATGAAGGGCATGACACCTGTATTTATTATTAAGGATAAACACGCTTTGGTGTGTTACCAAACCCTTCCACTCCATCGCTCTCGTTTGAAACCGATGGTCGTCTTATATGACCAGCAAGAAAACGTGTGTACCATGGATATGAGGTATGTTATAAAAATGGGTTCACATAGTGATCACCAAGGAGTAGTAATTATACGCGACTAAGTCACCTAACAGTATGCTGGTGATAATGGATAGCATATCATTTTAGCATAGCTCATAGAAGATATTCCCATCCCAGTTGTACCCATTCATCACGAACATATATGGGATCAACTTTATTTGTCTCGCCTGGCATGTTATAATGCTTTGAATGCTCAACCGTATTGTCTCATTAAACAAAAATAGTAATATTAATACTATCAATGTACATTTAACAATATCTTGCGAAGTTTCACATTTATTCCCGACATCAATTGTCAACTCACATATTGTCGCATGCTAACGAGCTGCCTCAGCCATAAGCAGTTGAATAGTAAAAGCTGATCAAACATAAAGCTTTATTCATATAGTTGTTGTCAAAGTGAGATTGCCTTAAACTGCTTCAAATTAACCATCGTCATCTCAAGTTACTGCCATTTCAAATGGATACTTGGCTGGCAAACTCATTGCACGCAGTTCGTGTCTTTCAGAGAAGGCAATGGGCAAACGCAATAAATTAGGTACCAAAAGATTACAAACGCATAATTCAATGATGTATCTGTAAGAACACCCGGCACAGGCTATGATCTGTACTCGTTACGGAGTTTCAAATATATGCATTAATTCCATAACACATTTCGATATTAATTGTAGCTTTTAGATAACCGATTTGTTGCATGGCACAGTTGTGCATCGACCAATTGGTGGACCAGCCAAATATACTTCTTTAAATTAGTTCATAGGTGAGACCGTTGGTCGGACACGAGGTGCGGCACGAACATGACCCTGAGTGTCAGACGCTTGTGCTGTGGCCTATTTCAAGTACCCGGCCGACGGTAGTCCGAAGCAGACTATCTTACCGTAGACGACTTAGTTAAACGTCAAAAGTTCGCAGTCGACTAAAACGTTTCACGAACGATTTCGGTAGTCGATCTAACAACGTCGATTATGCTTAGCAAAACTACGCGCGTAGCAAGAGGATTTCCAGGGAAACCCCGGGATTTGTTATCGTCTATTAGCGACTGAGTGAGTTGATGGAGGAATTTTTTATCTTCCAGAGCAAATTTTTTCCTTGAGGTTCTGAGGGATGGCTAACAGAGCCATTGCTTTATTGGGGCCTCGGTCCCAGTGATGTAATATGTAAAACAGGAGATCGTCAGCAATTTTTTAAATAGTTTTCACTCGGCGTTTGAGCAGCAAGTCTGCCTCTTGTTTATTTGTGGGGAACGGTGCCTATTTGAGGAGTTCGTAAAAGTATACTGCATTGGGGATCAAGCCTCTGGTGACGCCTTATCTGTTTTCGGCTTAAATTAGTTTCACTTGGTTTGTTAGCCGATGTCGGAGCTCAGCGCGTTGAGTCCGCTTATCAATACTGCACATAGGTTTTTTGTTTCATAATTGTCCTCTGAATCTACAGATAATGAGGCAAGCTTATCCTGATCACGAAGGAAGTCAGATAACTTGCCCGCAGCAGTGGCGGGAATAGTACATATGGATTCATACAAGATTTCGTCTTCAGATTCACCTGACTGAGAGATAAGCGATGGGATAATGAATAGAGCGTCGTGAAACTTAAACCTGAAAGTTTTGCTGCTAACCACGTTGTGGACGGCTTGCTAATCACTTCAGGATGTGATCGATGAATAGATCGCTGATAACAAGTCGGGCTTTTCGGGTTCGCAATTGAGGGGGAGTGCGACGTAACGCGCTGTGGAGAGTTGTCGTAAGGGGAGTTTTCTTTTTTTAAGATTTAAGGTGTGTTAGTAGCAGGGGTGACCGTGTCAAGATCGGAAAACGATCGATGACGTCATCAGCATCGGTACGGGTGATGTCATAGAGGCGTCGTCGACTTAATGCGTATGGTACAATGTTGTCCTTCCCTTTAACATGACTCACTTCAAATGAACATTGCTATAGGGAATGTTACCCATTACTTGCTAGTCTCCCCTGAATTTTGATGAAAGCACGCGTCACGGCCCGTTTTGTTCAAGCTCGATTTAGACTATTTGATATCCGAATGTCTTCTTGTTGAAAACCCCATCACTAGACGTTACGATAAATACATCATTGGCTATCAGCTTTTGCTTGAATTGTGTTTTTCGTCAAGTCTCGAGAACTGCCATCAGCGTCAGCATTTCGCGCGACCTGGGCAACACGTTGCGCCGCGCGCGACACCAACCCTTTTGAAACGTCATAGAGATCTATTAACTTAGTTTGAAAAAAGATCAGGCGGTCGTAGAGGAGGGCATTTAAAAAGCGATCATTTAAAAAAAAACCTGTTCAGTTTTTTGAAGCATCATAGACTAAAATCGATGCAAACCTGCGCCATGGTTCAATTGACCTGACGATAACATGCATATACGGGGACATATAACATTTGTCTCCATTATATAGACCATTAAGCATGAGTTGCATGTTCCCGGTTCTGGCTAGTCTGTAGGTAGCGTAACTCCCTCAGCAGCTCAACAAAACGTGTGCATGTTCTCAATAACACCGACGGCCGGCGCTTTTCCACAGCAGCTCTCAATTTTCCACCGGCATCAAACGCGACCATTGTCAATTTTCACATCTAGCTAACCGCGCATCATTGATCGCGAAATTCTTGGTGAACGAATTAGCGTACGACCTTTTTACGCCTACCCATCTGAAGAAGTGTCTCGACACGCTTACGGGTTTACAACTGCCTCACGAGCGCTACAAAACCTTTTGAGGCAATTTCCAGCAGTATCTCGGTTCGGTACACTACGTCCAACGCTAGCGAGTGTGGTAGAAAAACGGAAACAACTCGCAGGCAGATTACATAAATGAACATCGTTATTCAAATGAAATTCAACCATCGTACTAGCCAACAGAACAACAGTCGATCTAGTACCACAGGAGCGCGAAAGATCTATCTAATATTTATCGTTTTGATCCTAACAGAACCACCCGGCGGTTAACCATGAGGGGAGTGGGCGATTATGATTTATAACTGTATGAAATAAATCACAAATATCGGTGCCCCTTTCATACGTGATTGTTGAAGTGTCTATAAAACTCGGTTGCGGTGTGATCAAAGCCTTTGAAATAAGGCCCATTTAAGCAGCTGTACATGATGCTGGAAGTTGTTGAGGGTGCATGGATGCAGTTGGTGTTGAACTGACTTTCGTGAGGTAGATTGTACATTGAACTTTTGGGCGCACACTATGTTGGTTGTAACAAAAAATGACTGGTGTAGTCTTTACTTTTCCGACTGATCTGCTGCTTCAATTAACGTTTTCAATTAATGAATATTTAGCGTCTGGCTTAGTTACTATTCGGTGACACCCACGTGGTGCACCCGGGAGTGAGGGCATTGCCATAGCGCGACAACTGTCGTCTCGCAAGAAAAGCCGTATCTTCACTATCAGCTGTTATGAGTTTAAAAGCATATGTATGGATGAGTGGATAGTGTGATGGCAGCTATATGTGGCAATGACTGGCGCACATCTGGTAACTAAGTGTAAAGTGTTCAGGGTTTGGTAGGAACGAGGCAGCCCCGTAGGGCCCGGCGATGGTATATGGTAGTGTGGTAGCTGGGGGACTTTCTATTAGGTAGACTGGTTCATTAGGTTACGTACAGTATGAACTCTTTGAGACGCATAATCAGCCCCCCTACCTCCCTCTCAAATCCCGTTATCCTACCATGAGGCTTATTGTGTGTCAGTCCCTTGATTACTACATGCAGTGCAGTAGCACAACCATGCGATGGCAGAACATTCACACCGGCATATAAGCCAAAACCGTGAACTTGAGCAGCAGCAGCCAGAGTCATACAACCTAAACTCTAATTAATGGCAAGCTGCTTTGATTACGTCCTTTACGACTGAACTTCCACAAGAGGAAGTGAAAGTTTGCTTTAATATAAAAGCCGCGCTCACACAGCCCAGTTGCAAT
>CM067343.1:16374612-16459612 GCA_034190875.2 Urechis unicinctus
TGAAGATCACAAATTGCTGATATATAAAAAACAGAAAAAGGCTATGAAGAATTTTTTTGTACCATATTGGTGACTTATCTTAGCGGTGAGTATCGTTGTCACATTTACGATTATTTCATCACGATGTTTGTGTGAGCAACTGGGGTGACCCTAAATGATGTATGTATAGTGAAGGCCATCGCTTTTGTATCGAATGTCATCTTATATTTTGTTATCAATTCGCTGGCGCTCAATGAACAGGCCATCAGCGTACTTTGTTTCTTTATCTTGTGTATGATTTGTCGGTATCGAAATGGGTTATATTCTTGGCTTGCTTATTAAGCGTTGCCTGGTCTCTTTAGTTGACGGCATAATGACATTCTGGTTAGTACTTTTTGGTAAAGTCATTGAGAATACATCTGTATGCCAATGATGCAATCTGACCAGTATTCAATCCTTCAGTTGTCTTTCTAATGACCTTTGATATTCTATCAAGCCCTTCTTATTACAATACACATAACATTATATTGAATTTAATTGTTAAAAGTGCTTAGGAGATTCTTGAGAAAAGACGTTGTGAATGAACGAACTTGTTCTCGGAGGTGAAATAGTCGAAGCCTAACAAATTCGATTGTGCACATGGTTTCCTTTCCGATTAACCAACAACAGACCTTCTGCGTCCATTCATCACATACTGTATGGATTTGACTATCCCTCACATTAGCCTTAATGGATCAGGCCTATTGAGATGGTGATCATGGGTGCCCTACCATTATCTCTTACAGGTCACTAGAACACTGTGCTAACCGCATATTTCAAATGCTTGTGCACCATACGCTGTACCCAAAAATAGTCGGATAAGGTTGAATATATAGCAATCAGTTATAATAGTTAGTCTGTAAAATTCCATTGCAAGGCAACTTTCCTAAAATGACGTACAGAATATGCAAAGTTGTTGCAATGAATCAATAGCAGTGCATACAGAAATCTAGTTTATGATAATTCAGTTACCACATACACTTAACATCGGTCTCATATTGATATTAGCTGTAAGAGAAGGTTTGCAACACCGCACCAGGAATTATGCATCAAAGTTCATTCCCAGCTATACATTCGTGATGTTATAGAACAATTTGCGCTTATTTATTTTTCCATTCTGTAACTATTAGGATAGACAACAATAATTCGATGATATATTTGCTGAGGAACGCCGATTAACATCACGCAGTGAAAGGACCTATTGAATAATGAAGCGGGTGCAAAATCGATCTCAGGCCCCAATATGAAATAGTGAGAAATATTTTGTATGCATATCTTATATGACTATCTGCTATTATTGTTGGGGTCAAACGATGGCATATTCACGTGTCATCCAAAAGACGTGTACTCCAAAAGACGAGTCACATATAACCAGCAAGAAAACGTGTGTGCAATGGATATGAGGTATGTTATGACAATTGGTCCACATAGTGATCACTAAGGAGTATTAATTGTACGCGACCAATTCACGTTACATTATGCTGGTGATAATCATATTGTGTTAGCACTCATTGAGGATATTCCCCCACCAGGTATACAGAATCATCACGAACACATATTGAATCTACTATATTTGTCCCGCGTTTATTTTGCCCAGAACCAATTTACCGTACATCACATCTGCGATATTAGCTCTATATACTAGCTCCAGGAAAACCACTGCAGTAGGCAACGACCTTCGCAATGTTTAGCAACCTGGGCATTCACGCATCATCAACGAGTAAACGATGTATTGACACAAAGTTGACAACATCAACGCGACAGTCATGTTTGAACTAATCTTTCATTTTAGATTGATTCCTAATTAATAATTGACTTATAGATTGATAGTTCAATAAAAAAGTCAATAAAAAAAACCGGAAATACGAAATTCTCAAACACTGAAGTAGCAAATGTACAAAGAAATTTGTATTATTTAAACATTTATTATTTGCCCTTATCGATGTTTGAGTTGAACACGGTGCATGAAAAGGTCCTCGTGTTTTGAAATGGCGGAAATATTTTATGTTGTGGTACCGTAATTATTATCCCGCCAAAGAAGATTTAGAACAAAAAGGTTGGGTAAGCGTGTCCAATACAACTCGACATAAGAATTTAGTGGTCTACCAAGGGAGGTTGAGAAATATTTATGGATGTATCAGTGCGCACCAACAAGAAATAGACAATAAATGTCGAACTGGGTCCTCGAGCTTTGAATGCACTTAGTTGCAACGTTTATGTCATTCTTAGGGTCACCCGTGGTGAGTAAAGTATGAGCAGAACATTTATTAGGGCAGTTACTGTCAAGTATATCAACTGAGCGTTTCTGCAACATCAATTGTTTGCTTGTCCAGGATCTGCGCCTGTGGTGCCTGTGTACCAACGAAACGGAACTATGAACAACTTGCTATATCTTCACTGTTTTCTTTGATATTATTTGTACATCGTATTCACGATACATTGAAAGATGTTAGGCACAAGATTTTTTGCACTTGCATAGAAGTGCATATTTTGTTTGGTTAGTAGTATATAAAAAGTTTTAGTCTGTTTTCCTCAATGACGATGGACCTCTATTTATTCGTAGTTAACTTGGACCATTTGTAGCCGATAGTTACTCATTACATTTACATAGCATGTACCCAACATCCATAACGTATTTCTTACTCTACGCACATTGAAGCTGACGATGGACATAGTGTGTAACAAAGGAAATATAATGAAAAGTTTTTCTGCACAACAGTTTCCCGAGCCTGGCTGCGCCAGTGCTGCTAACCCCATCTCTTCTTTAGTGAAGGTTCAAGACAAGCTGTGCAGCTTGTTGGGTACAACCCCATGCATAGAAAGATAAACAACTCAATGTAATCATCCGGGTCATAAGGGATTCCCTGTCCCCAAAACAACTATGTATACGTTATATTTTAGATCAACTTAGATAAAATGTGTGAGAGCCAAACTAATACTGTACTAAAAGGATAAGCCTCGTATGTCATGAACACCTTTATTGCGGAGCTTAACTTGATATCAAAAGGGTTGGCATATCTCCGATCGGAGATGGGACCGCCATTAAATGAGAACACTCTAGTCACGAATAACGGTTGGAATCTAACCACAACTGCATGGGTATTATCAGACTCGGCTATGCGTCAGTAGCAATAATCATTAATTATAGACTGCCAATGCAGTTTATTAGGTAGCTAAATTTTCCAGCCATGTTAAGCTTCTCCTCAGATTTCATCATCTAACCAAATTTATTTCGAAGACGCCACTTTTGTGAAATATACTACTCCTCTCTCACGTGCTAAAATTTGTGCTGCCAAACATCAGGTAATTCCTACAAATCATATTCCAAAGGTTTATGCTGATGGTCATCGAACATTAATTATGGTGTCACCCTGTTAGTAACCAAGGCAAGCGAACGTAAGAGAAGCAAGCCCATTGTGCCAATGACTACCCTTAAGGAATGCTCATATGTTAGAAACATTGTGGATCTTTCTGGAATACCTGCCAGTTAACATTAAGTTAAACCGTTCTTTTTCTGAGTCTATACCCTGAAATACACTCACAGCCGATGTATTGCTACGTGATATCTATACAAAGCATATAAACAAATCGTTCATGTTTTCTTAGTTTTCCATTACTAATCATCGGGTTATGAATACGAAATGATGAACGTTAATACAGATATATTAACGCCTAGAATAAACAGGTGGCATGTTGTCCATATATTACTGTGTCTATGTTGTATCTGCAATTACTGCACTTATTGTTATAGATATATTCCGATGATCATCATTGATTCGTTCTTCACGTGGGTAGCCGATACAGTTTACGTTACTTTTCTTTAACTTATATTTAAATCAGAAAAAAAAAATTCACCAATGCACCGTTCCATCATAAAAATCATGAAGTCGAACTACTTTGGGACGATCGAGCTTACATTTTATTAGGTAGTGGCGGTGCATATGTTTTCGTTTTACACTTTGACTAGTCCACAGCAGCTACTCTCTGTACGAATAGGTGGGATGACGTCGTATGTCGCGCCCTTGACAGTTTTACGAACCTCGTTTGATGTTGGCACTAAAGCTTCACCTTCCACACAGACAGCGAGTAGGCGTCATTATCCCATGTTCTGTTGCCTTGGTAAAGCGTATAATATTTCCAAGTTACAAAGAAATCAGTCAGTTAAATGACAGAGTAATATTCCTAGATTCACCTAACATCTGCTAATGCTTTATCCATACGTCATAGAGTTAATTAGTCGCATCGTGCTTCACGTTGACCTTCGCCTAGATTGCCAAATAATAATAATTTTGTTTTATTTCTGTTAACGCACTCCAACTCATAACAACGGCCGAAGGGATGATATTAACTATATGGCGCATCCAGCAAAATGAATGTTGCTGCCAGATTATGATTTCACGTTATTCATGCATGGTGGCTAACTGCCCGGCATGTTTTTTTAACATAATATAACAACAGCTAACATATTGGATTTGTGTACAGTTTGACCTCTTCTACCGAATCCTAAACAACATTTATTATGCAGAAGTTGAGAAACAGTTCTAGCATAGAAAAAATGAACAGTTTTAGAATGTATGTATGCATGTTTATATGTTTGTATGTATGAATATGTATGGATATATACATATATGAATATGTATGGATATATACATATATACATACATATATATATATATAAATACATATGTATATATAAATAAATTTATATATATATATAAATGCATATATATTTATATATATATGTATACATATATATGTGTATATATTTATGCATATATGTATATATATGCACATAAATATATAAAAATGTATGAATATATATATATATATTTATAAATTACATATATATATATATATATATATATATATATATATGTATATATATATATGCATATATATATGTACATATATGTATAAATATATATATATATATATTTAGAGAGATAGATCGAGAGGGATAAAGAAAGAGCGAAAGAGATACAAGAGTAACGTCCGCTCAGCATATTGTGTCCGTAAATACGGTATCCTTAAACTGAATCATGTTAATGAACGACCTTGTTTGCGACGAGACAATGCAAGATATAATGGACGCTGCGGAACTAACTCGATTACGCGCATGAATTCCCCGCAGGGCCACTTACAGTGGACCTCGTAATGCTAGTTACACTAATATATCATCCTGTCACAATACAGACGGGGCTACTAGGCTCATGTAGACTTGTAGATAAATACGCTTGTCAGCCGGCTACGCCGAGTTATATACCACCACACAGTTGCAATGTCTCCCACAACTTGGACAACTCGTCATTACGCAACATCTTATCGAATTCCGCCAACCGGCAGGAATTCGCTCCCTCCCTTTAAAAGGTTGTATGCCAATCAAAGTCCACCAGCAAAGTCACGTTTGACAACATATTGATCACCCTCTGCATAAACATTGTAACGCTTTTTCTAATACCGCGCCTCACTTCCATTGCGATTGAATGGCAAACATTAGGATTAACATCATCCCATTGTTACCCTCCCACTTCTATCTCATGTAAGGGATACACTTTGTGAATTTTCAACATGAAAATAGCTATGCGGCCGCTCAATAGGAGTAGCAGTGCCTTCATGCTGAATTATAGCTGATTTGGTTTTCAGGTACTTAGTCCTTGCACTATGAAACGACCGAATACCTGGGTACCCACCCTGGAAATCCACCGCTTAGTTGTGTGGTTAATTCAACTTAGCTCGGCGTCGGCGCGCTCGATCTCTACGCTAATGAAAGTGTTCTGGCTAGACACACTTGAATCCATCAAGCAAAATCGCTCTAACGTCGTTCCTCTCGCCTTGACGAGTGTAAACTTGGCTCGCTGTTGCTCCCGTACAACAAAGTCACAAGAGAGCAGTGCAAGTGGGGGGCTGGGGCAAACTACATTGCAGGGGGCCTTTTCTATCGACAATAAATAAATCCACGAAAGATGAGGATTATGGAATGAATAACTACACGACAATAATAAGCGCCAAGGAATCACAAAATACATGGATGCTACATGTTGTGATATAATTTTGCCTCTCTCTCACTCAATATATATATATGTATATATATATATATATATATATATATATATATATATATATATATATATATATATATATATATATATAGAATATATATATATATATATATATATATATACATATATATATATCTATATATATAAGATAGATATATATATATATATATATACATATAAGAGTTTATATATATATAAATATATATGTCTATATATTATATATAGATATATATATGTATATCTATATATATAATATATATATCTATATATATATATATGTATATGTATAAATATATATCTCCACATCTATATGATATATATCTCTATAGATATATATATATATATATATATATCTCTCTCTATATATATCTATATATATCTATATCTATATCTCTCTATATATATATATATATATATATATATATATCTATATATATACTACACTACATCTATATATACATACCGGCATCGTAATATTTGTTTCTCGAACGCCAATTAGCCAGTATAATCTGCACCAACTGAATGTAGTCATTTTGCAGCTTATTGTCTTAGTGAGGGTCTATATAGGTTTAAGCACCTTAACTATTAACGCAACGTTGTGGATCTTTGTTACAACAAATGCTGTCCATGCATCTCCGTCTTATTTTATCTTTATTACCTCGTATGGTAAGGCGAGTCACATGAAATAATTGACTTAGCTTCACCCTGGCGCTAATAAAACTACCCGAGTTGCTGCGCCACATTAATTTGGCTTGTTGTTGTATCGTTTTTAGACTAGTATTTCCCTTTGGAGTCATTTCATGTTAAATGCTGTTTTTACAAAAGCGGTATCAACATGCATGATTCTAATTCGAGATCCACATTAATTGCGTTTCTGTTTAAATTGGTCTTATCAGTTCTTATCGGTTTGCGTTTGTGGTTCTTTACTATGGGAGTCAGCCATATCCAGCACAATTATCAGCAAGTGCCTCAGCTATCTCCAATTATGCAGAGCAATGATAACATTATCAAAGACGTAACGACGCTTACACAACAAAGCGACGCCGATGGGCTTACATCGCTCGGGAATATACCATCCGTGCGGAACACGTGTGATGTTCATTGGATTTAGTGGAATGTAGTACAAGATATATGCTAATGTCGTACCGTGAGGTATGAGGCGTAGGGTTTTGAAGAAGGTTTTATTACTATGCGTTTCAATTTTAGATGGAACTTTGTCTAAATGCTGGCAAATGCGAGCTGAATAATACTTTTATGACGCGACACCTGCACATAGACCACAGCAGCCTGATGATGCCAAATATTGGCAGTGCTACCAATTATGATAATTTTATTTGGATTCCGTAATACATTCGTGTTGCCATTAAAGCAGCATTATGTCGCTCCTACATTGATTGTGAAGACATACAAAACAATGCATTTTCAAAATTATGAAAACGAAAAACTCACCCCGCTCGCCGTAAGAGCACCATGAACAATACCATAATTCTTTAACACACGGAATATTTTAACGAACTTGGTATGAAAGAAGAGTGTAATATTTCGCAATAGACCGAAAGCAAAGAGATGAACTTCAATATGCCCAAAATCACATTGTAAGAACACATGTATGCAAGGTATTCAGGAAACGCAAAGCGACCTCGTTTGGCTTTGAGAGAGAACGGAGAACGACATCGGCTCATACAACGCACAAGAGAACCTATGCTCGGTTAGCGCCAATGAGTATTTGTGTGTGCATACAATAATCCGACATTATTCGATCTGCATATGATGCTTCAAAAAAAGGGCCGCTTGGCAGATGATACTACTATATGATTGCTATACATGATCATTACAGTTCAATGGGTTTGGTGATGGTGTTTGAACCTGCACCTTAAGTACGTTGAAGCATGCAAAGTAGATGCTTTAAACAACATCGCGACCTTTGAATTGTCATATTGACCGCAAAAGACTGCTGGGGAAAAAACAATTGTTTTTTTGTGTATGCTTGATCAAATGTATTGAATTCATATTACTGTTGGTTTTGATTATCTTTACATTACAATTTATTAAACATGGTGAAATGTATTCAAGTGTAACTAACATTTCCCACATGATGACGAGGTTGATAAGTTAAGTATCAATTTTACTCCCTTACCCCATCTCTATAGGCACATGATGGTTATATGCATACCTTATCTTTCTTATAAAGATGCCCTACCAATGCCAAGCGATGTGTGTGCGCAAACTCAACACAGAGAATAATACACCGAAAGGGGACACGACCAAACGATATGTTTATATTTTATAGTTTTCTCATGAAGTTAGATAATAACTGTTTGACGACATCTAAGTACAAATTCCAAGTAACATGAAATTTGACCAATCAAGACGTATATCGTGCAGTTAATGCAGTAATGGCTTGACGGAGTCGGAGGCGATGAATATCAACATAGGATAACTGAGGATCTGATATGCTCATCAAACCCCCGGTAACGTAGCTGGTAAAGCCGCTTTGGTCAGTGAAACATATCTCACATACCCCTGTGACTTTAACTATCTAATACCTGATTGCTTACCTTTCATAGAACCTATCGCGCTGTCGTTCACGAAGTATTAATTTGATAGAATTGTGACGCATTCGGCTGCCCGCTCATTTACAACGGCAATAGACATACGTCAGACATTGAACTGTCACAGTATGATGTAACCTTCTAATGAATTCCATATAAAAAGAAAGCTTACGCTATGCGTTCGCATCGTATTTATTACCAACTTACAGAGTTGTGCTTGTCGCCATTTCGCATCCACTCCTGGCTTAATCCCGTCTGCACAGTACTGTAATTCCTCTTATGCAATATAGTTCGATACAGATTGTGACCTCAAATCATAACTCTTGAGAGGATATAAGTCTCGTCAAAATATCCTTCAACATGTAATTTATATTAATTCGTCGTTGAAGAGTTAGTTCATGTATTACAGGATGATTGCGGCAAATTATTTGCGGGATGACACGAAGTATGTTAACGTGTTTGCGCGTCAACCCCGCGATCACGAATATCTCATGTCACAAATTTTATGGTCATCCTGAACAAAATTATCTTCTCGACAATTGTTGTGTTTCAACCGACACAGTATTGAGAATGACGGGCTGCTAAACGTTTACACAATTATACACATGGTTTTCTGGTATCCAAAGAGGCAGGATGATACATTGAGCGTGTGCACATGGTTATGTGACAAACTAAGAGACGCAACACCAAAGTAGGTTATACTGTTCCATGTTTTTGCCCTTCCCGACTACAGCTGTTACGTTGGTTGATACAAGCCATGGCCTTGAAGCAGCGCATTTTGTGATTTACATATTATCTCCATAGTTATTACCTTATAAAAATAAGAACTGTCATATGTAAATACTTGCATAAAGGCTCTTACGATGGTCACACCATGTTTTTGGAAAAACTGTACAATTAACCTCTGCAATTCTGTAAGCCCTGATACGTAATCTAGGAAAGTTATAGAAATCTGCAACGTTTCTACCAGAAACGCCTTTCAAGAATGTATTCATATAGGGTAACCTCGTCTGTAACCTCGTCTGCAGAGAGTTAAAAAACATTTGTGCAATTATGAAAACAGTCCCTGTCACATAAACGAGTTATTGACCAATTATTTTTGAAATTGCACACCTGTAGTTTCGTGACTATAAAAAAAGCCGTTAATTCCATTTACTACTGCATGTTTGTTCGATGCGTAACTTTAAATGCGTCTATTTGTTCACATTGTCGAATATCATCATTGTTAACAAGTACGATAAATTACAATGTCTCTATTGTTCAATGCATTAAACAACTAACCCGTATATAAGGCATCGAATAATAAAATCTGTGTTTAAACGAGGTTCAGCTTTATTGTCAGCTGTGAAACACCTTATACCCTCTACGATGTAACTTGACAAATAATCATCATGTGTCACAACATCAACAGCATAATGTCACCTATATGACAGAGCAGATGGTGGCATGGCCCTTAATACACAAACCGTGTTTTGGACACTATGAATGTGCAGACTACTAGCCAGTAGAACATTTGTCAATAGAGGCAAACGCGCTGTATGGTCTCGCTGTACAACTGTAGATACATTCCCTCTGGACCAGTAATGTGCCCTATTATTGCTTATATTTTTTCATGTTCAGAATATGGTTGACAAATTCAAGAAAACATTCTTCATTTCCTGTTACTGACATTGTGATCTTGGCTCTATGAAAGTAAAAACCTGTTGTTATCATTTTTGGCTACAAACCTCTCCCGATGGTATTTTTCTGAATTTGTTGTTATTAATATCAAACATTTTATTGCTAGTAGCTTTCACTCTTCGGGTTAAAGGCAGCAAAACAGTACGAGTGACAATGATACGATGAACACTTAAATAGGATTGCAACCAGACTTAAAGTGACCGGATGTGGCCGTACTCCTCAATAACAAACTACTGCCAAGTGATTCATAAGCATTATAGCTGCTTTGTTATGACCAATGACTCGTCATAGGACGAAACTCTTCCAAATGGGATGCCATTGGAGTTTGTCAATTGGTGTCATAGTAAACACTTTAAATGTTGACGCATGCTGAAGCATTCGAAGCATGATTATATACCTATGGCAATCGATCGAGCCGTCCTGAATAACATTTTGCAACGCAGTTTTTATATCTTGTATATCAATCAATGTTAACCCCAACCCCCATCCCAACTGCCACTAACAAGGTTTGCTCTGCAACCAGGCGTAATGAACCGTGGCCTACAAAATTTCCTCCAACATGTAGTAAATAATAAAAAGGGTGGTTCGTCCTTAAAATTGGTCGCAATTTATTAAAAAGCTCTGGCAGCAATCTTCTAGAGACTGGTTATGTTAAATTGGCATTATCTGAATTTGTGTTATTACATTGCCTGAAAAATCATGAGTATATATATGTATCGATATTGTATTGCCGCAAAATAAACCTCTACATACCGTGAAAAACATGATTTGAATCAATATAGGCTCACATTAACTAGTTGTTTACTAATGTCGTCACGAATATCATTTCATAAACGCGCAACGCAAACATTAATCTATTCCGTGAGCTTGGTATTACACGCTGTCATATTTCTCCTGAAATTTGGCATATATGCAATGGCTGTTTCCGTTCCTTGAGTATTAAAAGTGATGATGCATGAATTTGACCAAAGTAACTATACTTAAACTGATAAATCACCGATTTGATTTATGTATTTTAAGTAAGTGAGCATTTGCATACGCCACCTTTTTGGGGAGCTGTCATATGATATATTTTTGGCTTTTGTGACGGTAGGCGGGAGAAACCCTGTTCCAATATCTATTATTATGTCAGCTACACAATTAGTGTTATTTGCTTCTGTCGTATAAATCACAGCAGTGAGGGACACTGATTCACAACTGCCCTTGATAGACCACCCTGTTCCTCACACCCACAGAAACGGTTAGTGAACTGTGGCAAGATATGGCGGTTCATGCCTTAAAATAACGCATATGTTGGAATTTACCAGTTTACTCGGCACTTTGCAAGCAATATCATTTTCTTGTTGCTTTAGAAGGGTTCTGGTCTGAATGCATAAATATAAGGAAGATATTGTACCGTGTCCATTGTTCTGCTTGTACTGGAATGCACTCGGTGCTCGTCCCGAGATCACTCTCCCATGAACAACCGCTGTTAAAATGAATGACGACGATGCAGTTAAAAAAGGCACCTGCAGTTAACTAGATTCAGTAAAAAGCAAGGACTAATTTATTGTTTGGCCGAATCAAGTGCATGGTAAATCAGGTATCTCTGAAGCTATTCCCTACTAACAGGGTGTAAGTGTCAACTGAGGTTTGCTGGTGCATTGACGCATTTGAAAATAATTTCAAGCTTGGTCTTAATTTGGACAAGATATTGGTGTTATCAGATAAACGTCAAAAAAATATATTGATACTCGCTTTTGTTGGTCAAAAAACATTGGAGTAACGCCGTCAATCATTTGCAAAGCGGTCAGTGCCCAAGCGTGAAACTCCTGTCTGATGGTTGGAGTACTTATTATTTCATTACATGCACTGTTGCACGGCGTTATATTCCGATACATGTCTAAATAATACAAAGGAGTTTTGGAGTAATCTTGTTGCGATGGATAGTGTTGAATGAACACTAGCTCTGCTTGTTTTATTTTATTGTCTGGTATATGATGCGTATATGTCTATATATGCATCGATATTGTGTTGTCGTACAGCACGGAACGAAAAACTACACCACAAGTGCAGCATTCATATAAGCACAACTCAATCAAACATACATGAATAAAAGCAGGTGCCGAAAAGCATTTAGCATGGACCCCAACTGGACAAGAGCCGGTTTCACTACCCATTTTGTTGCAATCTATATTATGCATGAGTCCACTCCTTAGAGCGAAATGGAACATGCTTTGTTTCATGATAGACTTACGCAAGCTGATTGGTCACGAATAACGTGATGAATATCATTTCTGTAAACGCGCAACTCTAACGTCATCCTTTGCTATAAATCTTGAATTCCATTACAGCTTGGTATTACATCATAGTTAGCATTGCTCAATGTTTACTACCCAAGCAATCGCGTCTGACGTTTTGCATTTAACATGATTGTTTGATGGGATTCGATGACGAGAAATTCGCTATCGTCATCGAATCCGTTTTGGTACATTTTGTTAATTCTAATGGATATAGGTGCTGATTTTACGATCCCAATGACGTCATACGATCAATGGCGTCACTCTGATTGTCCCTATTAAGTAACATTATATCTGCATCCTCAGATCTTACGGTTATTATGCCAAATTTAGATCATCTGACCATAGCTTTATACAGAGTAAACATGTTTTGATATGAGTGTGTTATAAATGATATGACACACGTCATTGGCTTAAGATCCGACGCCGCTAGGTTAAGATGAAAATTATCATCATCGCAATATTGATTGACTTCACAATCTTCTCTGGCGTCGTCATGGTAAACATATTTGCAGTAATGTGAGGCGGTTTTACCAATTCGTAATGCCAGACATAAGCGGAAGCGTGGGAGTGCACTGTTAGGGTGACGCGATAATCGGTTTAATGAGACCTTGGTTATTTTAGTATATGCGCCTTCAGCGCCAATGTAACTGATGTATTTATCATGTTCGGCTTATTAGTATTACGACTTTCCGGAATACATTTGACAGATAGAAATGCTTCACGAGAAACGACTCATCTTAACCCCATGATATGATTTACAATTGATCAGAATGTGTGTCGTCTGCCATCAGCCGCTACACTTTGCACTGATTAATTTACTGGACCATTTGCTCTATATAAACTAAAAAGGTGGTTGCAAGCTAATAAATTGTGTTGTAGTCAATTGCTCGACCATATAATTTACATTCTAATATTGTGCGGTGTATTCACATCAAACTGATACCGAAATACTTAAGTAAACGATCGGGGCAAAAGTTTACAGTCATATGTGTTCATCAATAAAGCCACATTATATTCATATAGGTTGTTCAGTTTAAGAATGCTATTGTTGCTAAAAGTTGGCTTATGTGGCTGCTGTAAGGGGATTTGTTTATGTACCTGATAGCTTCTTTTTGTAAGATAAAAGTACGTTTCAGAACATTTTGTTTGGCGTTTTTCAATGCTATAATACTATAGGATGGATGCACGTGAATTATAGCAAAAAATATATTATATTGATGTGATTAAAATGGGTTTTTCCATGACAAATGCTTGTTTATGTATATTCCAAGGATTTTTATGGAATCAATTATCTGTATTACGTCACCGTTAATAGTTATCCCGAGATATGTCATGTTTAATTGTGTTGTTGACTTGTGAACTGCTAAATATTTAGTTATATTGACATTTAATTTGAGTTTATTAGCAATTAACCAAAGGTTGGGATAAACGTACTGCATTGCAATTTCGCACTGAGCTGCATGTACAATACACGGTATTTTGTGTCGCCATGTCGAGCAATTAACAGTGCCGGGTTGTATTCCTAGGTACATTATGATAACTCTCGTCCTGTGTCGTCTACAGCAGCACAAAGTATATCGCAATGTTTTCTTTTCGAAGAAATGAGCAGTAATCTGAATATGGCTGTTATATTATGGATATTGGCAGAAGCTTTGCAGTTAAGAAGCCGATAGGTTTTGTTCCCAGGTGTGACATCAGGTGCGGTTTGTGTTTTCATAAAGAGATCTGCAGCATGCATGGAGCCTATATTGCCCGTGTAGGCAAGCGTAAAACGCATGGGCTCTCTTTATTCCAGATAAGTCAGGGGAGCTCCGATCGATAGAAGGCACTATAGTGCTTCTTACCGAAGAGCCACAAATTACTTACGCTTGTGATACGGAGGCATTTTACAATCCCAAAATGGTTATTAGGTAAGCGTGGGTTGGGATGATTTTCGGGGGACTTGGTGTTGGGTTGGGTGGCTTAGCGTGATAGGGTCGGGCAAATAAGCGTGCTGTAGATATGTGGTAATCAGGTTATTGTCACAATCCAATTTTGTCCTTGGAATGTAATACTGTTCGTGTCATAAAACAGTTTATTGTGTTCAGGTCACATATCACAATTTGAAGTGCCGCCACATATGCGCACACCGTACTTTCAAATATAGGATTAAATGCGAATGATTAGTACATGAGAACTAACTGACAAATAACGGCAAAGTATATGCACATCATGGCAAAGTATGCAAACATGGCCTGCTGCTCTAGCCCTTGCATTGATTGTGTTATGATTTCGAGGGTAGACTATGCAACACGAGTCATGTTGCTGAAACTTTTAAGTCACTGAGAACGAAGGATTTTCAATGTCATCCTTTCCCTGTGAAGCCATCGTAGCCTTAGAAACGACTTCCGTCATTGTATTGTAAATTGTCTATCGGGATGCACTGCGGATGGCTGTTGGCATGTCACATGTATTCAACTTCTGTTTATCATTGTACACTAATGTTACCACTTTGTATGACAACAGTTGCAACAGGATTCTTGGTGAGCATTGGAAATAGAATTGCAATATTTCAGTAGCTCTCAAGCTCTCTAATAGCGCATAGTTACATTATGAAAGTGCGTTCAACATTTTTAAAAGGCGCCACGAAATGTAGGGAAATAAATCTATACTCATCATCGTTTCATCGACTGATTTATTTATATGAAATTCACTTATATTATTACTCAGCGCTGAGAATCTGAATCATAATTATACTAACTGGATAAAACCAAGAATCGTTCGTGGATCAACTCATTTGAACAGTTCTGACGGACTTTGACCACTAAAAGAGAGATTCCCTCTAAGAATCGGCACATAAATAGTATGCACTTTGGCAAGAAATGGACTAAGGCCTGAGTCATCCCCTGTACAGCAAACATGTGATGATTTGATCTATAAGAGTTAGAGTGAACACCCTCGACGGCTGTCTCTCCCGCATTGAAGCTACCTTCCATGTAATGACTCAGTATAACGTAATAATGGGAGGATGGAATCATACAGCTGATCTAAGATTGGAGGTCTACAATGTAGACCTATACCTCTATACAATCTAAGTTGAGTAGTTCAGCAATTCCATGTATCCGATAAATTACACTGATAAATGTCAGTAAAGCTTTGATCATGCGTGGCTTAAAGAGCGGATTGTCAACAAAATCGAGAGGTGTTAACATCCCGCTCAACAATTGCATCCAAACCTGCAGTGGATGCTTGACTAATGATGACAGGACTCTTTGACAAGAAATATGGTTTCGTATGACAAACTTTGAAAGAACTAATTAATTGATAAGCGATGCTGATGTCATCTGTTGCACACCTATGTTAATAATTAATTATTGATGATCTTCGACGTATCGTTTCTGATTGCGTTATCCCTATAATTTCATTATATATTACTCACCACGCAATATTGCTAACAGTTGCGTTAACTGAACTTCTTACCAGTGAATTAGAGCGATTAATGCTCGTCTTGATTTGATCAAGATGTTCTGCATCATTTTCCATATTATGTCCTGTCCGTGTTTACCCTTTATAATTGGTGGTTTATGCATATCATTGAATGCGCGAGTAACTAATAAGTGATCCCGCGGTCAAATGACACTTGCACGAGAGGACGCGCTTAGAATTTCTTTCTTGCGCGTAATAAGAGTCATTGTTTTATATCAGATCGCTGTAAATGTAACTGAGTGGCAAACGTTAAAATGCTAGAAGTAGGACACCGACACTGCTAGAAGTCAGGAATAACAGGTATGCTTTCTTGAATGTTCATGTAATCGTGCTGGTTTTATGTTTATCAGTTATGTTGGTAGATGAAATATATGAAGTATGTAAAGAACAGAAAATGTAATCGTGAAGCTATTTAAACCTATAACATCATGTAATAAAGCCGCTGTTTATTTTGCCAAGTTATCTCTGCACAACTACTCGCCATGTTGACTCACATATATGTGTATCGCTTACAGCGGTGATAATGAGATATTATTGTTAACAATTGTAATGTCTGTACCGCCGGATAACAGTACAAGACAAATTTCATGGGTGTTTAATTGTTTATAGGTGAGCATTCCATGTATTCAGTGGGAATGAGACAAAGCGATATTATATGATAATGATTAAAGTAGAAACATCGGCATGAATCTGTATCAGGGTTACGGTGTCCGCACTAAGGTAGAAAGTATAATATGCTTCAGGTGTCATTTAACGGATGTCACTGACAATCGGGGGACAACTAATCATACTTGATAATGAAAATTAATTATAGAACTTTCGGTATTAAAAGATGAGGTTCTAACCAATACATTACGAACAAATAGCCGAACATCGCGCTCAAGACGAAGGATTATTTTGCGGATGACATATACAAGTGTGGGCAAGCATCCAGGGGTCATCACCAAGGACAGTAATATGCATTTCAACATCCTACCAAGAGAAGAACAGACAGCTTAGCGGTGTGTGCTGATAATAGACCCGAGGGGAAATCAACTTACATAATCGAATTAGTTTCACCGCGGCCATTACGTCTTTCACAAGAAGCAAGGAGAAATGGTGAACACGGTAGATTATATACGTATATACATTAATTTTTATATATATATATATATATATATATATATTTATATTTATATATATTTATATATATATATTTATATTTATATTTACATAAATATGCATGAATATATACATATATATATACAAATATAAATGTATATATACCAATATATATATAAATATATATATATGAATAAATATATATAAATATATACATATAATTATATATATATAAATCTATATATAAATATATGTGTATATATATATTTATATATATAAATATATACATATATGTATATTATATATATACCTATATATATATATATCTATCTCTATATGCATATATATATATGCATGTACATATATATATATATATATATATATTTATATATATATATATATGTATGTACATATATATATACATATATATATATTCATATTTATATATCTGTATAGATTGTATATATGTATAGATTATGTATATATATATATCTGTATAAATTCAAATATATATACACATATATATATATTTATATACATATATATATATATATATATTTATTCCTATATATATGCATATGTATATATACTTCCTGCAATCATTCAAAACATTTAATAAAATCTTGAATGCGCAGTACAAATTATATCGAAGTAAGAAATCAAGATGCCGAATTTGGTTCACAGTTCCGCTTTGTTAATGCATAGACATCACGGACATAGCCAATGCACCAAACAACAAGTACATGTTTCAGAAAAGCTAAGCTAATATTGTTGACAGTTATTGCCTCATAGAAGTCACACACAATTTTCTTGTTTAAGCTTACCCACTGTGGCGGTTTTCCTGGAGCTAGTATGTGGAGCTAATTTCGCAGATGTGATGTACTGTTAATTGATTCTTTATCCAAGCAATTTTTATTCGGACCCAACAGCAGTCAACCGCTGCTCTGTACAATAGTACTGTCCCAGCGCCCCGGTCTGTAAGCTCTCGATTGGCGTATGTTGATGCCATACACTTGTGGTATTTCCGCTGAAGAAATGTTGGATTTGGAAAAATATAGTAATCGTATCGCCGACGATATAAATAAGTCTTTTACTATTCAACAGCGAATGTCTTTAGCAACTCATTTTCATGCGACGATTGAGGAGCGCTGCTAAATGGCTGATAAAAGTATAATCGGTGGTAAGATATTGGTTAATGAATGTTGACGCTTTTTGTGTATTATTCATGTAAATGTGACAATACTACTGAGCTTAACAAACATTATCACATCCTTGCGGTCTATGCAGGCGGGGACAAATAATATTGATTAATTAAAGGAAACATTCTATGATATACGCTGACAACATTTGATGCTTTTAATTTTCACCAGTATACCGTTTAGTGAATAGGTCGCACAAAAGTGGGACACCTGAGTGATCACTATGTGAGCGCATGATGAACACCCTATGTAACAGGCTAAGTCGTTTTAAACAACAAACCTCAAATCCATTGCAAAAACGTAGTCTTGCTGGTTATACGTTACAATTTCTCTTCAGTAAGAGCGGTCCTTTTCAAACGAGAGCGACATATTGGACGCTTGTAGCATTTTAATTGGGCATGATATAATATTGATGATCGTTGGAAAAGGAAATAAAAAATATGATGTTGGTTAGATG
This sequence comes from Urechis unicinctus, assembly GCA_034190875.2. NCBI lineage: Eukaryota > Metazoa > Annelida > Polychaeta > Xenopneusta > Urechidae > Urechis > Urechis unicinctus. The sequence continues at coordinate 16,393,426 of CM067343.1, forward strand.
GCATCATATGCATATGCATAGCGTATGTTTGTCATACGTTCGTGGAAATATGGAATCACTAACAGAAAATAAATATACATTCACTAACCAGCATGTAATCATACCCAAAACTACAGAGACTAGACAATGCATAATCAGCCAGCTAAGACGGTTACCAATTGTGATATGGATATTTCATTCACAAGATAAATTCACATAAAGCCTCTTGCCTACGAGTTTATCCTGAATTTGTTTCGCCCATCCCGTGTCAGGAAATTACTATCAAAATATCAGGTTACAGTCGAGACATGAACGATAATCATTACAATGCAGACACATTTGAGATTCTCCCCAATCGCTATTACAAACGTGGGCTGTGGCAGAACTTTCAATGGGAGAGCAATTCACACTACTAAGTGTAATATGGTATGAAAAACTACTTCATATAATGTTGTCTATTTGAGATCTGTCTAATATCTGTGATCTTCACTGTCCTTAATTTCGGTCAATATTATCATTTTGCGCATGTGTGTTTCCAGGGAGAACAGATCAATGTAAAATGAAGTGCACCTGAGTTGATACCAGCAAATGACCATATACGTCTCAATGTCAAGCGAATCGATCCATCTAAAAAGGTGATTGTTAACAATACGGTTCTGTTTTTCCTCCGGGAACATGGCTTTCCACAAAACATGCATCTTCCGTTCAATTGCAGATGATAAAAGTGTATGAAATTTTAAGTGTGTAAGCACTTTAGTGGAGGACACGATCCGGATATGCGATGCATTTTTTCATTGAATCTGTGACATGGTTATGTGTTAAAACTGTGTAACTATTTGACACACGCGCGAATCCTCTGTTGTTGATCGATGCAATGTCGAGTTACGAATCACAATGAATCAAACGTTATAAAGGTTGAAAGTTTTCTAAATGATAGTGATGTCGTTGGTTTTCCCGATGGGGTATATGTCGTATCTTGTCTTGTGTAGAATTTGGCTTCATAGAAATCATAGCAAATAATTGCTGCTGTATATTTACTTATGTTTTCCAGGATATGTCAGTATCTGGTTGGCTTTCATACAAAACCCCTAGATTCTACGTAAGTAACTACGTAATGCCTATGGTAATCTCAATATAATCTCACATTTTATTTCATAATTACAGTCTAAGCCGTGATTAGGCGCGAATTAAATCCATGTGAAGAACATTTTCGATTAAATAAGGAAATTCGATTTACCTGTTTAACAGCAAACACGGAATAAAAAGGTGCTATATGATCATGTTGTTTCTTAAAACACGCTTTTGTCATACCTCGGTTTGAGATGTTAATAAAATTATGACCCAATACATTTGCATTATATGCAATCATGTGAACGCAAAACTATAACGGCTTCAATTGCCTGAGGTCAGAATTACTTAGACCGTATCAGACATAATTAACCCATTCTCTTAGTGTAAAAAATGCTGATCATCAACATGTCACATGTTGCTGAGGTGCATGTTGCTGTGGCTTTGAACTACGCTCTGCTTATCTACCGATCCATAATATACACGCCCGGTTATCGTCGTAATATGCAGTGAGGGAGCAAGTTTATATGCCAAATCAAATCAAATATGTTTTCGACTTTGCTTGTTTACACAGTCATATTGCGAAGATCTGCGTAGAAGTTAAGGGAGACTTATTCATAATTGAATGCAAATATACCTGGATATTAAAATGCCACCAAGTGACATATTGTCTAAGACACAACAAGATTAATAAATTGATCATTCATTATTTAAATATATGTACCAGATAAAACGGATGTTTCATGCACTTGTTAAGATATTTTGCATACACGTAAAGTGACTGTCCTAATTATGCCATATAGCCGGCGTCTTTCAAAACATGAGACTGTGAATTGCAGGCATAATTTGAAGTGACTCATTAATTATCCATTAATCTCAGCTGCGACTGAGAGTGAAGGTAACGTATTGTGTAGATCTTGACTAAATATTATTTGTCTGACTATTGTTCGAAATCTACCCTTCCAATTTGCCATTCACTCACGATAATATTTACAAACATTTGCGGCCAGCAATATCATTAAAGCATCAAGCCAATGTTTGAATATTGCACGTCCCGACGTCTTTGACTCTAACAATATTTTATTAGGTGTTAAGTAGCTTCAGCAAGCAGTCATCCCGATTAATAAAAAACTAGACCAAGCCTGCTCCCCGAGCAGAACAATTATTGCATTCTATAAATTTGCATATTGACTACAAAGACTAGGAGTGTCTCATCTATTGAAGGAAAGTGTCGCGACAACAATGCCCATTCAAATTTGACAGAACAAATAAGACTGCACAATGAAATTGCAACCGCATACTACAATGACAACAGACCTAGCCAACAATGGATATGTGATTGCATGAAAACCATCAAAAAGATAGTGCAATATCATGTTCATTTAGTTATGCACATTCTCTCTCACTTAACATATATATATATATATATATATATATATGTATATATATATATATATTTATACATAAATATATATATATATACATATATATATATATAATACATATACAAATATATTTTTACATATATATATATACATATATGGATATATATAAATAATTAGACATAAATATATATAAATATGTACGTATAATATATATATATATATATATATAAATATATATATATATATATTATATATATATATAAATATATAGTATAAATATATATATCTATATATATATATATATATATATATTTTCTATATATATATATATATATATATATATATATATGTATATATATATATATTAACTTCTCCCGTGTTGCAGATTGAATATATCAGACGAATCATTGTGCTCTCTCTCTCTCACACTCTCTTTCTCTCACTTTATATATATATATATATATATATATATATATGCATATATATATGCATATATATATACATATGTATATATATAGATATATATATATATATATATATATATATATATATATATATATATATATATATATATATATATATATATATATATATATATATATATATATATATATATATATATATATATTATATATATATATATATATATATAAACTTCCTCCCGTTCTGCAGATTGAATATATCAGACGAATCATCGTGCTGATAAAATCCGTAAAGTGCATTTGCGAAGTGTATATATATAGGCATCATCATCTTTGCAAATATGATTAGTGACGTCTGAATGGTTCATTATTATTTCGCAGCTGTAGGGGAAAATTTGCCCCGCTAAAGCAACCATAGTCTGCAAATGATTTGGGCCATCCCATGTCTCTGCGTCGCTCTCCTGAAGTGATGAAATAGCGGAATTACCAGCAGCCATTTTGCGTTAATTGTTACACAGATCGCGCCTCGCAACAAAATCAGTGCCGGGTCAGACGTCATGCGGAAGCGATTAATTATTTATGTGCTAGTCGTTTCGATACGCCGGAATTTGCATCAGAAAGCGTGCACTTTTACGACTGATAAATAGACAGAATAAGCATGTTTGGAATTTTCCTGGGATAGGAACTTTAAAGCTGACAACGGTCGTTGCACGCACTAAATTCGAGCCGTACCTGGGATTGAGATGTAAGCATGAAAGGGCAACCGTGATAATGTTGAGATCATCATAAGAAGCTGTGCTTAGGTTAGAAACCATCAATCAAAATCAGACACACGTGAAGTGCACGAATAGCAGATGTATAAAAAAACAGAAAAAAGGCTATGAATTAGTTTTTTGTATCCTATTGGTGACTTACCTTAGCGGTAAATATCGTTGTTATATTAACGATTCTGCCAAAGCGATGTTTGTGTGAGCAACAAGGGTGAACCTAGAGGATGTTTATATAGTAATGGCTGTGCTTATGTATCGACTGTCATCTGTTATATTGTTTGCTTTGAAAGTAACCTTCAGCGTATAATTCTGGTGATTATTCTGGACAAAGGACAAATACGCAGACAATTGCTGCTTTGCTCTTTTATCTACTGAATGATTAATCGGTATCAAAATGGGTTATTTTCATGACCTGCTAATTATGCGTTGCGTGGTCTCTATAGTTGTGGGTATGATGACATTCTGGTCATCACCTTAACAGTCATTTTCTTGTAACGATTCCATATTCGAATGTACGCATGAGAATTTTTCCGTCTGCCAATGATACAATCTAACCCAATATTCAATCCTTCAGTTGTCATTCTAATGATCATTGACATTCTATCAAACCCTACTTGATACAATGCATATAAACATTATACTAATCGCTAAAAGTGCTTGGGGTGATTTGTGACAAAAAGATCTTGTGAATGAACGACCTTGTTTTCGGAAGCCGAACAAATTCGATTATCCACACGGTTTTCATTCCGATTAACCAACAACATACCTACTGTGCCCATGTATCACACACTCTAAAGCTTTGACCACCTTCACATTGGCCCAAATGGATCAGGTATATTGAGATAGTGATCATGGGTGCCCTGCCATTTATCACTTACATAGCAATAATGCAACACGAAACTACAGCACAGTGCTAACCGAATACTATAAATGTCTGTGCATTATACGATACACGAAAAATTAGTCGGATGCTTCAGGTTGACTATATAGCAATCAGTTATAAAAATTAGTTAGTAGTCTCTTGGTCGGTCTCATATTGATTTTAGCTGTAAAAGAAGGTTAGCAACACTGCACCAAGAATGATGGCAATATAGTTTATTACCAGCTAAATATTCTTTATGATATGGAACAATTTGCGCCTATTCATTTTTACATTCTGTAACTATTTAGATGGACAACAATGGTTCAAGAATATATTTGCGGATGAACGCCGATTAACATCACGCTGTGAAAAGACCTATTGTATTGTAAAGCGGCGGACAAATCAGTCATTTAGATTTGTTATGTCTAACGAAATTGTTATTTCGGGTAGCAACATGTTAATGAAGGGCATGACACCTGTATTGATTACTAAGGATAAACATGCTTCGGTATGTTACCAAACCCTTCCACTCTATCGCTAATGTTTGAAACCGATGGCTTTCCGAGACGATCTCAAAATAAACAAAGACTCATATAACCAGCAAGAAAACGTGTGTGCAATGGGTATGAGGTAAGTTATAAAAATGGATTCACATAGTGATCACGTAGTATTATTAATTGCTGAGGACCATGAATATCATATTATGTTGGCAGCATAACTCATAGAAGCTATTCTCTTGCCAGTGATGCTCAATCATCACGAACATATATGCGATCAACATTATTTGTCCCGCCTGGGATGTTATAATGATTTGAATGTTCAACAGTATTGTCAGATTAACATAAAAGATACATGAGTACCATCAACGTACATTTAACAATATCTTGCAAAGTTTCCCCCTTACCCACGATATCCATTCTGTTAACTCACCAATTGTCGCATATTAACGATGCTGAATTGTAAAAGTGAAAGCTGCTCAAACATAATGCTATGTTCACAAAGCTGTGGCTGTTTATCGACCATGAGAACATTATTCTATTTTCAAAGAGCAATTTTTTTTTAGAAGAACTGCGCGACGAATATGGCATCAGCTGGCCCGCAAATAAAGAGCCAAAGGACCTGAGCGCTTTGACTAATGGCGACTCTTGGGTCTGAACGAAAATTGCTTTGGCCCAGATCCTATCTACAATACGTCACATCTGCTTAATTAGCTCTATACACTAGCCCCAGAAAAACCACCACACTAGCTAACGACATTCGCAATGTATTTGTTTAGCTACCGTAACATTCACGCATCACCAATGAGTGAATGGTTTATTGACGAAAAGTTGACATCAACGCGGCAGTCGTGTTCGAACTATTCTTTCATTTTGTATTTATCCTTGACTAATAATTGATTAATCTATAGACACCAAACAAAAATCTTGTCGTTGAATAAACAAGTCAATAAAAAGCCGGAAAAAAGAAATTCCCAAACACTGAAGTTGAAACTGTACGTGGCTATGGGACATTGTTTGCAACTTGTACTTTTTTTAAATAAAAGCCAATTGTTTTGAGTGCATTACAATTTCTCTAATTTAATTAAAAAAGTAACTAGCGGAACTATTCCTAGGACTAAAATCAATGTGCTTCAATAGCATTATGGCAACAGATGCCTGAGTCATTGAACCATACGTTCGCTCTCTCGACCAGTTGCAAATAATTATAAATCGAGCTCACTCAAGCACCGCAATATAATCCGTTAATTTATAACACCATAGATACATCATGAGTAATATTTCTATGAGTTAACATTCAGTACAAAAATATCCAATGCTACCAGTAGCGAGGCATTGTTGGATGTGGGTTATTCATATATGTTAAATTAGTGGAGCAGCTACACCAAGTTATGTTCTTTCATATTATTCAAACATTTGTACTTCATAAATATTTATGTTGTTTACGGAGAATGAAAAGGTCCTCCTCTTTTGATACAGCAGATACATGGTGTGTTACCATCATTGTCTATGAGGATTTAGAACAAGAAGTGTGGGTAAACATGTCATATACAACTCGAAATACCAATTTATCGGTCTACCAGGGGAGATTGAGACATATTTATGGATGTATTTGTGCGCACAAACAGGAAATAAACAGTAAATGTCGCCCTGGGTTCTCGAGCTTTGGATGCAATGAATTGTGGAAATATCTCCGTTCGGAGATATCTATCTCCTTCGTTGGGTCACTCGTGGTGCGAAAGCTCAGAACCGAAAATCTATCATGACTCTTATAAGGTAATTAATATCAAGTATATATTAACTGAGCGTTTCTGCAACAATTAATTGTTTGCGTGTATAGGACCTGCGTCCGCGGTGTCTGTGTAGTAAAAAACGGAACTGTGAACTAAATGCTATATCTTCACTGGTTATTTATATTATCTATATATCATGTTTACGATACTATGACATTAATTGAACGATTTTAGGCACTTTGGCACATTGGCACTTGCAAAACTAATCGATAAATGCATATTTTGTTATATCTATATACTTCGTATACCAATATTAGTAATGATACCGTATGCAAAAAGCTGGTAAATCTGTTTTTTTCCGAATGACGATAGACAATCATTTTTCCAGCTTGATAACTGACTGGTGCATACATGGAGTATCTTATATTTGCAGCCGATGTAGTTACTCACAGCATTTACTTCGCACTCCCACATTGCTGTTCCCAACATCCATCACGACTATTTTCTCACAATAAGCACAATGAAACCGACCCGAAGCAATCATGATATTTGGTTTAGTTTTAGGGAGATCTTTAAAGGAATGTAATAGAATAGAACACTTTTTTCTGCGTTTCAACAACAAAGAGGAATCCTAACGGTGGTAAGTGAGGCGATTTGTGACTCTAGACCAGCTCTGCTAACGTGCCATAGCACACAAATCAGTTCCCTGAACCTGGCTGTGATACCCACTCTACTTTATCGAAGGTTCAACACCATACTGTTGTGCAACTTGGTTGGGTACATCACCTTGATTTGGTAGATAAACCACTTAATGTGATCATCCATGTCATGCAGGATTCCCTGTCCCCGAACAACTATGTATACGCTATCTTTTTAGATGCAATCATTAATACTGTACTTAAAAGCTAAGCCTCATATTTCATGAACATCTGCCTTGCGGAGACTTACTTGAAATAACCAGGGTTGATATATCTCCGATCGGAAATGCGACCGCAATTAAATGGGAACACAAGTCACGATTAACGGTGAGAATCTAACCACAACGGCATGGCTACCTGTGTGCATCAGTAGCAATAATCATTAGTTAGAGACTGCCAATGCAGTTTATTAGGAAGCTAAATTTTTCAGCCATGTTTAGCTTTCCCTCCGATTTCATTATCTTACCAGCTTTATTACGAAGACGCCACTTTTATGCTAACAATGTTAAATAAAATTCTCATCTCTCAGGTGCTAACATTTGTGCTGCCAAACATCAGGTAATTCATACAAATCCTGTGCCTAATGCTCATGCTTATTAGCATTGTATATTGATTATGGTGTCTACCTGTATGTATCCATGGCCAGCGAGCTTAAGAGAAGCAAGGCCATTGTGCTCATGACTACCCTTAACGCATGCTCAGATGTTAGCAACAGCGCGGATGCATCCTGGCAATAACTGCAAGTAGATAATGATAAAGAAGAAATTTTGATAAATGTCGGCTGATAAATATTTCATTCGCTAGGTTTTGTTGAACGATATCGCAATTGACATCAGTGATATTGATTACTCTGCTCGGTATGGTCCAAATTGTGTTTGCGCTCTCAAAATACGCATCAGCAGAGAAATTAAAATCGTTAGAATATGTGTTTTTTTAGCCATTAGTGTGAATATTGTCGGTTTATTGCCTGATAAATATAAGTTGTAGCATGCCGGATGCGATTGCGAGATAAGTCGATCACCTAAAAAAAGCGCTGTATTCCTTTGCCATCTAAAATTCGTCTCGAACAAGTGAGGTAACACAGGCAAACTAATGCAAATGTGGCATTCCTCGTTTTCATAAGAGCACGTTATGTGATTGTTTAGCTATTTTGACTGAAAAGTTATGATACATTGGTATATCATCCATACGTATTAGCACAACGGGCTTCATGGGATATCTGACTACATAGAATGCGATACCGGGGAAAGGTTGAACGCCTGTAATCGATCCTAGATTTAGCTTAATCACGGAATACAGCATCCTTAGACTTAATCATGCTTATGAGCGACCTTGTTTACGACGAGACAATGCAAGATGTAATGGACACAGCAGAATTAACTCGATCATGCACATGATTTCCCCGCGGGCCCACATACAGTTGCCGTCGTAATGCTGGTGCGCACTAGGCTGGTTACACTAATATATCACCCTGTAAACGGGGCCACTGGGCTTCCTGATGTTTTAACTTTCTTTTATGTGTCACTCGCTGCATGACATTCCGTCTGGAATACGGTGCTTAAATGTATATGTAACATGTACATATAATAAATACATTCATTATGCCGAAATCACCGGCAGTTTTCGGATCAATTTAACTCGTATGCAAAAAAAAAACCATACTCACACTGTAGGTTATAGATGTAACATTCGACTAACGCATAGTCTTTGCATAGTAATAGTTTTGTCACGTAGTTTTGTGCTCTCCCGGAAAATTGGTAATATCATTGAGATGGGCCCCACATACCCCACTACACATAATAACCAGCAAACTAACTAATAAGTGTCCGAGTTATAGGGGGTTGGGCTATCTTATGAAACCGGATACAGGTGTCTGATGTGCCGTGTTATTAGGGCGATCTTCCATGGCTTTGAGAATCCCCGAATGCTTATTGGTTCATCCCTGAGCCCTGTAAATAGTGATGCTTTGAATGTTTTGATTCGTCCATATTCATTGGCGCAATATATCTGTGTCATCTAGTACAAGAAACGCCATTTTCACGCGCTCATCCCTCTCAACCAGTTAACACGAATTCCGGTGTAATAGACTGGGATGGCTAACTTGAGTTATATACCACCAGGTAGTTGCAATGTTTCGCCCAACTCGTATCACGCAACATCTTATCGAATTTCGCTATTGTAATAAGCCAACCAGCAGGAATTACTCCCTTTCAAAATGTTGAATGTCAATCAAACGTCCACCAGCAAAGTCACATTTGACAACATATTGATCACCCACCAAAAATACATTGTTACGCTGTTTCAAATACCGCGCCTCACGTCTTATGCGATCACATAGCATGGCAAACATTGGGATTAACATCGTCCTATTGCTTATAATATTGATAATCAAACAATGGATATTTTACTTCCAGAACCAAAAAAGAGAACGACACACACCCACTCAGATAAACGTATCTGTTGTGCAGATAACGATGTGCGGCCATGCCGCTTGCTGCTTTTAAGGATAATTGGGCTTTCCTCAAACATTAAAACTACCTGCTTAACGGTAAAATTCAGATACATCATTCAGCGAGCGACACTACAAACTGTCATTAAACAAAATGTCGCCTTACAAAGACCACGTTAGATGACTATAGTAACACGGACTGCCGCCTTTTCTGGAGCAATAATTATTCCTGTTTGAGGTAATTACTAAATCCATACCAATCCAAGTGTGAATTATCGCCCATTATTTATCAACACTGAAGACGGTGGGGAATATTCACATTCAAGTTTGTAACGATTATGATGCGATCGGATATTCGTAATCGAGGGGCTGATGTTGAAACTCATTAATCAAATATAAACATATATATAAGTATATGTATATTTATATATATATATCTATCTATCTATATATATATATATATATATATACATATATATATATATATATATATATATATATATATATATATATGTATATATATAAATATATATATATATATATATATATATATATATATATATATATATATATATATATATATATATATATATATACATATCTATCTATATTTATTTATATATATGTACATATATATCTATACATAATGCTGCTATTTATGTGCATATATAAATATTCGTATTAAATTATACGTATTTAGCCATGGCAGCAGCTTTTTGGAGTTTGTATAGGCTCGTTTTACCACTTCCCCAAATTATCTTGACACAAAAGATCGTCTAACCTATCTTCTTATAAATCAAAGCTGAAATTTCCATATTATCTTCGTGTGGAATTATATGTTTTGCGTAGATACCGATGACAGAAAACCACATAAGTGAAATGGTCACTGGTGATTGATGTACACGGTTTATTTGCCCATGAAGTGGAATATAACAGCAGGGTTATTTTCTTAACATAGGCACCTGAGCTTGAAGTGGTTGAAGATACTAACCAGCCGTGCTTTTCCTCGACAGTGCCGAACACCTAGTATGAATAACAACAGGAGCGTAATATACATCGTCAATCTCAGTCCGGTCATGACGTTACTTTTATTAAATCTACACGGAAGAACCGCCGCTTAATCAACGAGGACAACATGCGTCTAGCGTATAATTTGTCTTCAACTTGGTAGCCATTTGAAAGGTTTTGGGTTCCCCAGACCAGCGCGGCTATCTTTATGATACATGAATATGTGAACAATGGCCACCCGCTGATTCAGCCTTCATATATTCCTGCACGCAATTCATGATGTTCCACATACCAATAACTACACGCAACAGATCAGCGCAATTGTCTGCACGCCATATGATGCTAAATTGGTTGATTAGGCCATTACAAGCATTGCTCAAGGCCATAAATGTGGACAGCGGGCTAATTTCGAGCAGATTGTTAATAACCTTGTTAACCTTTGTGGCATTATCCGGCAGATGGTGGTCTAGCTACGCACACACACATCAAAACAGTAAATAAACAAATAAGTCTGCGTGTACCGCAATCATCCGGGTTTGCTTTACTGTTCATATGACAAGATACTGTTATATATATTATATATATATATATATATATATATACATATATATATATATATATATATATATATATATATATATATATATATATGTATATATATATATATATATATATATATATATATATATATATATATATATATATATGCATATATATATATATATATATATATATATATATATATATATATATATATATATATATTATATATATATATATATATATATCTATTATATATATATATATATATATATATATGCAGCACTATATATATATATATATATATAATATATATATATATATATATATATATATATATATATATATATATATATATATATATATATATATATATATATATATATATATATATATATATATATATATATATATCTATATATATATATATATATATATATATATATATATATATATATATCTCTATATATATATATATATTTATATATATCTATGTATATATACATAATACTTGCTATGCTCCCCTGCTTCAAAGTCAAGACCCGTTTTGTATCATGGATATTCAACGATTTTATTTCACTTCTTTACTTGCAAATGTTTTTATAATGTTTTGAGCAAATGCTTAGAATTATTAATCGACCAGGCGCCATCTTAAATTTGTGCAAATTACACAGCATACGTCCCTGTTAATTCATGAGTACACGTGCAGCAGTAAACATTTACTTTGATGATTGCAACCCAGCATCCTTTACGTTGATATAATCGCTCAACTTGTTTCGTGTAGGTCGTCTTTTATATATGTTGTATATCCTGGTGTAGCGATGCATCATTCTTTATTAAAATGTATGCGCCAGATAAAACGGATGTTTCATGCACTTGACGTAACGGCAAGAAGAGTTTACAAGTTGTTAAACGTAAGATAGATAGCATACACTTATAGTTGCTGTCCATATATTGCCATATAAAACATCGGCGTAATTCGAAGTGACTCTTTTCTTATTCATGAACCGCAGCTGCGACTGAAAGGTAAGGTAACTTTATGTGTAGATCCTGATTAAACATTATTTGTCTGACAATTGTATGAATTTCACATTTTAAATTTGTCATTCATTCACGGTAATATTTGCAAACATTTTCGGCCAGCTATATCATTAAAACATCAAGCTACTGTTTAAATATTGCACGTTACAAAACAATCATTACAATCAGCAGGCAAGATTTTTCTTCAATTGTATGATTCAATGAAATCAGTCGCGTATGATAAAGGTACCGGAGACCAATATTTTTTTTTAAGAAACGTGATCAATCAACATAGTTTAGAAATAGATATATGTTATGGTCAGTGAACATGAGCTGTCATTTTGTTGTTAAAAAGTGGTCATACAACTAGTATCATAAGTTATTACGGCTAAGGGACAGGAATGACTTTTCCACTTGGTATTATATATATAGATAAATTACAGACCATTTAGACCTATGGGTGAATTCAAATTTAAGCATCCGGTGAGAGAGAAATAGTCGTATCCTAAAACTCGTTTGTAACACTGTTTCATTACATTAGGTTCAGTGGCAAAGCTGAGTCATACCCACCATCTCACTCCAAGCTATTATGAAATTTTGCTTGTTATTTGAGTACGGTTATAGGAATTTACGTCTTTGATTAGATTTGACTGACTCGTCACTACGGTTCTCTGATCTACGAACAAAGTAAAACAATGCAATATTATATTTGGCATAACAACCGTCTCCCTTAGTGCAGATTGAATTAATCAAATTATTCATTCTGCTGAGGAATTCCGTGAAGCGTACCTGTGATGTGCATGTATAAAATCATATTATATCATCATCTCTGCGAATATGAATAGTTTGTAAAATGCGAAAAACACGTGAGACATCACAATTCGCTAAAGCATTAAGACAATGAAATACAGTCTTGATCTTCTGAATAATCATATTCATATAGATATATGAGTTTGTTGCACCATCGAAACGTACTTTATCCTCTTAACAAGATAATTTATTTTTCAAATATCAACTGTAAGAAAGACATCGAGTCTCACCCTCGACTTCTCTATCTTGATAAAGGCAGGTTCGCTTTTCTTGGGATGGGGTGGGAGAATCACTTGTTCCACCATCCTATCATGCTCACCTGACAGCAAAGGCAATCGCAAAAAGAGAAGACACAGGATCTGCCTTTAACACCAGCTTACAACGTGGTATCCACGCTCTTCTCTTAGTTTCGGTGCCTGCTCAAAACATCCCTCGGTGAAATGAACCGAGCACACAAGCGAGTATTTCTCCGACCCCGGCCATTTGTCTCGCGATCGTAGTACTGGCCAGTCCGTGGTTTCTTTAAATCATCCTTACCGGAACACTTGAACAAGCTCTCGCCGTCAAGACTGGTATGCGAGTAACCACCAGTGTACTAACTATTAACCATCGTGTTCGATCGGTCACAAGATGGCTGAAAACGATAATATATTCAAAAAGCGAGATACAATGTTTTCCGATCCATTCCACGTGGCAAGGAATGGTTGAGTCACTGTTATGCATATAATATCGAAAATATGTATAGGCTTATGAACAACCGTGCCTACTGATATTGCAAATGCTTTCTGGTGTCCATCGAGGATGCTAGGAGAAACAGAGAATGAGCAAATGAAGTTTGACCCTGATGATTGCTCTGCTGCATCAGACGATGAAGACTGCTAGGATGTTATACAAGACATATCTCGTCCTGTAGCAGGTACTCCTTTGAACCAGGAACCATAGTTCCTCATATTTGTTTCGTTGCTTTACAAGCTATTGTCATGGATCCACTTTTCCTAATGTGGGGGTTGGATGTAAGTAGCAAGAAGTAGCAAAATATATATTTGGTGGTCACTTTAAGCTGCCACAGCTGTGTTAAAGACAGTGTGTTAGAGTGACCCCTACTGTTGTAAATTTCCTTGTTTTCGCATCAATCTTATTCTAAGGTGCTACTCTTGCTCACATTTGTTGGCGTAAAGGGACTTATCTATCATCATTCGTTCGGTAACTGACAATGCTAATGCAGCCCGTCAATAACAAGGCGTGAGAGAACCACTTCGCTATTAGTGGACCTAACAGAAGAAAGATAACATGGGAGTTGACTGACTGGTTGACAGACCCGGAGATTCTCTTTGGCTTTAACATCACAATAAAGCTGGATTCAAATAAATGATATACAACCAATTGGTGCAGGTAAGAGTAGTTGTACTTTTGTAGAGTTATAAATACTCATTTGTACCTTTACCATTCAGTCTATGGATCCGACGAGTATGTTGCTATTAATGTGCTACAGCGCACAGAGATCATATAGAATTATCCATGTGGAACTGGGCGGGGGATCATCTGTGTAGTTGCTTCATTGTTATGGCCTCACGATTGTAAACATCATCACAGACAGACATGTGTAGGTTAAGGTTGTCACGTGTCACTAGTTTGTGTAGTAACTTTGGGTAGTACACAACTGGCGAAATGAGTCCACATGCGGTTATTGGTGTTTATTCATGAATCAGCTTATAAATGTTGCATTATACTCTCATACTAACAATATAACGCTCTTCTAGAAATGTGATCTCATTAGTAAGGAATATTTGTATTCTTTCGATCTATAGCCAAATGGATCATGGAAGGATTGCCACATCAGAATGACATGTGGCATGTAGCCAAATGTTGGCTATTTCAATACATGTCATCTTAGATTGTTTTGTACTTCACAACTGTCAAATGCTATTATTATTTTAAGATATTGCATTACAGTGAACCGGGTAAAAACTATTTTTTTCCTTTTTGTGTCAGGAGTTTGCAAGAAGCTGGAAGATCTAGCCAGAGAGCAGGGTTGCTATTCACTGTTTTTTCGTGTATACCCAGTTTTACCAATCATCTCTACTGATGTGTCTTACCTACTGCATACAGCAATGGCGACATTATTCTATCTAAGTGGAAAGTTGTTGCAAACAATGTTAAGAATATCTACACGGGTCATGGTAGCACATTTCCTTCCTGCTCACGTCCACAACTTGAAAGCAATGAATAAATAGCTGGAACCAGGTTCGGAATTTTGGGCATTATAGTTCATTCAACATTTGCTAAATTGCCTATTTGTATGCCTTAACAGCTGTCATGTAGCTGTTAAGTTCGATAAGTGACTCAACAACCATTTACTCCGCCGGGATGTTTGCAAACCGTCAGGCGACTTGCAAACATCCTAGGTTGAAACCCTTCATAGTTGGGTTAACCATTTTGCCCCGATGGTGCTTGGCTCCTTCCATGCGGGTATGTTTGCCATGTAACTACCATTTATGTTGCATTTTACAGTGTACCTTCATTGTAGTGCAAGTATATACTGAACTGAAATTGTGAGTCATTAATAACCGAGGAGTAAGCAGGGGCATGTTGTCGCGAAAGTAACAGCAACATGTGGTGAATATTTTTACTGATATAAATAAAGTAAACAATGATAAATGTCACTACCATGGGAATATAAGATTATAATCCACAGTCTAGTAAAGTGCAAGCTGTGCCTTGTTAGATCCCTGATATGATTCCATGTGGAATGACTGATGGCTGAATTCTTGCTGGTTTGCTATGACCAAACATTGCCCAAGACGGAAGACCCACCTCCTATGTGTGCAGATGTGTTGTGACCTGATCGACGACTGGCCATTGAGTGGGTTCCGCATGCATCAAGACAAGTCCTAGGTGAGCTGACGACAGAGGCATCCTTAATTGTCAGGTGAAACTTATTGATGTGTGTATAGTTATGGCTAGGTTAATATCGGTATCGAAATGGGTTATCTTCTTGGCTTGCTGATTATGCGTTGCCTTGTCTGTATAAATGTGGGTATCATGACATTCTGGTTAGTACTTTTGTAATCATTTTCTGTTAGTGATTTTACATTTGAATGTATGCATGAGAATTTTTCTGTATGAAAATAATGCAATCTAACCAATATTCAATCCCTCAGTTGTCTTTCCAATAATCATTGACATTCTATCCAACGTACTAAACACAATGCATATAGCATTATACTGAATTTACTCGCTTAAAGTGCTTAGGGTGATTTGTGACAAAATACATTGTGAATGAACGACCTTGTTTTCGGAAATTAATTAGTCGCAGCCGAACAAACTCGATTATGCACATGGTATGCGTTCCTATTAACCAATAACAGACTTACTGTACCCCTATATCAAACACTGTGAATCTTTTACTACCCCCACATTGGCTTTAATGGATTAGGCCTATTGACATGGTGATTATGGGTGCCCTACCATTTATCTCTTTCAAATCAACAATGCAACACGTCACTAAAGCACCCTGCTAACCGAATACTTAAGTC
This sequence comes from Urechis unicinctus, assembly GCA_034190875.2. NCBI lineage: Eukaryota > Metazoa > Annelida > Polychaeta > Xenopneusta > Urechidae > Urechis > Urechis unicinctus. The sequence goes on from CM067343.1 coordinate 16,410,203, forward strand.
GGACAGAAAGGTTGACTATATATCAATCAGTTATAAGGATTAGTCTGTATAATGCCATTGCAAGGCAACGTTCTTAAAATTACGTGCTGAAAAATAAACAATGTTGCTGCGATGAATCAATAGCTCCGCATATAGATATCCACATTGTGATAATTATTTTTCACACGCTTAACACCATTTCGGTCTCATATTGATTTTAGCTGTAAAAAAAAGTTTTTAACACTGCATCAGGAATTTTGCCAACAAAGTTCATTACTAGCTGAATATTCATGATGTAATAGAGCAATTTGCATTCAATTGTTTTCCATTCTGTAGCTACTTGGATGAACAACAGTAATTTGAGAAGATATTTGCTGATGAACGCTGATTAAGGTGAAAGAACAATCGATATCAGGCGCCAATATGAAATTGTGAGAACTATTTTGTATGCATATCTTATATGACTATCTGCTATTATTTTTGGGCTAAAAATGATTGCATATTGAAGTGTACTTCAATAGATGAGATATATTGGTGTCATGCTAAATTTAGGATAGCATATTTGACATTTCATTCATTGTCTCTAAGAGTCAAACCAATAACCCAAATTAACCTTTACAAATGGAGCTCGGTTGCAGGTATTTAGATTTGATATGTCTAACGAAATTGTCATTTCGGGTAGCAACATATTTAATGAAGGGCATGACACCTGTATTGATTATTAAGGATAAACACCCTTTGGTGTGTTACCAAACCCTTCCACTCTATCGCTCTCGTTTGAACCGATGGACGTCTTATATAACCAACAAGAAAACGTGTGTACCATGGATATGAGGTATGTTATAAAAATGGGTTCACATAGTGATCACCAAGGAGTAGTAATTATACGCGACTAAGTCACCTAACAGTATGCTGGTGATAATGGATAGCATATCATTTTGTCAGCATAGCTCATAGAAGATATTCCCATCCCAGTTATACCCATTCATCACGAACATATATGGGATCAACTTTATTTGTCCCGCCTGGGATGTTATAATGCTTTGAATGCTCAACTGTATTGTCTCATTAAAAAAAATAGTAATATTAATACTATCAATGTACATTTAACAATATCTTGCGAAGTTTCACATTTATCCCCGACATCAATTGTCAACTCACATATTGTCGCATGCTAACGAGCTTCCGCAGTCTATCTGACTGCATATAATGCGTTAACGGGGAAAGGTTGAACTCCTGTAATCGATCCTAGATTTAGCTTAATAACGTAATACCGCATCCTTAAACTGAATCATGCTATTGAACGACCTTGTTTACGACGAGACAATGCAGGATCTAATGGACGCGGCGGGACTTGCTCGTTTATTCACAGGAATTTTCCGCAGGCCCACTTACAGTCGTAATGCTGGTGCGCACTAGGCTGGTTACACTGATATATCTTCCTGTCGCACTACAAACGGGGCCACTGGGCTTCTTAGGAGGCGGTCCCTGGATGTTTTAACTCTCTTGTATATATCACTTGCGTAATGACATTCCGTCTGGAATGCGGTGCTTAAATGTATCTGTAACATGTACATGTACATATAATACACACATTCATTATACCGATATCACCAGCTTTCCTCTGCAATATGAATAGTGTGATATGGCAACAATTGCTGAGCTTTCGGATCAATTTAACTCGTTCGCAAATAGAACCAAGCTCACTCTTTTGGTTTTTGATGTAGCATTCGACTAACGCATAGTGATTGCGTAGTGATAGTTTTGTCACGTAGCAGAGTTCTGAGCTCTCCAGGGAAAATTTGTAATATCATTGAGATGGGCCCCACATATCCCACTTCGCAGATTAACCAGCAAAAGAACTAATATGTGTCCGAGTTATAGGAGGTTGGGCTACCTTATGAAGCCGGATATAAGTGTCTGATGTGCCGTGTTATAAGGGCAGTCTTCTATGGCTTGGAGAATCCCCGAATGCTTATTGGTTCATCCCTGTTTTGAACGTTCAGTTGTGTGGCTTATTTAACTTAGCTCGATGTCTACGCTACGCGATGACACTGTTCTGACTAGACGCACTTGAATCCACCAAACAAAATCGCCAGGGAATCACAAAATACATAGACGCTACATGTAATGATATAACTTTACCTCTGTCTCTCTGAATATATATATATATATATATATATATATATATATATATATATATATATATATATATATATATATATATATATATATATATATATATATATATATATATATATATATATATATACATATATATATATAGATATATATATATAATATCTATATATATATTTATATTAATATATATATATATAAATATATATATATTTATGCATATATCTATATATATATATATATATATATATATATATATATATATATATATATATATATATATATATATATATATATATATATATATATATATATATATATATATACATATATGTATGTGCACATATATTGCTTATTCACCCTTGGTGGGCAGTTATAAAATCGGCAACGTAATATTTCAACCCAGTTTAATCTGCACCAACTGAATGCAGTCATTGCGCAGCTAATTGACATAGTGTGGGTCCATATAGGTTTAAGCACCTTAGCTATTGCTACGCACCTTTGTGGATCTTGTTAACAACAAATGCTGTCCGATCATCTCCGTCTAATTTTACCTTTATTACCTCGCATCGTGCGGCGGGTTACAGCAAATATTCGACTTAACTTTACCCTGGCGCTATTAAAACTACCCGAGTCGCTGCGGTGCATTAATTTGCTTTGTTGTTGTGTCGTTTTCAGGCTAGTATTTCCCTTCTGAGAAAACGAATATAAATGCCGCGGTAACAGACCTATGTATATATATATATATATATATATATATATATATATATATAGAGATATAGAGATATATATATATATATATATATATATATATATATATATATATATAGAGATAGATATAGATATCTATATATCTCTCTATATCTAGAGAGAGATAGATATATCTATATATATATATATATATATATGTATATATATATATATATATATATATATATATATATATATATTATATATATATATGATTGCCACGGTAACAGACTTATGTATGTATATATATATATATATATCCATATATATATATATATATATATATATATATATATATATATATATATATATATATATATATATATATGTACATATATATTATGTATATATTTATGTATATATATATGTGTATAAATATATGTATATATCTCTATATATATATATATATATATATATATATTGATATATATTTATATCTTATATATATATATATATATATATCTTAATATATATATATTTATTATATATATATATATCTGATGCCACGGTAACGGACTTATGTATGTATATATATATATATATATATATATATATCCATATATATATATATATATATATATATATATACATATATATATATGTATATATATACATATATATATATTTATATATATATATATGTGTATAAATATATGTATATATATATATTTATATATCTATTTATATTATGATATATATGTATATATATATTTCTTAATTCATATTTAGGTGAATAGTTATATTTGAATATCTATTGAAAAATTCATCGTTCCCGCAGAGCTGTGTCTTGTTGGTATTAGAATCACATACATTATATGCTCCTCCCAAACTTGTTTTTTTACTTCTGTTTTAGTCGAAACACTTACGGGGCGTTTTCAATAATAACTGTGAATAGAATCGGTAATGCTAAGGAGCTAGAAACTGATCATATGCGTGCATATTATTATCTTAATGTGCGCGTGACTTCTCAATATGAACCATTTGTGGAGCAAGACTTGGCAATGATGGTTTATATAACGCATGCCTGTTTTATTACGCATGTTTGGCTACATATTCATGCATTCCACAATGTTTACGCATATCATTCGGCAAATATTAGCAGTGCGTATCGCTGCGTGTCTATCGCACATTGATGTTTAGGAATGAATCCCAGACATGGTCGCTTTGAGCTCTACGTGCTATACTGTTATATTCAGAAATGTCAAATACTTCTCGTTTTCTGCGTCTGTTATCACAGAGAAGGACTACAAAGTATATTGTCCGTAAACCTACTTTGGCCTTGTAGTTCGCTGTCTAGGTTATAAAATATGTACATGCACAGGGTGCTGTAAAAACTATGCATCTGCATCGCCCATCTGAAAATAATATATAAACAATGCACGGAAGAGACACAAAATATCGTGTATGAAATAGTATCAATACATAGAGAATGAAGCTTGAAATGCCGTACTGCTATAATCATGATTACACTTAACTAACAAAAGATACATTTAATGGGTAACGAGTGAGCTTTTAGATGGTTTCTTGCGGCATGATCGAGTCTTGCTTTTCGAAGCTGATCTCATTAAGCAATTCCAGTTCCCCATGCAGCAAATTTAACGTTAAATTTATGTGACTTGAAAAACCACCCACCCAGTTTTTCATAAATAGGAGCAATGTCAGTCTTTTAGACACGGACCGCATATATTTCAATCCAAGTAGGTGATTATTAATGGTGATGAGGTAAGCATAACATATGTGATAAATATGGCATGGAAGGGATGCGCTTTACTGTAGGACGTCTATGTAGACGGTGTATATGTATGTCGCCAAGAGGCCGATAAAACCTATGTGTAAGCTAATTAGCTTAAAATGACATGATTGGTAAATCTGTCGCTCTGACCGTCGACCAATCGGTAGAACGAGACAAGGCGGCGTGGTCGTTTACCTAAAGAAATTTTCTTTTTTGGCAAAGAACAAACGCGGAAAAGGCTATATCAAAGATGTGACAAGGTAATTGTGTTTGGATGTTGTTATTCTCCCAATGACCTTTCGCGAATGTCACTCAAGGCGGATGTTGAAGATAAGGTTTGTCGTGTTTCCGGCTGAATGGAGAGGCTGTCAGCGCCTGTCGAAACTGAACAACAGAATAAGCATTAGGGCCTCAACGTAAAGCATAGCTTGTGGTTAAATCTGTCCATAGAATACTAAGGTGTTCAATACATTGACATTGAAGGGGTAACGCATCATATAACTAAACATAAGCACTATATAAGGGCCATCTCCGTGCAATACTGCAATTTGATTTGTTTGAGTGTGTGTTTCTATTGTTTAATCAGCTTTTTATACCTTCATTTGTGGTAAACTAACGATTGTTGATCATCAAGTGCTTCGCTAACCAAATTTTGTGCTTGAGGATGGTTCGTACGACTACAGATGAGTTACTTTGGGAATATATATTATATATATATATATATATATATATATATATATATATATATATATATATATATATATATATATATATATATATATATATATTTATATATATATGGATAGATAGATATCATCTGTGTAACGATATGATTCGTAATATATAGTAACCTTCGATTTTCGCAGCTTGTTTGTTTGCTGATACCAGCTTATTGACATATCTGTACACAGCTGAAAAGCAACGGTGAGTATGAGGATCGGAACCTGATTTAGACACTTACTAATGTGAATGAACCAATTCACCATAAAAGAAAATGGAAAATTGATATTTTGAAATTTACCAACTACGCAACCTTTTGTTTGTGGCTCGTCGCAGCCAGAAGCACATATAACAAAATTCAAGGTCATAATTACCCTAAAAACGGTCTCCATTCATTTACCTTCACGTTAGTTGACAAAAGTTGCATATAAGTTAATAGAATGGAATATTCACTTAGATATCTGTCCGTCTTTGCGGGCTATACTGGCTGTCACTTTATCAGCATTCGTCATGGCATCCCAAGCTCTAAATGAGTCAATGTCAGTCATGTACTACTTACGCTCAATCTATGCAATCGTTAACAGTTCGTTATTTTGATATATAAACTGGGGTTAGATGCATCGTCTATTATCCGATAGTTAGTACCTACATATAGCGTACAACAGGATGCGAGCTCAACGTCATAGAATTGACCCATGTTGCATGCGAACACCAAGTTTTGCTTCAATCGCATTCTATAGAGTTATTCATAGCGCGCGCTGAAGTGCGATATAGCAGTTCTCTGGTCAGAAACCTTGTCAAAATATTGGCTAACTTTTATAGGGATAATACACCATAAACCAACAAGCAAATATGGTTGATTAATTACGAAAACATCAAATTAATCATGCACTAAGCATCATTTTTAAAGTAACAATACAAACTTCTTAAATGCTTCAACTCGTACTATGTATTTTATGACAATACATAAGTGAGTGAATGTAGCAATAAGCGCGTTCCCGATTTACACATCTAACGTGAAAGCGAATACTGTAGGAGCCTTTTGTGTGTTATGACACATTTGTGCTTACATTGATAAAGGTTTTCGACATTTATGTGCGCAGTTTTGGAGCAACTATTCTTGGTTATAACCATTGGCAGCCAAAAATACCAGTTATTGCATTTTAAGCATGTTACCCTTCATTTAATTCTGCTAAGCCCACTGCAGTAACCGAGTATGAGGTACTCTACCTAATTCTTCCGTGGCTAATGAACTTTACGAGAGATTGTTGGAGGTAATTGAGGCGTTTTGGACATTGCGTTCTTGCCAGCTTTTCTGTAGATTGACATAAAAAGATTTAAAAGAATAGGAAGTATTTTAATAAAAAATAAACAATAATAGCGATCTGTATTACTGTGACAATGCAATGCGCGACGCTTTTATGTTTGCCTTGTTAACGATAAGAAAAGCGTGTTGTCAATGGCCAAATCAAAAGGGCGACGCAAGAGGCATTGTTAGATAACAAATGAGATACAGACGTTTATAAACACGCTAACAACTCAAGGCAACGTAAGATCTTTCCTTGCAATCTTGGTTTTTCAGTTGTTTGTTCAGATGTTTGGCGCGTGGAGGGATATCAAAGGAACAGTGTAGTTGCAAACTATTCGGTCACATATTGCTTTTTGTCGCAATAAGATACTTTGATAGTCATCCACCAGGTGTCATAATGCAATATGTAATAGGACGATATATAGTACGTCACAAGTAGAGTATCAAATCGTGATCCCATGGGCTGTTGCTGAATGCTGTCGAAATTTGTTTTTTACGTAATGCAATTTCCCAATATTCATTCATTGTTTCGAACCGTGACGATGAAGGAATCAAGTGAATTTACCACCATGGTAAATCGCCTCGCCAAGCTATGTATTATGTGATAAATTATGTGTTGCCGTTCAGGTTTTGATGTGCATGATATATTTCGTTATCCCCTCGTGCTTGATTAACTGCAAGTTGAATAGATTACAGGTCACGGAAAGCACCGGTTAATTGAGGATTGTGCCAATTCGTTGCTCAATTCATAAATGACCATTGACCTTCTCACTAAATGAAGTTGGTATCAAACACATTTACATTGATTTTCGCTAGCTATAGCACACAACACCGTTGCAGTCTGGCTGGCATTCTGGGGAAGATTTCTGCCATAAAACGGTAAAGAAAAGCCACGCCATGATGGGAATCAAATGCTATGTACACATATCGGTTCTCTAATATATGTTACAGTGATTAAAGGTAATGCATCTCCTTTCGATTTATATATTGCTACTCTAGTCAGACCGAAAAACCGAATAACTATTTAACGAACCATTGATGGTAAACATGCTACTTGGTAGAATATTTTTACTTTCTAACGATAACACAATATAACGGAAGAATAAATATTTGAGTGGCGTTGACTTCCTAATATCACGAAGTTTTATTTTGGTACATTACGAGACATTCGAAATTTGCGAGGGGATAATATGTTGACAATTCAGTAGTTATAGGCCGACAACCATTGGATGCCGTTAAGTGTATGACTAGTTTATAAGTAGCGTCAATAACATATGGTAGCAGATCAAATAGACCCAACTCACTCAGAGTAATGCAAAGATGGAACATTATATGTTGGCTATGGAGAGCAAGAACTCATCAGCTGTTCATCGGCGATGAATCCACCTTGTAATGCGACATGTCTTATTTATTCTACAGGCGTCATTTGCATTCACGTTACACTTCTGTTCATGCTGACATATGTTATTGGGTTATGATATATCTATATTGTAACATAAAATAACATATTGTGAACATTCATATTGTCTTTGCTAAGCTTCGTTATTCTGCGCAGCTTTGTGTAAGCATCTGCATAAAGTTGCAAACAAAGTGATGATACTACCATAACGGACGCCCGAGAGATTAACAAAGATCGAAAAAATGGCACGATAAATCATGCCCAACTATCATGTGTTATTGACCTTATTCCCACGATAGTAATATGTTAGGGCAATAATTGTTTGTCATCATAGTATCATTGGCTCTGGCTCAGGAGGCATGGTGGATGTTCAAAACCGAACGATTATTGCGTCAACCTCAAATATAATCTACCATTCGAGACACAGCTTGTGTGATAATAAATGATATTCCGACATCATTTAAAGAATACCACAGTAGCTAGGCTGGTCAAATACAAAACACACGCAAATGCTAGATACGAAAGACGTAGCTTTATGAAGGATATTAATTACTGAGTTCATGTTAAAAAAGCACGATTGCAACTTGTGGAAATGTCGCAACTCTATAAACACGCAAATATTTGCCTAACAACCCGGTTGCGCAAGTGGTCAGGAGCAGATAAATTAATGTGCTGTCAAATCATTTTCACAATTATTTGTCAACAGTGAATCGATATCAGAACCGATTATATTTGTCGAGATGCTACTAACCATTTTATTTGAAATGATAGCGCATTATGCAAAGGAGACCGAAACCTCTTCATGTGACAACAGCCAAATTGGGTCCAAATATTGTTAAGTTATATAAAATTTATATGTAGTATTTCGGGCGATGGTTGACGTAGCAAGTGGTCGCTTATCCGTGATGTTGTCAGCAAGCTGTCCATGGAACAAAAACAGGCTAACTTTCCTTTACATCTTCATAATTATATAGACGCGATTATGTCCTGGTGCTCAAAAACTTTTAGCATTTCGTTCACCGATTCTAATCAAATAGCAGCTGGCGAAAGACGTAAGGCAAAATCCCCAGAGAAGAAATTCTAATTTGAAGGGATTTCTTGCTGTAATTACATAGAATTATTTAGAACTATGACACTCTAGTCACATTTGTGTGGCCTATCAGTAGATACAAAATTACTTGTAAAAGGTGTGCCGCAATTACGTTGGAACCTAACACGAGACCTTATGCACAACCTTTCGCATAACGAACACGTATGTACGCAATATACTTTAGTCTTCCCGAATGCATAGATGTATGGCCATCATGTAAGGATCTAATGACTTGACTGACAGGTGCCATTTACACTAATGATCATAACCATATGTCCTACAATTATGTCTTATTCATAATCATATTGTCCTCTAAAGTACAGTACAGTCACGAGGCATAGTAATATAAAAGTAGCTGACTCAACATTGCCAGAAATAATACTGAATACAGAGTTACATCACATAATCTAACCTTAATCACATATGTCTTAAAATACGCGCTTTTTATATTTACAGTGTATCCACATTGCCCTTGTATCCCCAGGGATTAAAGGCCTCGATATCCATATTTCAAGTGTTCCCACAAGCCGCTTCAAAACACGCCACCACCTGTATGCACCTTCATATGTATAGATATGATGACAACCCGCCAACCGAGCTGACAGCTCGGAAATCTTAGCCCACCCAAAACCAATAGTGGACACCAATTAGTTTAAATATCTACTGTAACACTCATGTTATAGACGTAATTATTTGACCCACTGCCGAGACGTAAAGGGAAACTATGAGGGCGGGTACTGATCAGTTTTCATGAGGACAACCGAGCATCACTAACGTAACCTATGTCATAAGTTCACCATCTGCTGATATTGTCCAAATCCATATTAAGCCACAACTATAATGGTCCACCTCTTTCAAAAGGTAATAATATTTGAAAACGTAGCAAATATTTTTTGGGCAATTAGTTTGGTCATTCCATTTTTCATTCAACAATAGGGTGTGAATCATCTAATGTCAGGAATTGAATTCACACTATAACAAAGGGGATGTAAACAAAAGTGGGCTTTTGCTTAACTCTTCCGATTAAATATGTAATTTTCCCATGCCCCTGTGCACATCTCAGTGTTATCTTACAAATCAACTGCACACAAAGGTATATCAGGCAATCTTAGCTTCCGACAAAGGAATTATAATACTAGATAATAAAGAACAAGTAATTTGGAACTTGTGAACCTATGAAAGAATATTTGCAATTATTCAAACTGGCAGCAACATCATAATTTATGTAAGCCACATGATGACATTTTTAGAGAGAAAACTTAGTAAACTGTAAAGAGAAGTAGCTACGTTATATAATCACAAACACTGGGAGCACATTATCAATGATAATAATAGCTCACTTGCTTGTCAATTACGAATCTTAGTACAATTTTCTTTCATTCTGTTGCTTCAATGTGTTTTACGATATCCTACCAATATGACTGTCGCATGGCTGCAGCAGCACAATGCGTATATTCTTGCAATTTCAGTTACTTGTTTCGATGGTTGTTTTGCATTTGGTAATAATTTGTTAGAGTTATAATATTGTAAGACAAATATATAAAACAAATAGAATTGTGTAAAAGCCGGATGCATCGAACCATTCGTTGATTGCTATATGTTTCCTTAAGTCAACATAGCCGTAAATAAGCCGCATGACAGATCTAGTTTCATTCTAAATGGCTCATCATCCATTTAGCGATAGAATATTCTAGTAGTATGGGTATCGGGATGTTTTCAAATTTAGCGGTGATTATTGTATTGCTGCCCATGTTTTTTTATCCCACTGGAACGTGCTGTTGGTGCTGTACAATGGAGACCTTTTATTCCAGCAATAGCTTACGTATTCATGTTTAACATAATTTCATGACAACATTGAACACTATGAACGCAGGTGAATAGCACATTTCTAGATTATGTGTTTGCCTTATACGTTCTTATTGGAACAGCTTCGCTTTCTTTTACTGTACTTTGTTTTCCTAAAACACCATACATCTTAAAGACCACTTTCATTATCGTTTAAATATTGAACGATCTATTCTGAATAATCGTCCCTTATCATTAGTCCGTGTATGTGTGTGAGTTGTTACGACTGTGCCTGTGCCGCTGATACAACCTGTGTCTGCATTGTATGACATGCAAGCGAAAGTGTTAGTGCAACTACTGCGATACTTGTGTGAATAATGATAGTCACTGAGTGTTCAATTCACAATTCCTTATAAATATTCTACCATATCATCTATAAAGCAGCCTGATCGATGTTAAAATTCAGGCGGTTATTATAATGCAATTATATGGCTGTGTTATTCATTGAAGAACTGCTGCTTAATACTCCATCTAAATAGCAGCTTCTTAGTTATTACACATGACTCGTTATGGGACGTAACCTTAACTCATTGGCTGCCATTGAGTTAGTATCTTTTATAGTTTAACTGTAAATACATTAAATATTTTTGCATGCTGAAGCAATTGAAGCATCATTGGATATATTTGGCAATAGAACATTAGTATTACATCGTAAATTGAGTGCGTAGGTGCTGTTTATCAAAGAAAACTGAAACCCCCACCTTCGGACACTCGAACCGCTACTTATGAGGATTGCTCTGAAAGCAGACATATTTGACTTGAACAGTAGCCTGCAATATTTCCCACATGGTAGAAAACCATACAAAGGGTGATCTGTATGTTTAAGGAGAGCAATAAGCATTTGGCAGTTAACAGACAAACCTATTTAGGCAATTGAATTGTGCGCCAGCGATCCTAATCTTAACATTATAAGATGCAAGAAGGACTAATATTCCGTTCTGTTAGTAAGATTTATGCAAGATAATTCCGTCTTTTTGGCATTCACCCAATATAAACAATTCTGAATACGATGCGTATAATATTTTATTGACTATGTTGGAAATTGATTGCTTTGGAGTAATCTTGTTGCAATAAATAGGGTTGAATCAAAGGTAGCTCTGCTTGTTTTATTTCATTGTCTGGTATATGATGCGTATATGTCTATATATGCATCAATATTGTATCGTCGCTCAACAGGGACGGAAAAACTACACCACAAGCTGAGATTCACAAATTTATTAAACTCTATCGAGTTTCGAAGATATAACGCACCACGACTCGGGGTTCAAACCCATTTATCGAGGTTACGCCCTTTCAATCTCGTGGACCTCTTTGCAGTGCGCACAAATCATTCAGTGAATACAGATAACCCACCAAATACCACAAATGGGATATTCTGTTCGAAAGGCTGCCAGGTAAATCTAATACATTCAACAGTTGCATCGTTACATCGACCGATAGCACGTGAGCGCTGCATTCATATCAACACGACATGAATAAAAGCAGGTGTCTAAGAGCATTCAGCATGGACACCTCTAAGTCGGCCCCAACTCAACACGAGCAGGTTTCACAATACATTTTGTTGCAAGCAATAACATCCATTGCAAGCAATAACATGCTTTGTTTCTTTGTGTGTTATTAACGGGATTACATACGTCATTAGCTTTAGATCCGACGACGCTAGTTTAAGATGTAAACTAATCATCATTGTAATATTAATTAACTTTGCAATCTTCTCAGGCGTCGTCCTGGTAAACATATTTACAGCGGTGTTTATAATATCTAGTTCGATGATCCCCAAAAGTAATGTGATGCTGTTTTGCCAATTCGTAATGCCAAACATAAGCGGAAGCGTGGGAGAGCGCTGTTTGTGCGACGCGATAATCGGTTTAATGAGACCGTGGTTATTTTGTATATGCACCTTCAGCGCCAATATAATTGATGTATTTATCATGTTCGGCTTATTTGTCTTATGACTTTCTGATATACATTCGACAGATACAGAAGTGCTTCACGAGAACGGACCCATCTTCACCCTATGCAATTTATCAGCATGTGTGTCATCTGCCACCAGCCGTTACAGTCAACGAAAATTTACATGGCTTTTAGCTAACATCATTAGGTATTTTATTATTCGAATGTCCTCGACTGCGTTGAACGGCTATTAAATGACGACGTGGAAAACGACGAACCATATTGTATGTCACCGCCTGGAAACTCCGCGTCAATCGTGTTGCAGCACGTTGATTGACAATCTCGATGTTGTTTTGTGAACTACAAAATATTTAGACTAATTGGCATTTAATTTTACTTTATAAGCAATTAACCAAAGGTTCGGATCAACGTACTGCATTGGACTTGTGCACGGAGCTGCATGTTCAATGCACGGTACTGCGTGTCCTTCATCGTTTCTGATCATCGCATGTTTGGGATTATTGAGAGCTGTATCCTGTTAATTCATGTAGGTTCCACTTGACTGCTATAACTGTGTCGGCAGGTTTACAAAGCAGCTAAATATGGCTTCAGTCATGCACAGGTTCTGTTCATTGCACAGAACTAAGCGATAAGGTATCGATCATTAACATACAATACAATACAAGGGCAGCTCAAGCTTATCAAGTTCTTGTTTCAGGTTATTCAAGTGTTAGATATGTGTTTAACAAAGCATGCACCTTCCGCTTGGGCTTAACACAACTGCGGTGTAACTAGCTGATTGAAACGTGTACAGTGGCTATGTACTAATAGCAAGTGAGCCAATTGAGATTATCGATTGGTTTACCAGGCTTTGCTTACTTAGTGGATTGTTTGACAGCATGTTCGAGTAATTTCTAATTTCCAAAGTTGGATCAGGTAGTTGTAAAATGTAAAATATGACGTCCATTTGCCTAGGAATCAATTTTGCTTCCTCAGCCAAAGTTTATTCATACCATTTTATCTAGTACATTGACAGCTTTATCATGTTATTATACGAAATTGTTGTTGGATTCAAACAATGGCATGTTGTTCGCAGTCGCAGTTTGCATATTAGCCAGTAAAAACATCGACAATGTCAAGTGCACATGTTTAATCTTTGCCTCATATGAGTCCGAGCCCTGACATCCTAATTATATTGATGCATTGCTCAATATATAGATGACTTATATATCTCAAAGACGGCCTTATCAGTGCGAATGGATTTTTATGTCGGTGTCGTCACTGTTATCATGTCATACACGGTGTCTTCCCTGGATTTGCGACACTCGAGGCATATCCAATGCCAGAATTCTGGTGCTAAACACACCGTCATAATAACAAATACATTTTGTCTTTAAAGCAACCATTACATAGTGGATCAAACGCTGATTTGCGACTACCATCATCTGTTTTATGTAGAGTATAATATCATTTGGTTCACAAACCCAATCAAGAAAAAATAGTAAATTCACATTTGTGACGTCCTTCTTTGAGAGCCGACCATTTGCAAGAATGTCTGACTTTCCTTTAAAATTTGCAGCATTTAGAAATATTGCGAAAGATTAAGCTCTCTGATAAGACAAGTTTGTTGGGTTACAAATTACATAACTACCTAAAAACCCGCTGAATGCTATATTGTTAACAACACAGTGGTAAATTCCTGATATCTGTCTGTGCGAACGTAGCATATATGTCACTCAGAAAGCCGGGTTTCTTCTTGTTTTCCATCAAACGATTAACCCAACTCGCCTATTAGAACTGAGAACCAACGCTATGTCATAACTATTGACCTAATAGCTTTAATGTACGGGTCGAATTCATTTTTAATTTCGTTTCGATAGTCTACTTGCTCCGGCAGAATCATTAATTGCTATGTCACATCAACGTCTGTGCGGAAGATCGACATTCGTAATTGTTTATGGTGCTTATAGAATAGCTCTACAGCGAATGGCGGCAGAGTATTATTGAATCACATTCGCGTCTCAGTACAATGTCAATGCATCATCCGTGTTCCAACTTGAAACCACAATTGCATAGTAGGCTTGTAAATCGTAACACATGCGCATATTTAACGTAACCATTTATCTTCGTTTAGCTTGCTGAGCCGCATAATACACAGGCGAAAAGCCTCTGATAGGAACGACTTGGCCAACATCGTTTTTTCTTTTTTTGTCAAAGTGAGATTGCCTTAAACTGCTTCAAATTAACCATCGTCATCTCAAGTTACTGCCATTTCAAATGGATACTGGCCTGGCAAACTCAATGCACGCAGTTCGTGTCTTTCAGAGAAGGCAATGGGCAAACGCAATAAATTAGGTACCAAATGATTACAAACGCATAATTCAATGATGTATCTGTGAAAACACCCGGCACAGGCTATGATCTGTACTCCTTACGGAGTTTCAAATATATGCATTAATTCCATCAAACATTTCGATATTAATCGTAGCTTTTAGATTACCGATTTGTTGCCTGGCACATTTGTGCATCGACCAATTGGTGGACCAGCCAAATATACTTCTTTAAATTAGTTCATAGGTGAGACCGTTGGTCGACACGAGGTGCGCCACGAACATGACCCTGCGTGTCAGACGCTGCTGCTGTGGCCTATTTCACGTACCCGTCCGACGGTAGTCTGAAGCCGACTATCTTACCGTAGACGACTTAGTTAAAACGTCAAAGTTCGTAGTCGACTAAAACGTTTCACGAACGATTTCGGTAGTTGATCTAACAACGTCGATTATGCTTAGCCAACTACGCGCGTAGCAAGAGGATTTCCCAGGGAAACCCCGGGATTTGTTATCGTCTATTAGCGACACTGAGTTGATGGAGGAATTTTTATCTTCCAGGAACAAATTTTTTCCTTGAGGTTCTGAGGGATGGCTAACAGTGCCATTGCTTTATTGGGCCTCGGTCCCTGTGATGTTAATATGTAAAACAGGAGATCGTCAGCAATAAAATAGTTTCACTCGCGTTTGAGCAGCACGTCTGCCTCTTGTTTATTTGTGGAAACGGTGCCATATTTGAGGAGTCGTAAAAGTATACTGCATTGGGGATCAAGCCTCTGGTGACGCCTTATCTGTTTTCGGCTTAAATTAGTTTCACTTGGTTTCTTAGCCGATGTCGGAGCTCAGCGCATTGAGTCCGCTTATCAATAATGCGCAAAGGTTTTTTGTTTCATAATTGTCCTCTGAATCTACAGATAATGAGGCAAGCTTATCGTGATCGCGAGGGAAGTCAGATAACTTGCCTGCAGCAGTGGCGGGAATAGTACATATGGATTCATACACGATTTCGTCTTCCGATTCACCTGACTGAGAGATAAGCGATGGGGTAATGAATAGCGCGTCGTGAAACTTAACCTGAAGTTTTGCTGCTAACCACGTTCACGGCTTGCTAATCACTTCAGGATGATGAATCGCCGATAACAAGTCGGGCTTGTCCGGTCGCAATTGAAGGGAGTGCGACGAAATCTGTGGAGATGTCGTAAGGGGAAGCAGAGATTTAAGGGTGTTAGTAGCAGGGGTGACCGTGTCAAGATCGAGAAAACGATCGATGACGTCATCAGTATCGCTACGGGTGATGTCATAGAGGCGTCGACTGGTACAATGTTGTCCTTCCCTTTAACATGACTCACTTCAAATTGAAATTGCTGTATGAATGTGACCCATCTTGCTAGTCTAACCTGAATTTTGATGAAAGCACGCGTCACGGCCCGTTTTGTTCAAGCTCCATTTAGACTATTTGATATCCGAATGTCTTCTTGTTGAAAACCCCATCTCTAGACGTTTACGATAAATACATCATTGGCTATCAGCTTTGCTTGATTGTGTTTTTCGTCAAGTCTCGATAACTGCCATCAGCGTCAGCATTTCGCGCGACCTGGGCAACACGTTGCGCCGCACTCGTCACCAACCCTTTTGAAACGTCATAGAGATCTATTACTTAGTTTGTAAAAAGATCAGCGGTCGTAGGTGAGGGCATTAAAAAGCGATCATTTAAAAAAACTTATTCATTTTTGAAGCATCATAGACTAAAATCGATGCAAACTGCGCCAGATTCAATTGACCTGACGATAACATGCATATACGGGGACATATAACATTTGTCTACTTTATACATACCATTAAGCATGAGTTGCATGTTCCCGTTTCCTTGCTAGTCTGTAGGTAGCGTAACTCCCGCAGCAGCTCAACAAAACGGGTGCAATGTTCTCAATATGCACCGACGGTCGGCGCTTTTCCACAGCAGCTCTCAATTTTCCACCGGCATCAAACGCGACCATTGTCTCTTCACATCTAGCTAACCGCGCATCGATCGCGAATCTTGGTAAACGAATTAGCGTACGACACATTTTACTCTTACGTGTCGTGTCTCTGTACACTGTATGGGTCAACGCTTACGGGTTACACTGCCCTCACGAGCGCTACAAAAACTTTTTGGAGGTAATTCCAGCAGTATCTCTGGTTCGGTAAACTACGTCAACGCTAGCGAGTGTAGTAGAAAAACGGAAACACTCGCAGGCAGATTATCTAAAATGAACAGTCGTTATTCAATGAAATTCAACCATCGTAACTAGCCCAACAGACCAACAGTCGATCGAGTACCACAGGAGCGCGAAAGATCTAATCGTAACATTTATCGTTTTATCCCTAACAGAACCACCCGGCGGTTAACCATGAGGGAGTGGGCGATTATAATTCGTAACTGTATGAAATAAATCACAAATATCGGTGCCCCTTTCATACGTGATTGTTGAAGTGTCTATAAACTCGGTTGCGGTGTGATCAAAGCCTTTGAAATAAGGCCCATTTAAGCAGCTGTACATGATGCTGGAAGTTGTTGAGGGTGCACTGGATGCAGTTGGTGTTGAACTGACTTTCGTGAGGTAGATTCTACATTCAACTTTTGGGCGCAGCACTATGTTGGTTGTAACAAAAAAAGGACTGGTGTAGCCTTTACTTTTCCGACTGATCATACTGCTTCAATTAACGTTGCGCATGATATTTAGCGTCTGGCTTAGTTAATATTCGGTGACACACGTGAGTGAGGCGATTGCCATAGCGACACTGTCGTCTCGCAAGAAAAGCCGTATCTTCACTATCAGCTGTTATAAGTTTAAAAGCATATGTATGGATGAGTGGATAGTGTGATGGCAGCTATATGGTGGCAATGACTGGCGCACATCTGGTAACTAGTGTAAGTGTTCATGGGTTTGGTAGGAACGAGACAGGCCCCGTAGGGCCCGGCGATGGTATGGGGTAGTGTGATAGCTGGGGGACTTTCTATTAGGTAGACTGGTTGCATGAGGTTATGTACAGTATGAACTCTTTGAGAAGCATAATCAGCCCCCCTACCTTTCTCTACAAATCCCTTTATCCTACCTGAGGCTTATTGTGTGTTCAGTCCCTTGATTTGTACATGCAGTGCAGTAGCACAACCATGCGATGGCAAGAACATTCACACCGGCATAAGCCAAAACCGTGAACGTGAGCAGCAGCCAGAAGTCATACACCCTAAACTCTAATTAATGGCAAGCTGCTTGATTAGGGTCGTGAGTGCATCTCACAGCTCACTAAGCTTATTTTTCCGGAAAGGTAGTCTCGGAAAAGATTGTCACCACATCGTGAACCAAAGCAGAACGTCGGGGTGTGACAAGCAATGCGTGGCCTGGTTCTGAAGTTCCGGAAGAGCGGGTGTCTTGAGAATCAAACGTCCCTTTACGACTGAAACTTCCACAAGATATATATATATATATATATATATATATATATATATATATATATATATATATATATATATATATATATATATATATATATATATATATATATATATATATATATATATATATATATATATATATATATATATATATATATATATATATATATATATATATATATATATATATATATATATATATATATATATGTGTAGCTGTATATATATTGAGCTGGCGTCGCTTTGACTGGTGTTATTGAGATAAGTTCACACGTAGATTGCTCCAATTATATATGCAGTACTTCATAGACCATTTGAATACGAGAAAACGCCGTTAGCGATGCGATGTGATGTTATGCTTGTCATTTATGTCAACCACAGTTGGTTATACCGATAGCCTATATTTCTTTGAATGCTTGCTTAGTGATAACATTGCATTCCTATTTTGTTAACAAACACCACCCTTCACGAGGGACTTGCAATACATCGATGAACGAACATATGTCAAAAATGCAAAACAGCATTGTTTCACACATAATGTCACACCACTTTGTATCCATCATGTTTTTTTTAACAGTTAAGCCCTGGGATGCAGCCACTATTATTTATTTATGTACGCTTACAGAGTTTATCAATGCGTTTTCGTAATGTTATACATTATGAGCTCTCGATATCCCCACTAGTGCTGTATAACGTAGAGTGAAAATATGCGACCAACACTGGTATATATTTCACTACTAGGGATTACTGGTACCAACCTGATATTACGGGTACTTAGCGAGTTAACATTTAACCGTGGAACATTGAATTAGGCAACACATCCATCAAAGACACAATTTAATTCCATTCGACACCGATTCCGGTTAGCTCTTTTTAACTGAACCAGTTCCGATTAATCATAATAGCAAGACCTTTGATCGTACGAAACGACAACTTAAAGGTCTCGTTCTAAATGATTTGTTGAATGCATTTCAGTATGGATTCATTTGATACAATATAAAGTCGTATGTTGCAGTAAGCATATATTTCATTGGGTTCTTTTTAAATGGGCCCATTGAGTCCCAAAGGTGATAATATACCATATCTGAACGTCATGACGGAATACTTCAATAACGGTGTAGAAGATTAACTATTAATGTCCAATTGCCATCAATTTATGGACTCTCCCACGGCTATATAGGCAGGCATGAGTTGCTATCCATCGCAGAGCATTCTCATAATTTATACTACATCTAAATAATTGATCTGGGAACATATATGTTTTAAGTGCATTATTATGATATTAACATGACCCTTTAACCATAATATTGTATGCTCAAAACTTAAAATAGAGTGTATCCATGAGCAGGGCATGTTCATGTAGTATACCTAAGCTGTCTGCATTCCATCTAAGGTGCACGGAAACACTTCCTAATGAACAACTTCTTTGTTATTCTTGGCATAAATTGGTTTTTTCCTGCTATAGTTTGTTGCTCTCTAATTAACCTTCACGATTGCTAAGTGACTCTGGGACCTAAATACTCTAAGCTCATGGGTTCATAACATATTATCACCACATACGCGCAACGCAGTTAAACCTTCATTACATATGTTATTTAATAGAACAGAGCAACATTGTGTAGGCAGACACTAAGAGAATCACGTCCAACCTGCAGTTCTCTAATGATGGAAAATACATCTGCAAATTGAAAAATTCCAGAGCAACATTACACAAATGCAATGTTAAGCAAAGTATGCGATGTAGCAATGTACATATACACCAAGCTTCGTAACTGTTGAAAGTATCATTGGCCAAATATCACGCTTACTCATAGACACTTGCTCAAATTCCATAATCATTGCACTGATCAATTATAACTAGATCGCGTTGGATAATCCCAATTTGTTGCACTTTCCGGCTTGAATTCGTGGGGCAGATGGCAGATATCCGCTTAACACGTTATCTAGCACTGCCACATTTGTTTGTGAGCTCTCTATCATAATGGTAGGTAACGTCATACACCACTGGCATCAGAAGCGAGTTATTTGTACGTCATGCAACCTACCCATCAGTCTACAATAGATATATCACGGATCCCTACTAAAGCCTACATTTTTTAATCCATTGGTGTTGTAAATAGAACACAAATATAAGCTTATAAATACCGACGCTCATTTACATTATCTATCTGGTCTTGACCTCCACAACCGCATGAATTAAAGTAAGCTCTCTATCCCAACAATATGTCTGGCCATACACCACTTCCATTAGCCGCGCGTTATTGGTACGTTATGCAACCTACCCATCAGTCTACAATCGCCTTATCAAGGAGCACCAATAAAGCCTTTTAACAAGAGGCACGTACTAGGCTGCGTAATCGCTCTTCTTTAGGAGTTAGTATGTTGACATTAATTATCACCTATTTCTCTCCATGATAATGCATTAACTAAAAATGCCGGATGTTCTTACTGAATGAATAGCCTAACTTTGCAAACTGTTTTTCTGCTTGGCAATTGTGATTGTAATGGGTTATCATCCCAATGGTTTGGAGAAACAAAAACCATTGTTTAGATTCCATGGGCTAAATTCTCACAAGCAACGAAAATTATGCTTCCGTCGTTTTGTTAGCAATAATTGTGCTTCGACCTGTACCAAAGTCACCCGCCATTGCCCCTGCAATCCAAATACCATATTTTGACGCTACTTCGTGCAAATCGACAGCGATTGACGTTTCCATTAAACTCAGTAACTAACAACACGTCGGCTAGGCCTAGTAATCTGCCATGTCTATACTTTGATAATTGTGTACTATACGATCCAACAAAATACACCGAACTGGGGAGTTAAATTGGCTCTTCCGTGACCACCTGGCTGTAGAAGTCATCTAACATAAGATCCATCTGCAAACTCTATGCACACTCCGACGAATAGTTCAATCACATGGTGGACAAAGTTATTCAACTGCTATTCATTCCAAACAACGTTGTGATACTTCTCAAATTATCGGTATGGGACTCAACTCGTCTATTTGCAACGGCAAATGATGTAATTCTACATTCACTAACTATTTATCGGCATGTCTGCTCTAAATGTTATGCTCTGCTGTCACGATTATCATTGATCATATTTTGTATTATTTCTACACAAGTTTTGTTTCACTATCTCAGGCATAGACGCATTATCAGTAAATAAATGTCAAGTAGCTATACAATCAGTTAGCTGTGTACTCAAACATAGCCTCTGGAAGAGGTCCCTAGTGTTGATTACAGTACCATGCCTCTTTGTGGCATACTCTACTAGGTTGGATTACTATGTTAGGTTATATAAATATTATTTATAATTGGAACTAAATATTACCAATTGATTGATCGAGGTCACTTACGAGATATGGTTTATCTGTCTCTTTAGCATTCGCTTAGTTTATGTTTCGCTTAGATGATAAATACCGAATGTGCTTTAAAGTTGTTGTCAACATATTGCGAAACATATGACAGAATAAAGTTTTAACTTGGTATGCTAATATATCATAAGCATGCATGTACATAAGCACAGACAGAGATGAATGCCGCATTAAATATCATGATGACGCATGGACAGCCATAAAGCTTACGATAATGGTCAAATTGCTAACTTATCGGTTGAGCTGCATCAATATTGCTACCGGATCCGACACTATACCTCTCCACGCAAACGCAACGTTTTAGTGTCGTTTATGAGAGGGGCGTAAGTGACAATGGAAGATTCGAATATCACATTGCTACATGCTATATGTCGAAGCATAATTCATTATGTCGTCTTGTGTTGTTTCCACCTTCGACAGCCACTGATGATTGGTGCTAAATTCAACTAATCAGGTTATATAAGACTGCAAATGTTTTCGATTACTTGGAGATATCAATAGCGTTGAGTCGATTGCATATCGAACGTTTTTTATTGGGGGTAAGTAGTGTGATAAAATCTAGGTTCTGCGATCTATGTGACAATCTCAACATATTCAAACAGACAATTTGATAAAATGTATTAAAACACAACGACTAAAAACGAATATGGCCTAGCAAAGAAGTATACTTTGATAAATATGGTGGATTACTTAACGGAACATTCATTAAGGAGTAAATCACAGCTGTGAATAAACGTGGCTGATGATACACCACTAGTTACGACAACAGATGTTTGTAGTAAGAAAGATTTTCTTGTGCCACATATAGTCCATTTAATAATTTTATCATATGTTTCTTAAAACCACATCACGATATCATAAGATGCATTAGTCTTAGCAGTTAGCAGTATATCTTTACAAGGTTTATCAAACAGCAGGAGAGAAGGGGCATTTTACCGGCTCACATTGCCTGTAAATTCTGCCACGAATTATTGGCCGTATGGTAGTTCAACAAGTGCACTTGCATCAGCCAAACAGCACAAACACATTGCATGATTCAGGATTGACGAGATTGGCATTGGCAAGAAGCGGGTGTCCCGCTGGGGTGTATTATATGGGAGGTACATTAAAAACCAAGTGTGTTCTCGGTTTATTGGTCTATTAAACACTATTTTACTGTTTACTACACGTGATTTCAAAATAGCGAAAGGCAATCTGGCAAAGACACAATGTTTAAGACACATCAAATATGTAGAGCCATTTAACAATGCTTTACGATGTATAACGTATCATATTGCCATACAATTATTCAAAGCTAATAGCATAATAGCTTTAAGCTGAATGCGATTTTTTGATTAATGGGATAGGTTCAAAGAAAGGGTCTCACAAATTCATATTAGTCACTCTCGCGTTCTCTTTTGTTGTCCAACAGGGTCTTCCTAATAGGCCATTTGTATTTATGACACCCTGTTATGCTGCATAGGTGATGATATATCTAGTTTGTTAGTGTTGAGCAGGTTGCTTTCAGGGGCGAGTTGAAACCCATTGTTCTCTAAAGCGAGCAACATAGCGATGTATCATAATAAGCAGAGTGGACATGTTTTTGTTGACTGATTAACAGGCGTCAGAGATCATATTCATACGACAGAATGAATTTCCCCTTCTTTATTGTGTTCGCATACTTAAAGCAGTTTTATTGTGTTCGCAGCCAATTGCTTGTACCAACGTGTCTTCAGGGGCAACCGCCATTACTCGTTCATATTTCGTCGAAGTGCTTGAAAGGATACTAGTCGGTTGTTTTAAGTCCCATAATGTATGTATAGCTTTAAAGCCTTGTTAATGATAACTATACAATAGAAGCTGGTGTATTGGTAAACCCAACCATCAGACTGTGAATTTGATTCAAACGTAATGATGAACTTGAAGGGCGGTTTTATCTCTTAAAAGCGACGAAGAAGATCCTCTGATGACTACGTGCTCCATGGCGCTTACAAGGCACCATATTAATTCAACGAATTAGTTATCAGGTTATGGGAAGTGGGGCAAGATGAAGCGGTAAAAGACAATCAAAGGGTAGTTTAAGAGGGAGAATAATGCGTCATTAATTGTATACATATATTACTTTGTTGTTCATACTCTTTGGGAATAATATCGGTAAGTAGCATGCTTGAATGATTTGTACATGATCCGGATAAACAGGATCAGGAGCAATGTAATCCAAGAATAAGGGCCATCAGAAACGTTTGATCCTTGTTAATTAAGGTCGCATCCTTAGCATGAACTACCATTAATCACCTATCCGCAAAATAGTCATGCCTCCATTATTCGTTAATTTTGCATCAGAGTGCTGAAAAAGATAACTCGTCTGCTATTTTATCTCCTTAGGTTACTTAAATCTCGTGAGAGCATTAAGATCTTGTTAACGTAACGAGTTAATGGGTTCCTCGGCGATGCGCTGACATTAATTTTTGGTACTAAGCTTTACTTAGCACCACTTATTGGTCGCCGTCTTATCGATTAAACTTCCGAGTTAAATGCAACATCCTTCGGTCTTGTCACGAAGTACAGATTTGTACTTGTAGCACTAGAAATGAGCGACACAATATCCACGGCAAATACATACTATGTTATTATATAAGTCTAAACTTTTCATGATGGATATAAGAAGTTAGAAAGTAGCATCTACAACTAATCCAATGGACCAGCATTGATGAATTAATAAGTAGGGACGCAATACCGTTACATCATGATTTAAATTACAGAAATATTTTGTTTTACCGGGAAGAGATAAAAATGGCAAATAGTGGAAAGCTAAAGACAATACATATGATTAGCACAAAATATTTTCTCATGAATGCATCTCAAATATACTTCTGCTGCTTCGTCGTAAAACGTTATACGGAGTACAAGGTTGTAGTTAGGAGAGATCGACAATCATAAGTGTTCTCGTTGGTATTGTTTTGACACAACTGGCATTCTCACCTCATTTACAGTGAATATGTTCCAATGATAAGTGCCGGGTACACAATAAGCGAACGGATGAACATTAATCGTTATCGTTGCCTCATGGACCGCTGTGGTCTATTCTAAGCAATCAGTGACGTGATAAATCCAAGTTTTCTTTTTCCTTTACATTATTCATGGTTAAATACATAAGGATATATTGCACTAAATAAATATGTTTTTCATATAGTATCTGGATTAATTTACACCTATGAGCGGAGGTGCAAAATTGGAACACGATACAATAACTCTTTACGAAAATGTCGCCAATGCAAATAGGCACATCAGAATGTATTAAATAAATACAAGCAAAAAGGGCAACTGAATTTGTCAAGAACAATTTTGTTTTAATTTTTATGGTTTATGGCACCGTTCGGTGATTTGTGTACACCATAAGATTTGTGAACTTCATGGCAGCCAACTGAAAATCGTATTTGTACATGCATGAGTCATTCTTATGTACTTGGTCTGTACTGCTGTTATTTTAGTTACGACGGTTGAACGTACCACCCGTCATCGATTTCCAAACGGACCGTTATGATACGACAGCTTGCCATTCTTACATGCAAATGCTGCTGATGTATGTTCCATTATTGTTGTACACCTTATAAATATCGTACAACCAACTATTACAAAGCAGTGTAAGTTATAAATATGATATTTTGATGCACTTTGTATATATTATTACATGCATATTTTGTTATTCGTTAAAAGCAAACAACATACGGAGTTCTGTATGTTTTGCCCGTACCTATGTTTCGCTGGCTTGCCGTTTACATATGTTCATGGCGAATAGGTATCATATTAAGTTGAATTCGTTGGCGTTGCAGTCAAACATGGGCGACACAAAATAAAACCATCGGCTATGATATCATTGTCATTTATAATTTATTGATAGAACCACAGCTATTATGTTACAAACGATAAATGGTACCTAATGGCATACTATTACCAGTTACGGGACAGCATAATCAGAGCCGAAAGTACAGCGGCGGAAAACACCATTAAAAGTCACAGTCTCTAAGTTTTCGTAGTGCCGTTTTGTGTTTATTTGAGTAATGTGAATATATTTTAGTACATCTAATTGTCAGCCGAGCGTCTGGCTGCAGATGCTGTTCGTACATAACAATTCATAATTTCAAATAACGCATTTTTCATTTTAAAGCATACGATAGTAGCTTAAGAAGGTTATTTCGACCATTACAGGTCCTTATTATCGACCATTTCGTGAAAGACACAGTAAGGAACAAAAGATTCGTCTACGACATAAATTTCAGCTATTTGATTTTCGACGTCGAAATCCACCAACTTGGTTTTCCTAGTAACTGCTCTTGGAACTGGTATAATGCTTGTGTATAGAATTGAATAGATATAACTCAAAAACAGCATTATTATAAAATCGAACATTTGGGGAATGTAAACTCAATAAGTGGAAGGGTCAGCTTTTTGTATTACATGACAATGCCACAGTAAGAACTCATGTCACATGTTGTGTATTCTTCATTCGATTTAGCTTGCGTGTGATGAGTACGTTGGCTTATATTGTATTAGACCGATATCAAGTTGAATCGAAGCGACCTTTTCAATTTTGTTAGCTATCGTCATAATCTTATTGTTTGTGTTAATGCTGTGCCTACTCATTCATAGGTACACGGTTATATCTGAAATAACTGCTGAGATTGCGAGGTGCTGCATTAATTAGTAATACGTATTGTTGTGTGCTTATCGGATTGGCTCGTTATAATTGACACTTATTGCGTGAATTGTGCAGCGTACTTAGCAAAACAATCATCTGTGTTAAACTATATACTGAGTAAGCCAATTCTAATTCAGGAATTCATTTATGAGATTGAAAATATCATGGAGGTCAGATGAGGACGCGCTAGCATGTATATATATTTCGATCAACTATCCCCAGAAGCTATTTGTATCGCACGCAGCTACACGGGTGCCTGTCGTAATGTTTTTGGTTGGAGTTTGCGTCCTTGGATGTGTTTGCCACAGTTCTGAAATCTGCGTCATCATCGAGACAGTGCTAGGTATCTTTTAATATCATCCTTTAAATTCGAAAAGCATTCCGCATCTCTTATCCTATTACTTAACATCATACACCCGAGCTTGATAGAGTGCAGAGGCACGGAGTGTAAAGATATATTTTTTTACAAAGCAATAGGACATCGCAGATGCATTAGAGCTTTCGGGTAAACAAAACGGTGCAACTGCATGAGGACTTATAATTTGATCAATATTCTGAAAGTGTGCATAATCCGACTAAAACATGACCTTTATTGCAGCAATTCATTTTTATAGCGTCACATTCCGGTATCATCCTCAAATGGAAATTGTTAATATTCAATCGGTATCAAACTTAATCAAATACGGCGCCTTCGTCCTTTCGACCAATTATGCAGCATGTAAAACAAAATCAGCCTTATTAGTAAACGGTCGTAAAACAAAGAACCTTAAAGCAATTAACAAAGCCTTAAAATCTCTTTAGATTTTTCTTGATCTAAGTGATACACGATCTGGAGAGAGTTTCGCTTCACACGCTGCCATATTTCTCCTGAAATTTGGCATATATGCAATGGCTGTTTCCGTTCCGGGAGTATTGAAAGTGACAGAAATGAATATGACCAATTTTTGCAAGCAAGATACGTATACTTAACTGATAGATCACCGATTTGATCGATGGGTTTAAGTAAGTGAGCATTTGCATACGCTTCTCTTTTGGGGAGCTGTCAAATGGCGGGAAAAACTCTGTACCAATATATATTATTACGTCAGCTACACAATTAATGCTGTTTGCTTCTGTCATATGAATCACAGCAGTGAGGAACACTGATTCATAGCTCGAAGTGCATAAACGTTATTGACATGGCACTATTGATACCAAAGATGCTAGATATCTATCAAATAATATTTTTTCGAGAGGTCACAAGCTGTAGCTATTTCAATCAATGCAATAGTTGATCATAGGCTTAAATATAATATCTAAGGAGAAGACAGGCCAAGGCTAGAGTTCGCAAAGCACGTTTGAATAAGACCATATATAGCATATTTATATATGTTCGTACGCGCATTATCTACTCGAGTTTGTTTTAGAAACCCCATATAGTAAATGTAAAAATATCATCATTAAAGGTCCCAAATAAATATAGTCATCCGTTGAAGCCGTTGTGACATTGCACAACTTGCATCTATTTCATGGTTATTCGTACAACATAAGTCGTTAGGCTGCTGTATCCATCAAAGAGCGTAGTTGATGAGCTGCGCTACTAACTGTGTGAGTATATACAACTGATACATGTGGCCTTATTTGTATAATGACATTAAAATATTATTTGTCAAATCACATTATCATTTTTCAAGGGGAATTTTGCTTATAATTATTAGTTTTCCATAGCAACAATAATATGACGTGTTCAATGAATGAAATGGAGATGAGACGCAAATATATATTGGAGAGAGATTATTGCCGGGTATAACCTTATTATAGCATAGACATTACCTCGATGATAATACGATGTTTCCGTCCGTGGTTTCTTTGAAACGATTAAATAAGTCGTCTAACCTTCGAATAGAGTGAGATGACTTATTAGCAGCCACCTGTTAGAACCAGCTAAGGCCAAATGAAGGGCACCGCCAAAATGCGAACGACAATCAGCCATTAGTAATTGTACTATAACGGACGCCCGTCAGATCGATCATTGCATCGTGAATTGATTCATCAATGCCTTTTATCACAATTTACCGTGCCGGAGTGTAGGGTTGTTAGTAATATTTTTTTGTTGCCAAACAAATTGACAGTTATTTTATGTTAGTTATCGTACGGAGAAATCAAGCAATTATAACGTGTATTATGCAAACACGTGGGCACAAGACGGCTGTCAAACCTGAAGCAGATTTGTTGTTTGCCTATTTGAGGTAAATGAACCCTACATACGGGTGTAGGTGTTGTCGAGTAGATCGTCGGAACTCCAATTTTCCTCTCCTTTGAAAGTCGCTACAATGGATGACGCACAGAAATTGCATTTCACTCAAGTTCACGGACATTTTCAAATTCAAATTGCGCGCTCAAATCAGTTCATGCCTCTAGCACTACATTATTGCGTACTTGATTATAAGTTTGAGTCACTTTAATCTAACAAATTACTTGCTCTTAGGACATTTATATGTCCATATATACATAAATACTCATATATTTGATTATATGAATGTGTGTGTATATATATATATATATATATATATATATATATATATATATACATTATAAATATATATATATACATATGTGTGTGTGTTAATATATAACCATACACATATATAGATATATATATATATATATATATATATATATATATATATATAAATATATATATATATATATATATATATAACCATATATATATATATATATATATATATATATATATAAATATAAATACATATAAGTGATGTATTCACGATTACTAGCATTGTGAATTGGCCGTGCCTCATACAATCTTGCGTGTTTTGTTTCAAGGTTTTCATGGTAACTAACGCCTTACACCTTACGCATCACAAAGTGGGGAGAGGGGGATAAACCTTGGGCGTGATTGTTGGAATAACGTAGTTTTAGCGCGTTTGGGGATCAAAGACAGTTGATTTTCTTAGCATATAAATTATGTTAATCAACTTATTAATGATGGATTCAATGTAAATGAATCGATAAATTGCAACAAAGCTTTTGTTACAGTTACTCAGTGCATCTTATCATCGCTCTTTGAGAAACATCGGAGACGAATAAATATATATCTCATAGCTTATTTAGAACACCAATATCATTCCATATAAGCTTGTCCTATGATCTAACTATAAAGCCACAGACATGACCATTGCAAGTTCTACATTCTAACCTATAAACCAATTCGAATTCTGTGCATGTTATGAGCACATACGCACACATGATAGATTGGTCTGGGATACAGTATCACCTCATTATATATGAAATTAGATCAACAAAAGTTGTAAACAACTAATCCGCCCTCAACTACGACCTTGAGCAACGAAGAGGATAGATATGATCAACATAATAGAATTTCATCATACCCTAGCTATAACACGGGTTGTATCCTCGGCTGTCGAACCAATGAAATCATTGCACGGACATGACTAACGTAAGTAATTGACCCAATAAGCTCTATGAGAGGATCCACACAGTAAACTGTGCGTTCTCATCATATACGTATATACATAAATATGTATCGATATAGATGTATATGTAGATATATATATTTATATATATTTATATATATATATATTAATAAATATATAAATATATATATATATTTATTGATAATTACAAAACATATATATTGATAAATATATATGTATATATATATTAATATAAAGATGTTAATGTATAAACATGTATATTGATATATATATATATGTATATGTATATATATATATATGTGTATGTTTATATCTATATAAATATGTGTATATATTTATGAATATATACATAAACGTAAATACATATATATTTTTTATATTTACATGATATATGAATATATATATATATATATATATATATATATATATATATATATAAATATACATATATATATATATATTCAATATATATATATATACATATATATATATATATATATATACGTACAGATATATTTACCTTGAGCCACGAAGAGGATTGATATGATCAACATAATAAAATTTCATTACAGTCAAAGATGTAACACAGGTGGTATCCACGGTTGTCAAACCAATTAAATCTTAGCATACGATTGACGTCAGTAATTGGCCTACGGAGCTCTTTGAGATGATCAGCATAGTAAAACTATGCATTCCAGCATATACCTATTTACAAAAATATATATAATTAAAGATTCATATATGTATATATATATATATATATATACATATATATATATATATATACATATATATATAATATATATATATATTAATATAAATTTTTATATATATATACATATATATATAATCATATTTATATATATATATATGTTGATGTGTGCATAACATATATTTATATATATATATATATATATATACAAAATATATATATATATATATATATTAATGCATATATGTTGATGTATATACATGTATACTGATATATATGTATATATATATACATACATATATATATAATATAAATATATATTATTTATAGATATATATATATATATTATATAGAGATATTTAGATATATTTCTATATATTTATAGAGAGGAGAGAGAGAGAGAGGGAGATATATAGACTTATATTATCTATAGAGGAGTATATCTATCCCTATATATATATCTCTCCTCTTATAGATCTGTATCTTATATCTATATGAATATATATATATATATATAATATATATCTATCTACCTATATATCTCATATATATATCTATATCTCATATCTATATATATATATATCTCTCTCTATATATATATATCTATATATATATCTATATATATATATATATATATATATATATATATGTATATCTCTATATATAGTGACGATTGCAACCATTCGTGGACAAATTCTTTACGTACCTTTTTTGCTTTCATTTTTATTAATTGTAGATTTGGCATAGCTTAAGTGATATTATTAAAAGTTTGATGTAAATAAAAAATGTTTTTGCCACTTTTTATTCCTGGTCCCTTATATTGACCACTTAGGCCAAGGATATACTGTTGTAAGGAAGATATTGGGGTAGCGAATGGTTAGTTGTTAAAATTGAATTTTGCCATAATATTCAGAATTCAATGAAATCATTCGTCAAAGATTATCATGTACCTTATTACGACTATACTTTCATACAAAATGGTCAAACAAAAAAATGTTTTTTAATAATTTGAAAGAAATAGCGCATTGACTTGATGTGGACATTGTAGTATATCCTTTCGTGGACCCAAGTCTACGAAAGGTTGGCGGTTCGTCTACTCAAGGTCGCGTTCGTGCTAAAGTACACACACACACATATATATATAGATATATATATATATATATATATATATATATATATAGATATATATATATATATATATATATATATATAGATATATATATATATATATATGTATATATAATATAGATATATATATGTATATATATATATATGTATTTATAAATATATGTATATTTACATATATACATATTTGTATATATTTATGCATATTTACATAAACGTATATATATATATTTTTATATGCGTATATATATTTATTTAAATGATATTTATATATATATGTATATATAAATATGTATATACATAAACATATATATATGCATGTATATATTATTTACCTTGAGCTACGAAGATAATTGATGTGATCAACATATTACAAATTCATCACGGCCTAGCTACCACACAGGTGGTATCCTGGGCTGTCGAACCAATTCAATCATAGCAAGGACAAGATTAACGTAATTGGGCGCATAGGCTCTTTGGGAGCATCTACATAGTAATCTGTGCCATCTAATCATCTATCTATAATCATAAATATATATAAATATGTATGTAAATATATATATATAACTATATATATATAGATATATACATATATATATATATATAAATTCATGTATATATATATATATATTTATATTTATGTATATATATATATATTTATTGATATTTACATAACATATACATTAATAAATATATGTAATATATTTAAATATATATATATATATATATATATATATATATATATATATATATATATCACACTATATGGATGTTAATGTACATTTATGCAAATTGATATATTTATATATATACATATATATACATATATGTGTATATATATAAATAGTGGTGTATGTTTACATATAAATACATGAACGTATATAAATATAGTTTTATGATAGACATGATATATATATATATATATATATTTATATATATATGTGTGTGTATATATGCGTGTAAATATATAATTCATATATGCATATATATGCGGTCGATCCTCATTCACATCGTGCTATTTGAGCCTCAGGAGCCGCATCAAGCCGTGATAGTACGGCGGGATTAAGATAATACCTTCTCTGTTGTGCTGGTGAATCATCGACTGCAAGTGCCATAAGTTGATCATTTCTTTATTTTCCCAAATATATTTATATATATTTACATTAATATTCAAATATTTATATATATATATACATAAATATATATATTTATACACTCATTTTTATGTATATATCTATGTTAATAAATGTTTATATATGTCGATATATATTATTTATATAGATAGATATATATATATATATATATAGATTTAAATATATATTACATATATATATATATATATAATATATATATATATATATATATATATTTATATATATATATATATATACGTACAGATATATTTACCTTGAGCCACGAAGAGGATTGATATGATCAACATAATAAAATTTCATTACAGTCAAAGATGTAACACAGGTGGTATCCACGGTTGTCGAACCAATTAAATCTTAGCATACGATTGAAGTCAGTAATTGGCCAACGGAGCTCTTTGAGATGATCAGCATAGTAAACTCTGCGTTCCAGCATATACCTATTTACAAAAAAGATATATAATTAAAGATTCATATATGTATGATATATATATATATATAATAGATATATATATAGAGAGACAGAATCATAGAGATAAGAGAGAGATAGATCCTAAGATAAATTTTAATATATTAGAGATATATATATCATCATATTTATATATAGATATATATAGATATGTTGATGTGTGCATAACATATATTTATAGATAGATAGAGATAGAGATATATACAAAGATAGAGATATAGGGAGAGAGAGGAAGGCATAGAGGGGAGGGAGGGAGAGACAGGGAGACGGAGAGAGAGGGAGAGAGAGACAGAAAGACAGGGGAGAGAGAGAGAAGAGAGAGAGAGGGAGGGAGGGAGAGAGAGAGAGAGAGGGAGAGAGACAGAGGGAGAGAGGGAGAGAGAGATAGAGGGGGGAGAGAGAGAGACGGAGGAGAGAGAAGAGAGGGAGAGAGAGAGGGAGAGGGAGAGAGACAGAAAAGAGAGAGAGAGAGAAAGAGGAGAGAGACAGACGATACATATATCTATAGAGAGATAGGAGATGGAGAAATACAGGGAAGAGGGGAGAGATATATAGATATATATAGTATATATATATAATAAATAGATATATATATATATATATATATATATATAGATATATATATATATATATATATATATATATATATATATATATATATATATATATATATATATATATATATATATATAGTGACGATTGCAACCATTCGTGGACAAATTCTTTACGTACATTTTTGCTTTCATTTTTATTAATTGTAGATTTGGCATAGCTTAAGTGATATTATTAAAAGTTTGATGTAAATAAAAATGTTTTTGCCACTTTTTATTCCTGGTCCCTTATATTGACTACTTAGGCCAAGGAATATACTGTTGTAAGGAAGATATTGGGGTAGCGAATGGTTAGTTGTTAAAATTGAATTTTGCCATAATATTCAGAATTCAATGAAATCATTCGTCAAAGATTATCATGTACCTTATTACGACTATACTTTCATACAAAATGGTCAAACAAAAATATTTTTTAATAATTTGAAAGAAATAGCGCATTGACTTGATGTGGACATTGTAGTATATCCTTTCGTGGACCCATGTCTACGAAAGGTTGGCGGTTCGTCTACTCAAGGTCGCGTTCGTGCTAAAGTACATACATATATATATATATATATATATATATATATATATATATATATATATATATATATATATATATATATATATATATATATGTATATATAAATATATGTATATTTACATATATACATATTTGTATATATTTATGCATATTTTACATAAACGTATATATATATATATTTTTATATGCGTATATATATTTTATTTAAATGATATTTATATATATATGTATATATAATATGTATATACATAAACATATATATATGCATGTATATATTATTTACCTTGAGCTACGAAGATAATTGATGTGATCAACATATTACAAATTCATCACGGCCTAGCTACCACACAGGTGGTATCCTGGGCTGTCGAACCAATTCAATCATAGCAAGGACAAGATTAACGTAATTGGGCGCATAGGCTCTTTGGGAGCATCTACATAGTAATCTGTGCCATCTAATCATCTATCTATAATCATAAATATATATAAATATGTATGTAAATATATATATATAACTATATATATAGATATATACATATATATATATAAATTCATGTATATATATATATATTTATATTTATGTATATATATTTATTGATATTTACATAACATATACATTAATAAATATATGTATATATATTTAAATATATATATATATGTATATATATATATATCACTATATGGATGTTAATGTACATTCATGCAAATTGATATATTTATATATATACATATATATACATATATGTGTATATATATAAATAGTGGTGTATGTTTACATATAAATACATAAACGTATATAAATATAGTTTTATGATAGACATGATATATATATATATATATATATATATATATGTGTGTGTATATATGCGTGTAAATATATAATTCATATATGCATATATATGCGGTCGATCCTCATTCACATCGTGCTATTTGAGCCTCAGGAGCCGCATCAAGCCGTGATAGTACGGCGGGATTAAGATAATACCTTCTCTGTTGTGCTGGTGAATCATCGACTGCAAGTGCCATAAGTTGATCATTTCTTTATTTTCCCAAATATATTTATATATATTTACATTAATATTCAAATATTTATATATATATATATACATAATATATATATTTATACACTCATTTTTATGTATATATCTATGTTAATAAATGTTTATATATGTCGATATATATATTGTTATATATATATATACATATAAATAAATAAATATTAAATATATGTGTACATAGATCTCTATATATATATATATATATTTATATCGATCTATATAAATATATATAAATGCACTTGTATATATAATTATATATATATGTGTTTTTATATATATATGTATATATATATATATATATATGTATATATATATGTATCTATATATATATATATAATATATATATATGTTTACATATATATATATATATAGATTAATTTATATATATATATATTTATATATATAATAGATATATATAGATATATATATATATATATATATCTATATAATCTATATATCTATATATATATATATATATATATATATATATATATATATATATCTATATATATATATATATATATATATATATATATCTATATATATATATATATATATATATATATATATATATATATATATATATATATATATATATATATATATATTGTACCTAGGGTATGTTTCAGCCGAAAAATAGAAAATTGTTTCGTGAATTAAGTGAATTAAACTTCCGAGGGAGTACCGAGACCTTATTAACACTCCGCATAGAATAATTTCATGGATGGATGCTCCAATAGGCAATGATCCCTCTGATACTATATATGTAAATGTCGATTAAATTCGAATCAGACGGTACCTTTTGGGGGGAAAACTGATATTTCGATGGACTCTTGTATGAAATTGATTTTGATCCGTGTGGGAAAAAACACTTGAACAATACCATGATCCCTCACTATCAGCTGTCTACTAAGCCCGGGCTGAACAAAAGCCAGGTATTACCTTGCCCACCTGGCAGGTCAATTAACGGTAACACATGTCAGCATTTGCATAAAACAGACAATAGTAGTCACAAAGAGTATTTATCACACTAATGTAATAGGTGCATGAAACATATATGCAAGTTAACATCTGCATGGTGTAACAAACAAGAACTATTAATACCCGGTTAATGAACAAGCTCTCGTTAGTGAAATAACAATCAATCATAGCACTGGTATTGGTCCCCTAACGCCATTGAACATTGTTTTGTAACCAAAATCGTTGAAATGTAACATCCTGCAACAATTGGGTGAGCCATGCCACAGAGGGAGGCAAACTGAATAGCGTTCTCCTAGGCAATCATTGATCATGAAACGCAAGGTTTTTTTTGTTTGTCATTGATACCTGGGCTACTGGAAACTCTGTCATGCCTAGGAAAGATCACATATGTTGCGACAGAATAGGAGTTGCTGATTAAATTTGCCTCGGCCATTTAATCTCACGCCAGAACCTTAGCTTTTATGACCGATTGCACGGTTTGATACTGCCTTATTGGAATAAAACCACCTCCTAAACTCGGAACCCCGGCTAGCCGTGTAAATGGGGTATTATTGATATTGGCCGTGGGCATTAGCACATCAAACAGCATGTAATAAAATTACCTCGTATGTGAAACGCAGATAACGCGTTTTTGCTCCTTTCATAGCCAAGTAATCGCCCAAACGTCGAACGTACGAATGACCGTTAATGGCCACACAAATCACAATACAGAGGGTAACGGACACTCCGAGAGAGACAAGAAACGACCCTTGGGCATATTTAAGCAAAAAGTTGTTTCATGCGGAAGGAATATACTATACTATGGCCGTGGTCTTTTAGATATTTCCTTACGGTTCGAGGTAATGTTTGAGTAAGTCTTGAGCTGTGTATCCGATGCTTCTCTGATTGGCTTTTGATGGAAGCAACAAGGATGATGAAGCCATTTCTAAAGTGGTTGAGTCCATTTATTCGTGCATGCTTCAATGCGATAAATACACTCTCATTACCTCGGTCCTATTTGTGTGACGACGATTGGCCGTTGGCAAGGACATGATAAGATGGTTGTTTCTAAATCAAGTCGTAAATAGACTACCATATCCAAATAAGAGCGTAGTATGTTGACTGATATGAATGACATCGATGCATGGTTAGTGGAAGATTGAGCGCCCTCCAAATTACATCTAACTGCAATCGGGGGCCCTATGCTTCAGTACTGTTGGATGTTGATGTGCTGAACAGCTCTCTACTGCTAGAAGTGGTTATATGGTGAAAAAGCCATGACAATATATTGCTCGTCTAGATCTAACTCGTTGGCGATTTTATGGCGAGATTACGAGCATTCTCTGTTGATGAACAACGTGCAAATTGCGAATATAATAGGGATGTAAATTGCCATGGAATTACAATATGCTTACAACTGCTACACGTCGCAAACATGGCGCAATTTAAATGCTTACTTACGGTTAACGCATGATAATTTCATCAGCGTAGAAAGTCATGTTCTATCTTTGGATCGATCAAAGGTTCTTTGTTAATCAAGGCTCATAAGTAAACAACAGTTGTTTATGTAACACTAAACAATCAGGATGATTTCCCAAACTAATCATTAATGCCTGGTGAAGAAACGACTACATACTAGTGTAGTATGATTGGTTGAAAAAATATATTTGAGGAATGGCACACATTGTAATGGAGCTTGTGTTGAAGTGAAACGCGTGACAATCAACAACTAACCAGGATAGTTGATGGAATACTTGATTTTCTTGCACGAGCATGTTGACTATGTGACGCATGTGCGTAAGCTCCCTGGCATGGCCATTGTACACTGATATATACTGTAAGTGATGCATGGCTTTGAGGCATTTATCAAGCTGGAACACTCGCCTGTATTCGTGATAGTTTATTAATATGAACTACTACGGCTGTTGAGGTCAGACGTCTGTCTCATTAGCGTTCGAATCATAAGAAATATCAACATTGACGCTGGTCGGATGCGTACCATGGTCTTATGTTTGTATCTTAAATATCATTCTTTGAAACGGAATCTGCTGGCATGTATATTGAAGGATATGCAGCGTTCGTGCGGCTACATATGGTTTTTGAATTGCATCAAACCCAGAGCTGGCTGACTAGAACATCATGGTACATTCGTTCAATGATGTAGGTTAAGTCAATGTGCAGCTAGATAAACAAAACTTCGCTGAGGGTTTCCATGCCGTTGAGTATTTTGAACAATTTCATAAGATGCCTTGTTGTAAGTGATGTCAGCCATAACCAATTTAGCATCAGTTATTGTGTTCGATACAGCAAGCAAGTGAAAAGTTACCCTTTGAACCCGTTCCAATATGTGCTTGCAATTTGGAATGTTTGTCGGCCATGCCTGACTATTCGTATGGGGTCTAGCAAGAAATTTGGAGCGTACATTGGACGTTAACTTTCTAATTTATACCATGTTTGCGTTATCGTAACCTTAAATATGTTATTCTAGCATTGCTTATATTAGTTACGTATGATATGATATTATATTATCCTCGGCACTATAGCACATATTTCTGATTATGCCATCCTCCATGGAAATATCGAGGACATAAACATTCTCAAGCTGGTATAAAGACTTCCCAGGTCAAGAGTTATCCTGTAACATCACACTCTTAACCTGCTTTATGCGACAGCACTTCTAAACGTACATATATAAGTATTTGTGTATACATAAATACATATGTGTTTATATAAATAAATATGTTTGCGTGTGCGCGTGAGTGTGTGTGTTGGTGTGCCTTTCATACAGTACTTCGCTATGAACCAGGTGTGTGTGTGTGTGTACTTGTGTAAGTGTGTCTGTATGTGGGTTTGTGTGTGTGCGTGTGTGTGTGTGTGATAATGTGTGTGTGTGTGTGTGTGTTGGTTGGTGTTTCATACAGTACTTCGCTGTTAATTAAGTCGCCAGTTGCTATCCGGCGGAGCTCACCAAAGCATACAAATGTTCATTGCCGTGCAGAATAATTCGCTGTGACGCGGCTGGTTGGTAAAGCTAATTATCACTGTTGTCCTTGGAGGATAACAGAATCACCATACATAATTCAGGTCTGACTTAATTATTATGCACAAGCGTACCGGAACAGCAGCTGTCGCCAACAAAGTATATTAGGAGCGCAACGTTAGCAGACTATGTAGCGGTTATTACTGTACTCACTAACTAGTACGTTTTGCATGTGACTTTATAATGTGGAATGAAATTTAGAAAAAAATTTTTTTATGTTAATATTATTATAGATTCATTAATGTGGTCCGAATACAATTGACAATGCCGTGCAAAAATGTCCCTTTGCGTCAGCGAGAAATTAAGTGCATGTGTCGTATCGTGTTAAAGCGATGCCCACGATAAACTCTAGTAATGATAAAGTGAGGTACCAACTCCAGGCTTAGGTTTTAACAGAAACTTTAACTTTGTTGCTTAGTGAATTGATAATGGCTCTTGTCCCTAATGATGTAGCAGCTTGTGCAGACACAAAGGCCAGGATATAAATGTATTGTAAGTGTATATTCGGTCCCCTCAAAGTTTTTCCAATTATCTTCGGCCGGACCGTCCGGGCCGGGCAGTGGGGCACAGTTGTTCAGTCTAGAGGTAACCTGAGTTGCGTAGTTGCAGGGTACAATCAGTGAATGGCCAGGTGATGAGGTAAGTAGCCCGCCGGTATGTTATCGTTAGCCGATGTGGGATTACTACATTATACTGGTGGCTGAGAGGGGGCAAATTATAATGCGAAGAAGGGATGTAGACATACTGTGAATACGGCTTTGAGCAGTATTACGATATGGGATGAGAATTATTGTAATGCTTGGATTGCCCTCAATCATTCAACTAGCCCCCTTGTCACTCACACTTGCCTGACCATTACCGAAGGTCAAACAGGTTTTGTTGCACGCAACTTTGTTGAAATCGAAACAAGTACAGATGGTATACATACTGCGCAGATATTGCTTGATTGCCAAAATGTTAGCAGGTTTTTTGTTTTTGCAATGATTGAGCATTACCAACATCATATAATTAGTTATTTTCATTACCATGTGCAATGGTGGAGTTTCCGAAATATCATTTGCTCACCAATGAGATCCGGATGAAATGAAGTTATTGTGGTTTTCATGCTTTTCGTTCCCCATCATAATCCAAGGTTTGGGGTAGCTGAAATGTTGTATTTATTGAATGCGAATTCTATCGGGCGTATTCAAAGGGATCCTATAAGAGAAGGCAATTTATAGTCCATTCTATTAAGGAAACGGTCTCGGAGATACAAAGTACTGTTTTGTTTTGTTAGAGTTATCGGATCTTTATTTCTATGAACGCCAATTAAATTCACCAACACGCTGTTTAGTAAACAACGAGTAGTAGAATTGTTCAACATCGACGCAAAAACGCATATATATATATATACACATATATATTTATAAACATATTTATATACATATATATATATATGTATATACATATATTTATATATATATATATATACATATATATATATATGTATATGTATATATATATATATATATACATCTATATATAGATATATATATATATTTATATACATATACATATATACATATGTATATAAACATATAAATGTATATATACATGTATATATAAACATATCAATATATACATATATATATATATATATATATAT
This sequence comes from Urechis unicinctus, assembly GCA_034190875.2. Classification (NCBI taxonomy): domain Eukaryota; kingdom Metazoa; phylum Annelida; class Polychaeta; order Xenopneusta; family Urechidae; genus Urechis; species Urechis unicinctus. Next base: position 16,451,632 of record CM067343.1, read on the forward strand.
ATATATAAATATATATATATATATATATAGAAGAAATATATATAAATATATTATATATATATTATATGTATATATATTCATATATATATATATATATATATATATATATATATATATATATATATATATATATATATATATATATATGTGTGTGTGTGTGTGTGAGTGCTTGTATCCATATGTATAGATATATATATGCATACATGCATATTTATATATATATATATATATACATATTCATATGTATATATAAATAATATATATATATACCTATATATATAAATATATATATGAATATAATATATATATATATACATATATATATATATATATTCATATATATATATATATATATATACATATGTATATATATATATACATCTATATATATATGTATATATATATATATATATATATATATATATATATATATATATATATATATATATATATATATATTTGCATATTATTTAGACAGAACTACTTAGTGCCACTTTAGCTGCCTTTCTATGAGCATCGCCTATCAAGTACCGCAATGCCATCCATCCCTGTTTTGCAGTACTGTTGAGCCTCTGGCTCTCAAACACATTGCCAACGCAAATCTCTTAAATCAGGATCTATGTCCATTTGCAGTCAGTCGCAGCTGCTATTCTTGCATACTATAGTACTTACATTGAATTAGGCCTGGTCGCCATCGGGTATTTCCGGAACTAAGCTTGGGTTTACAACCGTAAGGATCACCTGCACATTTTGCTGTGTATCATATTTACACTGTGGTACTGATGAGAACTTTTTGTTTTTTTCGAGGGCCTATGGTCTAGGGATCAACCTGGATCAGTCTGAAGAGGATGTTCGTTTCATAAGGAGCATTTATAAATTTCACAATGGATGCATATATGCAACATTATATGCTCTTGTGGTCGTGTGCTCTTGAAACTTGCGTTTGGTATCGCTGACATTGGCCTATACAATGCGTTTGTGAAGACAACTAATTTTTTCAGGCGATATGTAATCAATACAATTATTATATAAGCGACAGGGCAGGAATTTATCTTTGATTAAAATCATATTAAATGCAGCACATCGGAGCGAGCTACAAAAAATAGCCCGAAGTAGACCGTCACTTTTGTCACTTTATTGTACCTAAGCAAAATGCACTTGATATTAAGTATCTCGTTTACAACCCGTATCCACGTTACACTGAACCACCCCAGAGTTATCGGAAGTAGAATACCGATGTCAGTTCTTGCATTATCTGCAATCGTCTTAATCTCAGCAGCCAATGCAATAACCCGTGTTTTGATGCAAGGCGAGCTCGACCAGGTTCGAAGTGCCTGATTGAATAGTGTAGGTTTCAAAGCAGCATTTTGCTCAGCTCCGATCAACGAGTTAGATGTGACAACCAATAAGTTGGCGTATTATGGAGAAAATTTACTCTATCAACCGCCAAAAAAAGCATAAGTGATTTCTATCAATATGTCAATCTTGCCAATTACTGTTTTTATTAACAGACATATCCATTAAAAACCTGATTTTACAGAACAACCGTTTGGTTTCATGGCAAACGGAATACTATCATTCTTACTGACTGCTTTCTGACTAATAGTTTTGGCAAAGCTGGAGACCAAGAATAAAGGCCATCAGAAGTGTATGATCCTTTTTAATAAAGGTCGTGTACCTGGCATTAACGACTATATATTACCTTCCCGCAATAAAGTCACGCCTCTTTTATTCTTTAATTTTGCATCAGAGTGCTACTTCCTAAAGTTCCATTATGTCTCGTAAAGAGCTTTAAGATCTTGGTAATGTAACGAGTTAATGGGTTCCTGCGTGATGCGCTGACATTTATTTTCTTTCTATGCGTTACTTAGCACCACTTGTTGGTCGCCGTCCTATCAATAAAACTTCAGAGTTAAATGCAACATCCCACGTTCTTGAACAGGTTTTACTTGTAGCACTAGAAATGAGCGACATAATATCCATGGCACATATATACTATGTTACATAAGACTAAACTTTTTAGAATTGATATAAGAAGTTAAAAAGAAGTTGGAAAGTAGCATCTGCGACCATTCAATGGACCAGCTCGGATGAATTAATAAGTAGGGACGCATTACTGTTACATCATGATTTAAATTACGGAAATATTTGGTTTCGCCGTGAAAAGATGAAAATGGCAAATAGTTAAAAGCTTAAGACATTAAATGTGATTAGCACAAAATATTTTCTCACGAATGCATCTAAAATATACATCAGCTGCATACATTTAAAAATGTTATACGGAGTACAAGGATGTAGTTACGAGAGACTGACAACCAAAAGTTATTCTTTTTGTTATTATTTTGACACAATTGACTTCTCACCTCGATTACAGTAAATGTGCTATCGGTGTTCTAAAGCTATGCGCCGGTTAAACAATAAGCAAAAGGATGAAAACTAAGCGTTATTTTTGCCACAGGGACTGCTATGGTCTATTCTAAGCAGGTCAATGACGTGATAAAACCATGTTTATCGCTGTTTCCTTTTCCCTTACATTATTCATGCTAAAATACATAAGGATATATTGCACTAAATAGAGTGCAGTGGAGGTGAGAAATTGGTATCCAATACCATAATTGTTTACGAAAATATCTCCATTGCATATCGGCTCATCAAAATGGATTAAGGCAGAACAAGCAAGACGGGCAACTGTATTTGCGACGAACAAATTGTTTAATTTTTATGGTTTATGGCACCGTTCTGTGATTTGTGAACAACATAAGATTAGTGAACTTCACGATAACCAACTAAAAATCTTATTCTACTTTACATCGTCTGTTTGCCTCGACATTTTGTACATACATGAGTCATTATTATGTACTTTGTCAGTTATGAAGGTTCAGCGTACCACCCGTGATCGATTTCCAAACGGACCGTTATGATTCGACAGCTTGCAATATATATATGCAAATAGTGCTGATGTATGTTCCATTGTTGATGTACACCTTATGGCCAACGCAAAACCAACTATTACAGAACATTGATAGTTATAAATCTGATATTTTGATGTATTTTGTATATATATGATTACATGCATATTTTGATGATCGTTTCAAGTAAACAATATAGTTCTATATGTTTTGCCCGTATCTACGTTGCACGTCAGATATAACGTAGATATTTTGCAGTCGGTAATAATAGAGCGCTTTGTCATTTGATTCCGCTTGCGAGTCGTTCTATATAAATGTTCATGGAGAACATATATCATATTAAATCTTTATGGCAGTCTGGATTCTTTCAAACATCTTTTGAGACATGTTGTAGGCGGAAAACAAAGTTGAATTCGTTTGCGTAGCAGTCAAACATAGGCGACACAAAATAAAACCATCGGCTGTGATATCCTTGTCATTTGTAATTTATTGATAGAACCACAGTTATTGTGTTTAAAACGATATATTGTACCTATTGGCATACTATTACCAGTTACGGGACGGCATAATGAGTGCCGAAAGTTCAGCGGCGGAAAACACCATTAAAGTCACAGTCTCTGAGTCTTCGTATTGCTGTTTAGTGTTAATTTGAGTAGTATGAATATATATATATATATATATATATATATATATATATATATATATATATATATATATATATATATATATATATATATATATATATATATATATATATATATATATATATATATATATATATATATATATATATATATATATATATATGTCAGCTTGAAGCATACAATAGTAGATTCGAGCATTATAATCGACCATTTCGTTTAAGACATAGTAAGGAGCAAAAGATTCGTCTACGACATAAATTTGGATATCACTTCAATAATCGGCTATTTGATTTTGTCGTCGAAATCTGCCAACTTGGTTTTCCAAGTAACTGCTCTGGTAACTTGAATTATGCTACTGTATGGAGTTAAATAGATATAACTCAAGAACAGCAATATTATTTAATCTAACATTTGGTAAATGCATACTCCCTAAGTAGGATGACAGATCGAGGGGTTGGCTTTTTGTATCATCTAACATTGCTACAGTAAGAACTCAGTTTGTAACATTTTGTGTATTCTTCATTCGATTTAGCTTGCGTGCGATGACTACACCGGCTTGTGTTGTACTAGACCAAGATCAAGCTGAATCGAAGCGACCTTCTCCCATTTTTTAGCTATCGTTATAATCTTATGGTTTGTGTTAATGCTGCGTCTACTCATTCATAGGTACACGGTTAAATTTTAAATAACTGCTGGGTTGAGAGGTGCTGCATTACAATATAGTCCGTTTTTTATGTACGATTAATGGTGCTAATCTGCTTGGCTCGTTATTATTGATACTTATTGTGTGAATCGTTCCAAGTATTAAGGAAAATAATCATCTGTGTTTAACTGTATACCGAGTGAGCAAATTCTATTTCAATAATGTCATTTATGAAAGATTGAAAGTATCATGGAGGTCAGTTCGGGACGTATTAGTATGTATATATGTTTTGATCAATGATATCCAGAAGCAATTTGTATCGCACGCAGCTACACGGGCGCCTGTCGTTTTGTATTTGGTTGGTGTCCGTGTCCTTGGATGTGGTTGCCACCGCTCTGATATCTGCGTCATCATCGAGACAGTGCTAGGTTTCTTTTTATACCATCCTTTGAATTAGAAAAGCAAACAGCAATTCTTATCATATTACTTATCATCAGACACCAGAGTCTGATAGAGTACATAGGCACGGAGAGTGACGATATATATTTTTTACAAAGCAATACGACAGCGCAGATGCATTCGGGCTTTCGAATAAACAAAACAGCGGAACCGCAGGAGGGCTTAGAAATTATAATGTGTTCAATATTCTGAAAGTGTGCATAATCCGATTAAAGCATGACCTTTCTTATGTATGCAACAATTCATTTCGATAGCGTCACTTTTACTATCATGCTCAACTGAAAATTGCTAATCTGCAATCTGGAGGTGTTATGTGGTGCAGATGCAATAGCATTCATCATCAGTTACGTATATTGCCGCAAGGCATATTCAGAGGACACAATTTTTTTCATGTGTATAACAAACCGCATAGTGCTGCCACTAGCAGTAGATGTGTTTATTCGGTCCTCGCGTGGAAGCGGGTGCGCTAGTGGTAGATGGGAAGCCAACACAACACGACTTCTTATTTTTGTATTGCATAAAATGAAGCACTCTGCGATTTATATTATTCTGAAATGCTTTCTGGGGCACTTTGTCACAGCATTAATATTAAACCAAGTATTTAGGGTCATTGAGCATACTTTTTCGCTTAGCGTTAAAGTGAACGGGCTCCAGCGCAACAATAATGTATTAATCTTCGTTTCTGGCTTCAAAAGAACTCGGGTATTGCTTGGGTTACTTTGAGATAATAATGATATTCTCGTAAATATTGTATTAAAATTAATCACATATGGCGCCGCCGCACTTTCGACCAATTACGCTGCAAGTTATACAAAACGACATGAAAGTGTGCCTTATTAGTGAAGGGTCGTTAAAAAATTATGTTGTGGCAAAAGTGGTACTTGCATAGAAAACATTTGATACATTTCGCGAGATTTCTTTCGGGTAGAACATACACGTATATGAATTACCGCTAAAGCTGTCATTGTAAAGGCCCTTATTAATGGATGAACCAAAAAGTTCGTCTGCGTCAGTGGGATGTCCCTATTTCAGAAGACGGGATGCAATCTTTTGTGGTTACCAGTGTCGTCAGTAGAAATCTGCAAGGACAGAATCCGACAATATGTCATTCTTTGTAAGGCTTCATCAAAATGCATTGCACCAATGCTTCACAGGATGCTATTTTATAGAATCCATTCAGAGGAACTTTATGCAGATACTTCACAGAGTGGTACAATACATTACTATATTTAGTGCTCAGCAGCAGCAAGCTCAAATTGTTTCATCCTACGCCCTTAAATGACCACAATGAGAGCCTTATGCCATTTGATATAATCCCTACTAATAATAACATCACCTATTTAATTAACCAAGAAGTTACAGTTGTCGAACTCTTTGCGTAATGCAAGACGCAAGAATGATATGTGCTAAATTGTTGTATCTGGCACAGCTTCCTGCCCTTCATTTTGATCTCTTCACATCATGCAACAGACCCCCTAAGTTCTATATTGCGTCCCTCGATTACAGGTTGTTCTAAGTGTCATTGGCTGAGTAACCGCTGGGTATTCTTGCGCGCGCGCGTGTGTGTGTGTGTGTGTGTGTGTGTGTGTGTGTGTGTGTGTGTGTGTGTGTGTGTGTGTGTGTGTGTGTGTGTGTGTGTGTGTGTGTGTGTGCATGTGCGGGTGGTGTGAGTGTGCGTTTGTTTAAGTTAGGTTGTGGGTTTTTGTATGTGTCCATGTGTGTGTGTGTGTGTGTGTGTGTGTGTGTGTGTGTGTGTGTGTGTGTGTGAGTGTGTGTGTGTGTGTGTGTGTGTGTGTGTGTGTGTGTGTGTGTGTGTGTCTGTGTTAGAGATATAGTTTCTAGTGTATTGATAGAGTGTCTCTTAATAAGGCTAATAGGACTAGTTACGACGATTGTGTTCTATAGCTTCGCAGGAACCGAAAATAATAATACGATATATGACCACTATTTTAAAATTACACTCCATGGTTTATCGTGGACAGAGGATGGGAGCTAGGCATACCAGCAAGGTTACAAAGCCACCTTGCTAAATAACTGTGCTTATTTAGTGTACCAAACGTGCTATTGGAACTTACTTAAGAGCATAGTCTGGACCCGCGAGATTGCCAGCGGCATGCAGCCAAAAACCATACTGGTCACGCTAGACTCGCAGTCAAAACTTGTCCGCTCGTACCATCGTAGAGTAATAATAGAAGTAGTGTTCTAGCATTGACTTCTAAGCTCCGTAATTTGCGACAATTAGTGTACTGCTACCTTTGTAATCGTTGCTCGTTATCCCGGCTTAACATGCTGTTTCTTTTGTACAATGGCAATGGCCATAGTTTACTTTCTCTTATTTAACATAGGTTCAGTAACTTGTGAAGATTTGAATCAATTTGCAGCAAGGATGATCGTTGTGTATGATTCGCTGAATAGGGTGACACAGAAACGCATGACAGTGATGTTTTTATTTAACAATTGAATTGCCATCATATGGCTTTGGTGTTTTTGGCATAAAATTATTTTTTCGTGCCTATCCACGGCGACATTGAGCACTATGCCATAAAGTTATTTACAACTTTCTTATGTATGCGTTTGTGTAAATCTAAATTCCATAAGCAGTCAGAGGAGCAATAAATGAATATTTACTACTAAGGGAACATTCCATCTGCGGAACAATGTACAGATGCATAGATGACAAACCGCTTAGTGCGTTATCGAAATAATACCGGCTTTGTTATGACCAATGACTCGTAATGGGACGAAACCTTAACTCATGGGCTGCCATTGAATTTATATCTTTGTACTTAAATTGTTAAATTTTGTCTATTTGAGCAAGTGTCATTGTAGATACGTTAGTTAATTTCGCATGCTGAAGCAATTAAAGCATTTGGCAATAGAACATTAGCATAACAATTTTAAAGCAGTTTTGTGTGTGTTATTCATCAGCAAAACTGACACGCACCCACCCACCACCCTTCGGAATAACCTTGTTGGGACGGATATTGTTGAATGAATGTAAGCTCTGATTGCTTTACTACATTGCCCGGTATATGATGCCTCTATATCTACATATACATCGTTATTGGATTGTCGCACAGCACGGATTCACAGATTTTATTCAATTCTACCGAGTTTCGAAGACAGAACTCACCACGACTCGGGGATCAAACCCATATATCGGGGCTACAACCATTTAATCACGTGGACATCATTGCAGCCCGCACAAATCGTTCAGCGAATACAGATAGCCCGCAAAACCACTGATGCCATCTTCTGTTCGAAAGGCTGCATGCCACGTTAATTAATGCATCCAGCAATAACATCTTTATTACGACCAATAGCAC
>CM067343.1:16462112-16467018 GCA_034190875.2 Urechis unicinctus
GACAGTGCAATGGATCAAACGACATTGCTTATCATATACACGACATTTATAGTGAAAGATTTTTCACTGTCAGGCGATGTATTGATAACAAGAATGACATAAATAATACCTAATCATCTTGGTTTAATAATAAACCTTCTTATTTATACGCATCTTTTAAGCCGAAATTGCTATGCTGGTCAAGAGAATGGTGACATGAGATAATAATGGAATAAATACTGTACGGATAAATATAAGCGGATATCGAACGGGAGTAAGTCAATAACTACTGTTATACAGGCTGAGTTGGCTAAGAGTCAATAATAGTGTTATATCTTTGTATATAGCATCGTTAATGCTAACCTAAATCTTCATAATTATGTGCCCGAGCTAGACCAATCGGCTGATATGTGTCTTCTCACTATCAAACCCCATAAATGATACTCGTCCGTGCAATCATTAGTTCCAAGCGAAGTATGTTAGTTGCACAGCATATGTTGTTGTTATGTAGGGAATGAATATGTCACCTGAACGTATAACCGTATGTTGAGCTCATAGTTTATCGTTCCGAAGTTCATATTGAACTGTGGTATAATTCAACCATGGTTTCATTTCGGCGCAGTTCCCCATTTGATTCGTCAACTGTGGGCATTAAATTGAAAACGTTTGTAGAGTGCGAATATGATTACAATTACGCATACATTTGACACTAATGAGATTAGTTCTAATGCTTAGTAATGTAGGTGATATTTACCGATTAAATGTGTATGTTGGTTTCTGATCAACGTATGTGATTGTAGCCGACGTTTCATTGAATTAAATTTCTCTCATAAGAGGCTCGTTTTAAGTTTAGAGTTGCAGGTTGCCATTTCAATACATATATAGTACAGGGCTTGATATATAACATTGCTATTATCTAATTCAAATGTTTCATCAAAACCTAACTGTATTGGCTAATTGCTCTATATCTTTTTCCACCTGTTTGTCTTGTAAGGCACGCGTGAGCATTATATCAGTCAAGTACGTGATCATGCCAAATTACACTGAATCATAGTGTAAAACAAATACAAACCCGTGACTAACTGAACGACCTTTTGATGAAGTTCGAATAATGATAACAAATTATTAAACGGAAATGCATTATTAATTCAACCTTAAGAATATCAAACTCATGGTTTTGTCATATATCAACTCTGTTAATCCCATGTCACCGTCGCTGAGCAAGTCTAGTGAGAAAGCACAATTACACTCCTTGTATATCGCGCAATGACACCTTTAGCTGTGCCCATGTCATATCTGGACGGTTTCCAACTCCCGGTTCACCTTGAGCCCCTTTCCATGCACCCTAAACTAAACGTATATCTGATCGTTGATGTTCCCCTTGCGTTGTGACCATGTCATAATTAGCGAGTGGTTAACACCCGGTTAACCCCCTTTCCGTGCATACTAAACGCTTATCAGTACACTTATCTCATTCAATATACAATCTTACACCACTGATGTTCATCGCCACCACACCCTTGCATGATTCCAACCGGTTTTCTACTTCTTCATCTACATTGCAATATTCGCTCCACGCCACAAATCAAAGCATTCGTACACGTCAGCAAATTATGTAAAATGACATTTCCGTTGCACAAAATATACAGATGCAGATAAAACTATTGGATTGCGGTGGTTTCATTTCTGTTTGTGGGTTCTTTAAGCTACTGTGTATATGATGACAGTAATTTGAAGAACAAAAGAAACAACAGGCAATGCATTGCTATCTAGATTCGAAATACTTATAGAGTAGCGAGTCACCAACTTAAAACTTAAAGCAAACTGTATTCCGAGATGATTCTAGGTGACTTGCTGGTTGTTGACCGACTAAGCTAAGCCCAATTCATATATTACCGTCATAATTTCGTTAATTTCCTAAAAATGTCACTAATCTTGAAATTTTACTGACAAATAACTGTTATTTAGAGCATAGAAACTATAACCTGAGCTTGTCACCACAGCATTATTTTCAGGTGATACCACAAATCCATTTATGCAATTAAAGCCCTATTATTTGTTTGATTGTTTTTACACTGAACTTACCATCAGAGTGTGTTCTATGAAAGGTTACACCAAATTGTATTCCCAACCTATAATGCCACTAACTATGTCCTTAAAATTAGATTAACAATGACATTTCGAGACGAATGCAATACATAACATGTGGACATTGCCCGACAGTGACGTCAACGAGAGCATCTAGGGCTTGGACGGAACTCCACCTTTGTACATGGCACTAGACATTTATATCGTCCAGCTATTAACTGGAATTCATGTTATTAAAATCATCGCTGCTGCAGGTGCAGATAGGCTTATCTTCAAAAGCTGCTTTGCTAATATAAACGCATTATCACATAGAGTGCAATTATACAGTGTTGTTAAATTACTTAAATAATATTTCATCCGAAACGTTGAATAACCGTTATTGTGGCTAAGCTGCTTTCAAGGACGTGGTTATGAGAACAGGCCAGATGTTGCTAGCAAGTCACATACAACTGTCATCCGAATCGTGTGTTTGCTGTATTTTACTGCCTTTGCATAACCTACACAGGAGCTGGAGGGCGGCAATTTTCAGCTAGCTCATTTAACGGGTTGTTTTTTCTTCTTGTTTGATCATATATTCCTAGTATATACCGACATATTGTGTAAAGATCCGTATTTGTTCCAATTTGATCGAATATTCGATAAGGCAATGGCCTTAAGACGTTCAATGCGCTTTTGAAACAGCTTCGAGTCAGGGCATGTAGCTTAACGATTGACTTAACGACAAATTAGTGTTGATGTTTCACTTCTATGCATATATCCAACAATGTTCTATCGTCATTCATAAATGGCTATTGTTAGTGGGTAAAATTGATGCGATTTGCTATTTCTAGATAATGTGGCCACATAATGATGTAGGTGATGTCCCCAAAGGACTGCAAAAGTACATGAATAAAATATCGATATTGATATTGGTAAAAAAACATTTTTTACGAATGATAGGTAACAAAGCGCCTATCAATTACAGCCCGCCAGGAAATGTAACCACGGTTATATAATTTTATTTAAAGACGTTCTTCATATTTCTTTGTACAGCTGCATATCGGTATAACTGTATCGATTGGATATCAGAAAATCATTGTTTATATGTATCATTTTAAGTAGCATTTACCCTGTTTATTTCATAATCGTACTTTTTCGGATTTGATCCATTCTATTATTATAGGACATATCCTTGACCAAAGCCAGCAGCCAATCCAAACTTGATGTTTTGTATTTTCAGTACTACAGCGGGATATTTGCTTGTACGGTATCAACTCTTTGAAAACATGATACTTGTTTTTGCTTGGCTACAGGACCCTAATGGCGCTCTACTGTTGATATAACAAACTTGCATTCGAAATAATCACTAGTAAACAGTCATGAGTCGAACCCACAGCCTGTGGGTATAAAGGCGAGGCAGTAAACAATCACGCCACTGGGACCGGCTGTCACCGAGACTCCAACCTGTTCAAGCTTTTAAGAATAATAAAAATTGGTGATGTATAGTAACTTATGTAGTAAGGACACCTCAGTATCTGGTCGGCTTTCATACCAAACCACAGTTTTTACGTAAGTCAATAAGTAATGTAAATGGCGATCTCAATAAAATCTCGGATGCCATTTTGTGATTACAGTCTAACCGGTGATTGGGCGCGAATTAAATCCATGTGGCGAACTTTTTCTATTTGATACAGCAACTCGATTTACTTGTTTAACAGTAAACGCGGTGTAAAACGGTACTATTTAATTATGTTGGTTTACACGGTTGTGTCATACCTCGAATTGCGTTTGTAATAAAATGTTTGCTAATAATGACCCAATCCATTTCGCATTATGTGCAACTATGGAAACAAGGAACCCGATGCTAAAACACAAAACCGTTTCGACATCAATTGCCTGCGGTCCTAAGTGGAGCCACTTACGTGATCCAATTACCGTATCGTCGTATATCAGACATAATTAACCCAGTCTCTTAGTGTGAACAATGCTGATCTTAAACATGTCAAATGTTGCTGCGGCACATGTTGTTGCGGCACATGTTGCTGCGGCACATGTTGCTTCGGCACATGTTGCTGCGGCACATGTTGCTGCGGCACATGTTGCTGCGGCACATGCTGCTGCGGCACATGTTGTTGCGGCACATGTTGCTGTGGCTACGAACTGCGCTATGCTGATCTCCCGACCAAATGCCCGGCTATCGTCAAATACCGCAATAAGGCAGCAAGTGTATTTGCGAAATTAAATCAAATATGGCTTTGACTCTGCTTGTTACACTAGCCCTTTCATATTGCGAAGACTAACGAAGCTTAGTGACGTTGAAGGAGTGCCTTTCCCTTTTTTGGAATCAAGACTCAAGCGCAATTACGTAAGAGTACGGAAGAAGACTATGACTATACTTTGCGTATAAATCTTTTGTGCTGCCTAATATCATATATTAGGAATAACAAGAGAAAGGGCGTAGCTATTACCTATTTACAATGCAAAATAAACATTGGCTCACTCCTTGCTGCAAAGAACTCTCAATACCTAGTTTATTTGCTATGCATTATTTATGCAAAACTCTACTTGAATGAAAGTCAACGGATATAACTGACGAGTGTTTGCACCTCTGTTTGAATTTCACATAAAGAGGATATATCCAAATGCGGTCATAGTGGTTGCGTAGTTTTCCACCTGCGAGCATGTGTGCGTATGCACTACATTGGTTTCCCGTCAAATATATTCAACACAAAAACCAACGTAATATTAACAATATGCCACATATACCAATTATATTTTAATTGTCTTGATGACAATAACAAAACTTGACATATAGTCCAATGCAAGCCTAAGAGGGAAATCGGTGTGTTTATTTTGTTTA
>CM067343.1:16474963-16479963 GCA_034190875.2 Urechis unicinctus
ACATTGTTTATTTTTCAGCACATAACTTAAAGAACGTTGCCTTGCAATGATATTATATTGACTAACTATTATTACGGATTGATATATAGTCAACCTTTATTATCCGACTTAAATATTCGGTTAGCACAGTGCTTTAGTGACGTGTTGCATTGTTGCTTTGATAAATGGTAGGGCACCCATAATCACCATGTCAATAGGCCTAATCCATTTAAGCCAATGTAGGGGTAGTAAACAATTCACAGTGTTTTCTATAGGGGTACAGTAAGTCTGTTATTGGTTAATAGGAAAACAAACCATGTGCATAATCGATTTTGTTCGGCTACGACTATTTAGTTTCCGAAAACAAGGTCGTTCATTCACAAGGTATTTTGTCACAAATCACCCTAAGCACTTTAAGCGATTAAATTCAGTATAATGCTATATGAATTGTGTTTAGTACGTTTGATAGAATGTCAATGATTATTGGAAAGACCACTGAAGGATTGAATATTGGTTAGATTAAATTGTTACATACAGAAAAATTCTCATGCATACATTCGAATGTGAAATCACTTACAGACAATGACTACAAAATTACTAACCAGAATGTCATGATACCCACATTTATACAGACAAGGCAACGCATAACCAGCAAGCCAAGAAGATAACCCATATCGATACCGATATTAACCTAGCCATAACTATACAGACATTTCACCCCAGTTGCTCGCACAAACTTCGCGGTAGAATCGTAAATGTAACAACGCTAAGGTAAGTCACCAATATGGTACAACAAACTTCTTTGTAGACTTTTTTTGTTATTTATTTATCTGCAATTTACGATCTTCACGTTTGTCTAATTTTAGTTAATGTTTTCTAAACAAACCACAGCATCTTAAGTAACTGCATAGTCGAAATGATGATCGCACCATTTTTACGGTTGCCATTTTACGCTCACTGCTCTTTCTCGGATAGGGCTCGAAGTTGAAGCATGTGACGACCGTTTCTAGCTCTAAAGTGCCTATCGCAAGAAAAATCGTGTCATTTTTGTCGCCAAATTACAGAAAACATAATCCAAATGTGCCTATTCTGCCTTTTTATCAGTCGTAAAAGTTCGCGCTCTCGTATCGAAGATCCGGCGTATCATGAACCATCAATTGTCTCCGCATGACGTCAGACACGGCAATGTTTTTGTTGCGAGGCGCGGTCTGCGTTACGATTAACGCGAAGCAGCTGCTGGATATTTCGCAATTTCACCACTTCAGCCAAGCAACGAAGAGACATAGGAACGCATAAATCATTTGCAGACCATAACAGCAGGACAGTTTGTGCCTTAAAGATTGAAAACCGAAATGACCGATTCAGACGTCTCGGATGAAAAGAATAAAATCACCGGCGATGCCTTTGCTACTTCTGGGGATATCTGGGGCAAAAGATAAGAGTTCCGTTACGAGTCTGTGCTGTCACAACAATATGAGATAACTTTCCAACACCTGACAATTAAGGATTCCTCTGTCGTCAGCGGAACCTACGACTTGTCTTGATACATGCGGAACCCACTCAAGGGCCAGTCGTCGATCAGGTCACACCACATATGCACACATAGGAGGTGGATATTCCGTCTTGGGATTTTTGCGTATGTTTTAATGATATAGCTGGCCGCAAATGTTTGCAAATATTACCGTGAGTGAATGACAAATTTGAAATGTGAAATTCATACTATTGTCAGACAAATAATGTTTAATCAGGATCTACACATAACGCTACCTTAACTGTCATTCGCAGCTGAGGTTCATGAATAATAAAAGTGTCACTTCGAATTACGCTGATGTTTTATATGGCAATATATGGACAGCAACTCTAATCGTATGCTATCTATCTTACATATAACAACTTGTAAAATCTTCCTCAGCCTCTATAAGTGCATGAAAAATCCGTTTTATCTGGCGCATGCATTTTGATGAAGAATGATGCATCGTTAAACCAAGATATACAACATATATAAAAGACGACCCACACGAAAAAAGGTGAGTCATTATATGAACATTAAGGATGTTAGGTTGCAATCATCAAAGTAAATGATTACTGCTGCACGTGCTATCATGAATTAACAGGGACGTATGCTGTGTAATTTGCACAAATTTAAGATTGCGCCTGGTCGATTGATAATTCTAAGTATTTGCTCAAAACAATATGGGAAACTCTGCTCGTAAAAGAATGTTGAGTGTATTTTTGATATATATATATATATATATAGAGATATATAGATATATATATATATAGAGATATATATAGATATATATATATATAGAGATATATAGAGAGATATATATATAGAGATAGAGAGAGAGATATAGAGAGAGAGAGGGATATCTCTATATATAGATAGATTATATCTTTATTTCTAATATCTCTCTCTCTCTATATATAGATATAGGGATCTCTATCCATATCTCCCCAGAAATATATCTCTCTAGATATCTCTATATATCTATAGATATATATCTATTAGACAGATCTTTATTTATATATCTATAATATATATATGTATATATATATATATATATAGCCTGTATCTCCCTCTTTATATATATACATCTATATATATAAATATATATATATATATATATATATATATATATATATATATATATATATATATCTATATATATATATATATATATATATATATATATATATATATATATATATATCGAGGTATATTTGCATTCAATTATGAATACGACTAAACAAAATATAAACACACCGATTTCCCTCTAGGCTTGCATTGGACTATATGTCAAGTTTTGTTATTGTCATCAAGACAATTAAAATATAATTGGTATATGTGGCATATTGTTAATATTACGTTGGTTTTTGTGGAATATATTTGACGGGAAACCAATGTAGTGCATACGCACACATGCTCGCAGGTGGAAAACTACGCAACCACTATGACCGCATTTGGATATATCCTCTTTATGTAAAATGCAAACAGAGGTGCAAACACTCGTCAGTTATATCCGTTGACTTTCATTCAAGTAGAGTTTTGCATAAATAATGCATAGCAAATAAACTAGGTATTGAGAGTTCTTTGCAGCAAGGAGTGAGCCAATGTTTATTTTGCATTGTAAATAGGTAATAGCTACGCCCTTTCTCTTGTTATTCCTAATATATGATATTAGGCAGCACAAAAGACTCCTTTCATTAGATTTATACGCAAAGCATAGTCATAGTCTTCTTCCGTACTCTTACGTAATTGCGCTTGAGTCTTGATTCCAAAAAAGGGAAAGGCACTCCTTCAACGTCACTAAGCTTCGTTAGTCTTCGCAATATGAAAGGGCTAGTGTAACAAGCAGAGTCAAAGCCATATTTGATTTAATTTCGCAAATACACTTGCTGCCTTATTGCGGTATTTGACGATAGCCGGGCGTTTATATTTTTGGTCGGGAGATCAGCAGCGCAGTTCATAGCGCAGTTCATGTGCCGCAACAACATGTGCCGCAGCACATGTGCCGCATCAACATGTGCCGCAACATGTGCCGCAAAAACATGTGCCGCAGCATGTGCCGCAGCAACATGTGCCGCAGCAACATGTGCCGCAGCAACATGTGCCGCAGCAACATGTGCCGCAGCAACATGTGCCGCAGCAACATGTGCCGCAGCAACATGTGCCGCAGCAACATGTGCCACAGCAACATATGCCGCAACAACATGTGCCGCAGCAACATTTGACATGTTTAAGATCAACATTGTTCACACTAAGAGACTGGGTTAATTATGTCTGATATACGACG
Source organism: Urechis unicinctus (assembly GCA_034190875.2). Lineage (NCBI taxonomy): Eukaryota > Metazoa > Annelida > Polychaeta > Xenopneusta > Urechidae > Urechis > Urechis unicinctus. Next base: position 16,478,740 of record CM067343.1, read on the forward strand.
ATACGGTAATTGGATCACGTAAGTGGCTCTACTTAGGACCGCAGGCAGTTGATGTCGAAACGGTTTTGTGTTTTAGCATGGGGTTCCTTGTTTCCATAATTGCACATAATGCGAAATGGATTGGGTCATTATTAGCAAACATTTTAATACAAACGCAATTCGAGGTATGACACAACCGTGTAAACCAACATAATTGAATAGTACCTTTTTACACCGCGTTTACTGTTAAACAAGTAAATCGAGTTGCTGTATCAAATAGAAAAAGTTCGCCACATGGATTTAATTTGCACCCAATCGCCGGTTAGACTGTAATCACAAAATGGCATCCGAGATTTTTTGAGATCGCCATTTACATTACTTATTAACTTACGTAAAATCTGTGGTTTGATATGAAAGCCGACCAGGTACTGAGGTGTCCTTACTACATAAGTTACTATACATCACCAATTTTTATTATTCTTAAAAGCTTGAACACGTTGGAGTCTCGGTGACAGCCGGTCCCAGTGGCGTGATTGTTTACTGCCTCGCCTTTATACCCACAGGCTGTGGGTTCGACTCCTGACTGTTTACTAGTGATTATTTCGAATGAAAGTTTGTTATATCAACAGTAGAGCGCCATTAGGGTCCTGAAGCCAAGCAAAAACAAGTATCATGTTTTCAAAGAGTTGATACCGTACCAGCAAATATCCCGCTGTAGTGCTGAAAATACAAAGCATCAAGTTTGGATTGGCTGCTGGCTTTGGTCAAGGATATGTCCTATAATAATAGAAGGGAACAAATCCGAAAATGTACGATTATGAAATAAACAGGGTAAATGCTACATAAGAATGATACATATAAACAATGATTTTCCGATATCCAATCGATACAGCTGTACCGATATGCAGCTGTACAAAATAATATGAAGAACGTCTTAATATAAAATTATATAACCGTGGTTACATCTCCTGGCGGGCTGTAATTGATAGGCGCTTTGTTACCTAACATTCGTAACCACTTTAACCACTCGTTAATTATGACATGGTCACAGCGCAAGGGGAACATCAACGATCAGATATACGTTTAGTTTAGGGTGCATGGAAAGGGGTTGAAGGTGAACCGGGAGTTGGAAACGTCCAGATATGACATGGGCACAGCTAAAGGTGTCATTGCGCGATATACAAGGAGTGTAATTGTGCTTTCTCACTAGACTTGCTCAGCAACGGTGACATAGGATTAACAGAG
>CM067343.1:16484963-16494963 GCA_034190875.2 Urechis unicinctus
ATCTGTACATTGTTCCTTAGATGGAATGTTCCCGTAGTAGTAAATGTTCATTTATTGCTCCTCTGACTGCTTATGGAAATTAGATTTACACAAACGCATACATACGAAAGTTGTAAATAACTTTCTGTCATAGTGCTGAATGTCGCCGTGGATAGGCACGAAAAAATAATTTTATGCCAAAAACACCAAAGCCATATGATGGCAATTCAATTGTTAAATAAAAACATCACTGTCTTGCGTTTCTGTGTGACCCTATTCAGCGAATCATACACAATGATCATCCATGCTGCAAATTGATTCAAATCTTCACAAGTTACTGAAACTATGTTAAATAAGAGAAAGTAAACTATGGCCATTGCCATTGTGCAAAAGAAACAGCATGTCAAACCGGGATAACGAGCAACGATTACAGAGGTAGCAGTACACTAATTGTCGCAAATTACGGAGCTTAGAAGTCAATGCTAGAACACTACTTCTATTATTACTCTACGATGGTACGAGCGGACAAGTTTTTACCGCGAGTCCAGCGTGACCAGTATGGTTTTTGGCTGCATGCCGCTGGCAATCTTGCGGGTCCAGACAATGCTCTTAAGTAAGTTCCAATAGCACGTTTGGTACACTAAATAAGCACAGTTAATTAGCAAGGTGGCTTTGTAACCTTGCTGGTATGCCTAGCTCCCATCCTCTGTCCACGATAAACCATGGAGTGTAATTTTAAAATAGTGGTCATATATCGTATTATTATTTTTGGTTCCTGCGAAGCTATGGAACACAATCGTCGTAACTAGTCCTATTAGCCTTTTTAAGGGACACCCAATCAATACAGTAGAACCTATATCTCTAACACACACACACACACACACACACACACACACACACACACACACACACACACACACACACACACACACACACACACGCACACACACGCACACACACACACACACACACACACACACACACACACACACACACACACACACACACACACACACACACACACACACACACACACACACACACACACACACACATGGACACATACAAAAACCAACCACCTAACCTAAACAAACGCACACTCACAACACCCGCAGTGCAGTCGTGTTGAGTTGGCTTCCCATCTACCACTAGCGCACCCGCTCCACACGAGGACCGAATAAACACATCTACTGCTAGTGGCAGCACTATACGGTTTGTTATACACATGAAAAAAAATGTGTCCTCTGAATATGCCTTGCGGCAATATACGTAACTGATGATGAATGCTATTGCATCTGCACCACATAACACCTCCAGATTGCAGATTAGCAATTTTCAGTTGAGCATGATAGTAAAAGTGACGCTATCGAAATGAATTGCTGCATACATAAGAAAGGTCATGCTTTAATCGCATTATGCACACTTTCAGAATATTGAACACATTATAATTTCTAAGCCCTCTTGCGGTTGCGCTGTTTTGTTTATCCAAAAGCCCGAATGCATCTGCGCTGTCGTATTGCTTTGTAAAAAATATATATCGTCACTCTCCGTGCCTCTGTACTCTATCAGGCTCAGGTGTCTGATGATAAGTAATAGGATAAGAATTGCTGTTTGCTTTTCTAATTCAAAAGAAGGTATAAAAAGAGCACTGTCTCGATGATGACGCAGATTTCAGAGCGGTGGCAACCACATCCAAGGACACGGATACCAACCAAATACAAAACGACAGGCGCCCGTGTAGCTGCGTGCGATACAAATTGCTTCTGGATATCATTGATCAAAACATATATACATACTAATACGTCCTGAACTGACCTCCATGATACTTTCAATCTTTCATAAATGACATTATTGAAATAAAATTTGCTCACTCAGTATAAAGTTAAACACAGATGATTATTTTCCTTAATACAAGGAACGATTCACACAATAAGTATCAATAATAACGAGCCAAGCAGATTAGCACCATTAATCGTACATAAAAAACGGACTATATAGTAATGCAGCACCTCTCAACCCAGCAGTTATTTCAAATTTAACCGTGTACCTATGAATGAGTAGGCGCAGCATTAACACAAACAATAAGATTATAACGATAGCTAAAAATGGGAGAAGGTCGCTTCGATTCAGCTTGATCTTGGTCTAATACAACACACGCCGGTGTAGTCATCGCACGCAATAAAATCGAATGAAGAATACACAAAATGTTACAAACTGAGTTCTTACTGTAGAAATGTTAGATGATACAAAAAGCCAACCCCTCGATCTGTCATCCTACTTATGGAGTATGCATTTACCAAATGTTAGATTCAATAATATTGCTGTTCTTGAGTTATATCTATTTAACTCCATACAGAAGCATAATTCAAGTTACCAGAGCAGTTACTTTAAAGACCAAGTTGGCGGATTTCGACGACAAAATCAAATAGCCGATTATTGAAGTGATATCCAAATTTATGTCGTAGACGAATCTTTTGCTCCTTACTATGTCTTAAACGAAATGGTCGATTGTAATGCTCGAAGCTACTATTGTATGCTTCAAGCTGACAATATATATATATATATATATATATATATATATATATATATATATATATATATATATATATATATATATATATATATATATATATATATATATATATATCTCTATATATATCTATATATATCCTCTATATATATATATATATCTATCTATCTATATATATATATATCTCTATATATATATATATATATATATATATCTATATATCTATATCTATCTATTCATACTACTCAAATTAACACTAACCAGCAATACGAAGACTCAGAGACTGCGACTTTAATGGTGTTTTCCGCCGCTGAACTTTCGGCACTCACTATGCCGTCCCGTAACTAGTAAGAGTATGCCAATAGGTACAATAGATCGTTTGAAACACAATAGCTGTGGTTCTATCAATAAATTACAAATGACAAGAATATCACAGCCGATGGTTTTATTTTGTGTCGCCTATGTTTGACTGCTACGCAAACGAATTCAACTTTGTTTTCCGCCTACAATATGTCTCAGAGGGTGTTTGAAAGAATCCAGACAGCCATAATGACTTAATATGATATCTGTTCTCCATGAACATATATAGAACGACTCGCAAGCGGAATCAAATGGCAAAGCGCTCTATTATTACCGACTGCAAAATATCTACGTTATATCTGACGTGCAACGTAGATACGGGCAAAACATATAGAACTATATTGTTTACTTGAAACGATCAACAAAATATGCATGTAATCATATATATACAAAATACATCAAAATATCAGATTTATAACTATCAATGTTCTGTAATAGTTGGTTTTGCGTTGGCCATAAGGTGTACATCAACAATGGAACATACATCAGCACTATTTGCATATATATATGGCAAGCTGTCGAATCATAACGGTCCGTTTGGAAATCAATCACGGGAGGTACGTTTAACCTTCATAACTGACAAAGTACATAATAATGACTCATGTATGTACAAAATGTCGAGGTAAACAGAAGATGTAAAGTAGAATAAGATTTTTAGTTCACAAATCATATGTTGTTCACAAATCACAGAACGGTGCCATAAACCATAAAAATTAAACAATTTGTTCGTCGCAAATACAGTTGCCCGTCTTGCATGTACTACCTTAATCCATTTTGATGAGCCGATACGCAGTGGAGATATTTTCGTAAACAATTATGGTATTGGGTGCCAATTTCTCACCTCCACTCCACTCCATTTAGTGCAATATATCCTTATGTATTTTAGCATGAATAATGTAAGGGAAAAAAAAGAAAACAGCAACACACATGGTTTTATCACGTCATTGACCTGCTTAGAATAGACCATAGCAGTCCCTGTGGCTAAAATAACGCTTAGTTTTCATCCTTTTGCTTATTGTTTAACCGGCGCATAGCTTTAGAACACCGATAGCACATTTACTGTAAACGAGGTGAGAAGTCAATTGTGTCAAAATAATAACAAAGAGAATAACTTTTGATTGTCAGTCTCTCGTAACTACATCCTTGTACTCCGTATAACATTTTTAAATGTATGCAGCTGATGTATATTTTAAGATGCATTCGTGAGAAAAGATTTTGTGCTAATCACATTTAATGTCTTAAGCTTTTAACTATTTGCCATTTTCATCTTTTCCCGGCGAAACCAAATATTTCCGTAATTTAAATCATGATGTAACAGTAATGCGTCCCTACTTATTAATTAATCCGAGCTGGTCCATTGAATGGTCGCAGATGCTACTTTCCAACTTCTTTTTAACTTCTTATATCAATTCTAAAAAGTTTAGTCTTATGTAACATAGTATATATGTGCCATGGATATTATGTCGCTCATTTCTAGTGCTACAAGTAAAACCTGTACAAGAACGTGGGATGTTGCATGTAACTCTGAAGTTTTATTGATAGGACGGCGACCAACAAGTGGTGCTAAGTAACGCATAGAAAGAAAATAAATGTCAGCGCATCACACAGGAACCCATTAACTCGTTACATTACCAAGATCTTAAAGCTCTTACGAGACATAATGGAACTTTAGGAAGTAGCACTCTGATGCAAAATTAAAGAATAAAAGAGGCGTGACTTTATTGCGGGTAGGTAATATATAGTCGTTAATGCCAGGTACACGACCTTTATTAAAAAGGATCATACACTTCTGATGGCCTTTATTCTTGGTCTCCAGCCTTGCCAAAACTATTAGTCAGAAAGCAGTCAGTAAGAATGATAGTATTCCGTTTGCCATGAAACCAAACGGTTGTTCTGTAAAATCAGGTTTTTAATGGATATGTCTGTTAATAAAAACAGTAATTGGCAAGATTGACATATTGATAGAAACCACTTATGCTTTTTTTGGCGGTTGATAGAGTAAATTTTCTCCATAATACGCCAACTTATTGGATGTCACATCTAACTCGTTGATCGGAGCTGAGCAAAATGCTGCTTTGAAACCTACACTATTCAATCAGGCACTTCGAACCTGGTCGAGCTCGCCTTGCATCAAAACACGGGTTATTGCATTGGCTGCTGAGATTAAGACGATTGCAGATAATGCAGGAACTGACATCGGTATTCTACTTCCAATAACTCTGGGGTGGTTCAGTTTAACGTGGATACGGGTTGTAAACGAGGTACTTAATATCAAGTGCATTTTGCTTAGGTGCAATAAAGTGACAAAAGCGACGGTCTACTTCGGGCTTTTTTTTGTAGCTCGCTCCGATGTGCTGCATTTAATATGATTTTAATCAAAGATCAATTCCTGCCCTGTTGCTTATATAATAATTGTATTGATTACATATCGCCTGAAAAATTAGTTGCCTTCACAAACGCATTGTATAGGCCAATGTCAACGATACCAAACGCAAGTTTCAAGAGCACACGACCACAAGAGCATATAATGTTGCATATATGCATCCATTGTGAAATTTATAAATGCTCCTTATGAAACAAACATCCTCTTCAGGCTGATCCAGGTTGATCCCTAGACCATAGGCCCTCGAAAACGATGTTGAGCAATTCTACTACATGTTGTTTACTAAGCAGCGTGTTGCTGAATTTAATTGGCGTTCATAGAAATAAAGATCCATAACTCTAAACTTAACTATGTCGAAACAAAACAATATTGAATCTCCGAGAACGTTTCCTGAATAGAATGTGCTATAAATTGCCTTCTCTTATAGGATCCCTTTGAATACGCACGATAGAATTCGCATTCTATAGATAACAAATTTCAGCTACCCCAAACCTTTGATTATGATGGGGAACGAAAAGCATGAAAACCACAATAACTTCATTTCATCCGGATCTCATTGGTGAGCAACTGATATTTCGGGAACTCTACATTTGCACATGGTAATGAAAATAACTAATCATATGATGTTGGTAATGCTCAATCATTGCAAAAACAACAAACCTGCTAACATGTTGGCAATCAAGCAATATCTGCGCAGTATGTATACCATCTGTACTTGTTTCGATTTCAACAAAGTTGCGTGCAACAAAACCTGTTTGACCTTCGGTAATGGTCAGGCAAGTGTATGTGACAAGGGGGCTAGTGAATGTTGGAGGACAATCCAAACATTATAATAATTCTCATCCCATATCGTAATACTGCTAAAAGCCGTATTCACAGTATGTCTACATCCCTTCTTCGCATTATAATTTGCCCCTCTCAGCCACCAGTATAATGTAGTATTCCCACATCGGCTATCAATTACATACCGGCGGGCTACTTACCTCATCATCTGGCCATTCACTGATTGTACCCTACAAATCTTACGTCTACGCAACTCAGGTTACCTCTAGACTGAACAACTGTGCCCCACTGCCCGGCCCGGACGGTCCGGCCGAAGATAATTGGAAAAACTTTGAGGGAACCGAATATACACTTACAATACATTTATATCCTGGCCTTTGTGTCTGCACAAGCTGCTACATCATTAGGGACAAGAGTCATTAATCAATTCACTAAGCAACAAAGTTAAAGTTTCTGTTAAAACCTAAGCCTGGAGTTGGTACCTCACTTTATCATTACTAGAGTTTATCGTGGGCATCGCTTTAACACGATACGACACATGCACTTAATTGTTCGCTGACGCAAAGGGACATCTTTGCACGGCATTGTCAATTGTATTCGGACCACATTAATGAATCATTTTCGTTTACGGGACAATAATATTTAACATAAAAAATGCTTTCTAAATTGCATTCCACATTATAAAGTCACATACAAAACGTACTAGTTAGTGGGTACAGTAATAACCGCTACATAGTCTGCTAACGTTGCGCTCCTAATATACTTTGTTGGCGACAGCTGCTGTTCCGATACGCTTGTGCATAATAATAAAGTCAGACCTGAATTATGTATGGTGATTCTGTTATCCTCCAAGGACAGCAGTGATAATTAGCTTTACCAACCAGTCGCAATGCAGGGAATTATTCTTCACGGCAATGAACATTTGTATGCTTTGGTGAGCTCCGCCGGATAGCAACTGGCGACTTAATTAACAGCGAAGTACTGTATGAAACACCAACCAACACACACACACACATTATCACACACACACACGCACACACACAAACCCACATACAGACACACTTACACATGTACACACACACACCTGGTTCATAGCGAGGTACTGTATGAACGGCACACCACACACACACACACTCACGCGCACACGCAAACATATTTATTTATATAAACACATATGTATTTATGTATACACAAATACTTATATATGTACGTTTAGAAGTGCTGTCGCATAAAGCAGGTTAAGAGTGTGATGTCACAGGATAACTCTTCACCTGGGAAGTCTTTATACCAGCTTGAGAATGTTTATGTCCTCGATATTTCGATGGAGGATGGCATAATCAGAAATATGTGCTATAGTGCCGAGGATAATATAATATCATATCATACGTAACTAATATAAGCAATGCTAGAATAACATATTTAAGGTTACGATAACGCAAACTTGGTGTAAATTAGAAAGTTAACGTCCAATGTACGCTCCAAATGATTTTGATAAAATTTAACAAATTTCTTGCTAGACCCCATACAGAATAGTCAGGCATGGCCGACAAACATTCCAAATTGCAAGCACATATTGGAACGGGTTCAAAGGGTAACTTTTCACTTTCTTGCTGTATCAAACACAATAACTGATGCTAAATTAGTTATGGCTGACATCACTTACAACAAGGCATCTTATGAAATTGTTCAAAATACTCAACGGCATGGAAACCCTCAGCGAAGTTTTGTTTATCTAGCTGCACATTGACTCAACCTACATCATTGAACGAATGTACCATGATGTTCTAGTCAGCCAGCTCTGGGTTTGATGCAGTTCAAAAACCATATGTAGCCGCACGAACGCTGCATATCACTCAATATACATGCCAGCAGATTCCGTTTCAAAGAATGATATTTAAGATACAAACATAAGACCATGGTACGCATCCGACCAGCGTCAATGTTGATATTTCTTATGATTCGAACGCTAATGAGACAGACGTCTGACCTCAACAGCCGTAGTAGTTCATATTAATAAACTATCACGAATACAGGCGAATGTTCCAGCTTGATAAATGCCCCAAAGCCATGCATCACTTACAGTAGTCGCAACTTATTGGCACTTCATGGCAAGTATCTATCAGTGTACAATGGCCATGCCAGGGAGCTTACGTACATGCGTCACATAGTCAACATGCTCGTGCAAGAAAATCAAGTATTCCATCAACTACCCTGGTTAGTTGTTGATTGTCACGCGTTTCACTTCAACACAAGCTCCATTACAATGTGTGCCATTCCTCAAATATATTTTTTCAACCAATCATACTACACTAGTATATAATCGTTTCTTCACCAGGCATTTATGATTAGTTTGGGAAATCATCCTGATTGTTTAGTGTTACATAAACAACTGTTGTTTACTTATGAGCCTTGATTAACAAAGAACCTTTTATCGATCCAAAGATAGAACATGACTTTCTACGCTGATGAAATTATCATGCGTTAACCGTAAGTAAGCATTTAAATTGCGCCATGTTTGCGACGTGTAGCAGTTGTAAGCATGTTGTAAATCCATGGCAATTTACATCCCTATTATATTCGCAATTGGCATGTTGTTCATCAACAGAGAATGCTCGGAATCTCGCCATAAAATCGCCAACGAGTTGGATCTAGACGAGCAATATATTGTCATGGCTGATTCACCATATAACCACTTCTAGCAGTACAGAGCTGTTCAGCACATCAACATCCACTAGTACTAAAGCATTTGGAGGGTGCTCAATCTTCCACTAACCATGTATCGATGCCATTCATATCAGTCAACGTACTCCGCTCTTATTTGGCTATGGTAGTCTTTTTTCGACGAGATTTAGAAACAACCATCTTATCATATCCTTGCCATCGGCCAATCGTCGTCACACAAATGGGACCCTTCCAATGACAATGTACTTATTGTATTTAAGCATGCACGAATAAATGGACTCAACCACTTTAGAAATGGCTTCATCATCCTTGTTGCTTCCTTCAAAAGCCAATCAGAGAAGCATCGGATACACAGCTCAAGACTTACTCAAACATTACCTCGAACCGTAAGGAAATATCTAAAAGACCACGGTAATAGTACAGTATATTCCTTCCGCATGAAGCTACTTTTTGCCTAAATATGCCCAAGGGTCATTTCTTGTATACATAAACACGCAAACACTCATCCTCCCAACACACAAGCAGACACACAGAAACACAAACACACACACATATATATATATATATATATATATATATATATATATATATATATATATATATATATATATATATATATATATATATATATATATATATATATATATATATATATATATATATATATATATATATATATATATATATATATATATGTGTATGTGTGTGTGTGTATATGTATATCTCTATCTATGTGTGTGTGTGTGTGTGTGTGTGTGTGTGTGTGTGTGTGTGTGTGTGTGTGTGTGTGTGTGTGTGTGTGTGTGTGTGTGTGTGTGTGTGTGTGTGTGTGTGTGTGTGTCTGTAGCGATAATGCAATATATCATGTGCTTCATAACCTGCAAGACAACCCTTAATATATCACATATTGCGCCTCATTTAGGCATAAAATCTATTGTGCCAAGACATTAATTTGTTGTTAGATGTGAGAGATGCTAAACAAATGGGGTGGGGGTATATACACATGAATCACGCACAGTGTAGACCACCATAGGGGCCGTAGGAATGGCGCGCAGGGTTTGCCACATACAACATGGTCACCGTACGAGCTGTACGACCGCATTAAAGCTGCCCTTGTAATTCCTGTGGCCGTCCCAATTTTATGGGGGTTCGCAGAAGTCAGTTGTAACTCATTAGAACTGAGGGCAGCTGCTTGGCATCGGCGAACCTACAAATGAATAATGCCATATCTCAACGCGCTATAAAGCAACGGCGACATGTACGGCCTGTAACAGATAGGGATA
>CM067343.1:16504963-16517395 GCA_034190875.2 Urechis unicinctus
TAAGAATGACTCATGCATGTACGAAACGCTGAGGCAAACAGAGGATGTTAAGTAGAATACGATTTTCAGTTGGCTGCCATGAAGTTCACAAATCTTATGGTGTACACAAATCACCGAACGGTGCCATAAACCATAAAAATTAAAACAAAATTGTTCTTCACAAATTCAGTTGCCCTTATTGCTTGTATTTATTTAATACATTCTGATGTGCCTATTTGCATTGGCGACATTTTCGTAAAGAGTTATTGTATTGTGTTCCAATTTTGCACCTCCGCTCGTAGGTGTAAATTAATCCAGATACTATATGAAAAACATATTTATTTAGTGCAATATTATCCTTATGTATTTAATCATGAATAATGTAAAGGAAAAAGAAAACTTGGATTTATCACGTCACTGATTGCTTAGAATAGACCACAGCGGTCCACGAGGCAATGATAACGCTTAATTTTCATCCGTTCGCTTATTTTGTACCCGGCGCATAGCATTGGAACACATTCACTGTAAATGAGGTGAGAATGCCAGTTGTGTCAAAACAATACCAACGAGAACACTTATGATTGTCGATCTCCCCTAACTACAACCTTGTACTCCGTATAACGTTTTACAATGTAAGCAGCAGAGGTATATTTGAGATGCATTCATGAGAAAATATTTTGTGCTAATCATATTTATTGTCTTTAGCTTTCCACTTTTTGCCATTTTTATCTCTTCCCGGTAAAACAAAATATTTCTGTAATTTAAATCATGATGTAACGGTATTGCGTCCCTACTTATTAATTCATCAATGCTGGTCTATTGGATTAGTTGTAGATGCTAATTTCTTACTTCTTATAACTTCTTATATCCATCATGAAAAGTTTGGACTTATATAACATAGTATGTATTTGCCATGGATATTGTGTCGCTCATTTCTAGTGCTACAAGTAAAAATCTGTACTTCGTGACAAGACCGAAGGATGTTGCATTTAACTCGGAAGTTTAATCGATAAGACGGCGACCAATAAGTGGTGCTAAGTAAAGCTTAGTACCAAAAATTAATGTCAGCGCATCGCCGAGGAACCCATTAACTCGTTACGTTAACAAGATCTTAATGCTCTCACGTGATTTAAGTAGCCTAAGGAGATAAAACAGCAGACAAGTTATCTTTTTCAGCACTCTGATGCAAAATTAACGAATAATGGAGGCATGACTATTTTGCGGATAGGTGATTAATGGTAGTTCATGCTACGTATGCGACCTTAATTAACAAGGATCATACGTTTCTGATGGACCTTATTCTTGGATTACATTGCTCCTGATCCTGTTTATCCGGATCATGTACAAATCATTCAAGGATGCTACTTACCGATATTATTCCCAAAGAGTATGAAAAACAAAGTAATATATGTATACAATTAATGACGCATTATTCTCCCTCTTAAACTACCCTGTGATTGTCTTTTACCGCTTCATCTTGCCCCACTTCCCATAACCTAATATAACTAATTCGTTGAATTAATATGGTGCCTTGTAAACGCCATGGAGCACGTAGTCATCAGAGGATCTTCTTCGTCGCTTTTAAGAGATAAAACCGCCCTTCAAGTTCATCATTACGTTTGGATCAAATTCACAGTCTGATGGTTGGGTTTACCAATACACCTGCTTCTATTGTATAGTTATCATTAACAAGACTTTATAGCTATACATACATTATGGGACTTAAAACAACCGACTAGTATCCTTTCTAGCACTTCGACGAAATATGAACGAGTAATGGCGGTTGCCCCTGAAGACACTTTGGTACAAGCAATTGGCTGCGAAACCATAGGCAGAACGATTTTAATAACTGCTTTAAGTATGCGAACACAATAAAGAAAGGGGAAGTCATTCTTTTTTTTGGAAATGATCTCTGACACCTGTTAATCAGTCAACAAAAACATGTCCACTCTGCTTATTATAATACATCTCTATGTTGCTCGCCGCTATAGAGAACAATGGGTTTCAACTCGCCCCTGAAAGCAACCAGCTCAACACTAACAAACTAGATATATCATCACGTATGCAGCATAACAGGGTGTCATAAATACAAATGGCCTATTAGGAAGACCCTGTTGGACAACAAAAGAGAACGCGAGAGTGACTAATATGAATTTGTGAGGCCCTTTCTTTGAACCTATCCCATTAATCGAAAATCGCATTCAGCTTAAAGCTATTATGCTATTAGCTTTTAATAATTGTATGGCAATATGATACGTTATGCATCGTAAAGCATTGTTAAATGGCTCTACATATTTGATGTGTCTTAAACATTGTGTCTTTGCCAGATTGCCTTTCGCTATTTTGAAATCACGTGTAGAACACCCAAGTAAAATAGTGTTTAACAGACCAATAAACCGAGAACACACTTGGTTTTTAATGTACCTCCCATATAATACACACCAGCGGGACACCCGCTTCTCGCCAATGCCAATCCCGTCAATCCTGAATCATGCAATGTGTTTGTGCTGTTTGGCTGATGCAAGTGCACTTGTTGAACTACCATACGGCCAATAATTCATGGCAGAATATACAGGCAATGTGAGCAAGTAAAATGCCCCTTCTCTCCTGCTGTTTGATAAGCCTTGTAAAGATATACTGCTAACTGCTAAGACTAATGCATCTTATGATATCGTGATGTGGTTTTAAGAAACATATGATAAAATTATTAAATGGACTATATGTGGCACAAGAAAATCTTTCTTACTACAAACATCTGTTGTCGTAACTAGTGGTGTATCATCAGCCACGTTTATTCACAGTTGTGATTTACCCCTAATGAGTGTTCCGTTAAGTAATCCACCATGTTTATCAAAGTATACTTCTTTGCAAGGCCATATTCGTTTTTAGTCGTTGTGTTTTTAATACATTTTATCAAATTGTCTGTTTGAATATGTTGAGATTGTCACATAGATCGCAGAACCTAGATTTTATCACACTACTTACCCCCAATAAAAAACGTTCGATAAGCAATCGACTCAACGCTATTGATATCTCCAAGTAATCGAAAACATTTGCAGTCTTATATAACCTGATTGGTTCAATTTAGCACCAATCATCAGTGGCTGTCGAAGGTGGAAACAACACAAGACGACATAATGAATTATGCTTCGACATATAGCATGTAGCAATGTGATATTGGAATCTTCCATTGTCACTAACGCCCCTCTCATAAACGACACTAAAATGTTGCGTTTGCGTGGAGAGGTATAGTGTCGGATCCGGTAGCAATATTGATGCAGCTCAACCGATAAGTTAGCAATTTGACCATTATCGTAAGCTTTATGGTTGTCCATGTGACATCATGATATTTAATGCGGCATTCATCTCTGTTCTGTGCTAATGTACATGCATGCTTATGATATATTAGCACACCAAGTTAAAACTTTATTCTGTCATATGTTTCGCAATATGTTGACAACAACTTTAAAGCGCATTCGGTATTTATCATTCAAGCGAAACATAAACTAAGCGAATGCTAAAGAGACAGATAAACCATATCTCGTAAGTGACCTCGATCAATCAATTGGTAATATTTAGTTCCAATTATAAATAATATTTATATAACATAACATAGTAATCCAACCTAGTTGAGTATGGCACAAAGCGGCATGGTACTGTAATCAACACTAGGGACCTCTTCTAGAGGCTATGTTTGAGTACACAGCTAACTGATTGTATAGCTACTTGACATTTATTTACTGATAATGCGTCCATGCCTGAGATAGTGAAGCAAAACTTATGTAGAAATATTGCAAAATATGATCAATGATAATCGTGACAGCAGAGCATAACATTTGGAGCAGACATGCCGATAAATAGTTAGTGAATGTAGAATTACATCATTTGCCGTTGCAAATAGACGAGTTGAGTCCCATAACGATAATTTGAGAAGTACCACAACGTTGTTTGGAATGAGTTGAATAACTTTTCCACATGTGATTGAACTATTCAGATGGGGCAGATGGCAGATATCCACTTAACACGTTATCTAGCACTGCCACATTTGTTTGTGAGCAATAATGGTAGGTTACGTCATACACCACTGGCATCAGAATCGAGTTATTTGTACGTCATGCAACCTACCCATCAGTCTACAATAGATATATCACGGATCCCTATTAAAGCCTACATTTTTAATCCATTGGTGTTGTAAATAGAACACAAATATAAGCTAATACATACCGATGATTTTTTTGATGATATGTGTCAATGGTTGCAAAAGTTGTGCTTCGCGCCTCCAACACCGACCCCATGTTTTGTGTTGATGTTAACTTGTTAGCTGGAATAATTCATTGTGTTTAATGATGACAAGCGGAAAATATTCGATCGTAGACTACATGATGAGCAGATTGGTTGATAGCTTCTTCAGTCAGAGAAGGCAATGGGCAAACGCAATAAATTAGGTACCAAATGATTACAAACGCATAATTCAATGATGTATCTGTAATCACACCCGGCACAGGCTATGATCTGTACTCCTTACGGAGTTTCAAATATATGCATTAATTCCATCAAACATTTCGATATTAATCGTAGCTTTTAGATAACCGATTTGTTGCATGGCACATTTGTGCATCGACCAATTGGTGGACCAGCCAACTATACTTCTTTAAATTAGTTCATAGGTGAGACCGTTGGTCGACACGAGGTGCGCCACGAACATGACCCTGCGTGTCTGACGCTGCTGGTCTGGCCTATTTCACGTACCCGGCCGACGGTAGTCCGAATCCGACTATCTTACCATAGACGACTTAGTTAAAACGTCAAAGTTCGTAGTCGACTAAAACGTCACGAACGATTTCGGTAGTCGATCTAACAACGTCGATTACGCTTAGCCAACTACGCGTGTAGCAAGAGGATTTCCCAGGGAAACCCCGTGATTTGTTATCGTCTATTAGCGACACTGAGTTGATGGAGGAATTTTTGTCTTCCAGGAGCAAATTTTTTCCTTGAGGTTTTGAGGGATGACCAACAGTGCCATTGCTTTATTGGGCTTCGGTCCCTGTGATGTTAATATGTAAAACAGGAAATCGTCAGCAATAAAATAGTTTCGCTCGCGTTTGAGCAGTACGTCTGCCTCTTGTTTATTTGTGGAAACGGTGCCATATTTGAGGAGTCGTAAAAGTATACTGCATTGGGGATCAAGCCTCTGGTGACGCCTTATCTGTTTTTGGCTTAAATTAGTTTCACTTGGTTTCTTAGCCGATGTCGGAGCTCAGCACATTGAGTCCGCTTATCAATACTGTGCATAGGTTTTTTGTTTCATAATTGTCCTCTGAATCTACAGATAATGAGGCAAGCTTATCGTGATCACGAAGGAAGTCAGATAACTTGCCCGCAGCAATGGTGGGAATAGTACATATGGATTCATGCACGATTTCGTCTTCCGATTCACCTGACTGAGAGATAAGCGATGGGATAATGAATAGCGCGTCGTGAAACTTAACCTGAAGTTTTGTTGCTAACCACGTTGACGGCTTGCTAATCACTTCAGGATGATGAATCGCTCATAACAAGTCGGGCTTGTCGGGTCGCAATTGAGGGGAGTGCGACGAAATCTGTGGAGATGTCGTAAGGGGAAGCGGAGATTTAAGGGTGTTAGTAGCAGGAGTGACCGTGTCAAGATCGGGAAAACGATCGATGACGTCATCAACATCGGTACGGGTGATGTCATAGTGGCGTATCTCTAGTTCGGTAAACTACGTCAACGCTAGCGAGTGTAGTAGAAAAACGGAAACACTCGCAAGCAGATTATCTAAAATGATCAGTCGTTAGTCAATGAAATTCAACCATCGTAACTAGCCCAACAGACCAACAGTCGATCGAGTACCACAGGAGCGTGACAGAGCTAGTCGTAACATTCATCGTTTTATCCCTAGCAGAACCCCCGGCGGTTAACCATGAGGGAGGGGGCGATTATAATTCGTAACTGTAGGAAATAAATCACAAATATCGGTGCCCCTTTCATACGTGATTGTTGAAGTGTCTATAAACTCGGTTGCGGTGTGATCAAAGCCTTTGAAATAAGGCCCATTTAAGCAGCTGTACATGGTGCTGGAAGTTGTCGAGGGTGCACTGAATGCAGTTGGTGTTGAACTGACTTTCGTGAGGTAGATTCTACATTCATCTTTTGGGCACAGCACTATGTTGGTTGTAACAAAAAAATGACTGGTATAGTCTTTACTTTTTCGACTGATCATACTGCTTCAATTAACGTTACGCATGATATTTAGCGTCTGGCTTAGTTACTGGTCGGTGACACGCGTGGTGCACCCGGGAATGAGGCGATTACCATAGCGACACTGTCGTCTCCCAAGAAAAGCCGTATCTTCACTATCAGCTGATATGAGTTTAAAAGCATATGTATGGATGAGTGGACAGTGTGATGGCAGCTATATGGTGGCAATGACTGGCGCACATCTGGTAACTAGTGTAAGAGTTCATGAGTTTGGTAACAACGAGGCAGGCCCCGTAGGGCCCGGTGATGGTATGGGGTAGTGTGGTAGCTAGGGGACTTTCTATTAGGTAGGCTGGTTGCATTAGGTTACGTACAGTATGAACTCTTTGAGAAGCATAATCAGCCCCCCTAACTCCCTCTACAAACCCCTTTATCCTACCTGAGGCTTATTGTGTGTTCAGTCCCTTGATTTCTACATGCAGTGCTCTAGCACAACCATGCGATGGCAAGAACATTCACACCGGCATAAGCCAAAACCGTGAACGTGAGCAGCACCAGAAGTCATACACCCTAAACTCTAATTAATGGCAAGCTGCTTGATCAGGGTAAAGAGTGCATCTCACAGCTCACTAAGCTTATTTTTCCGGAAAGGTGGTCACGGAAAAGATTGTCACCACATCGTGAACCAAAGCAGAACGTTGGGGTGTGACAAGCAATGCGTGGCCTGGTTCTGAAGTCCCCGAAGAGCGGGTGTCTTGAGAATCAACGTCCCTTTACGACTGAAACTTCCACAAGAGGAAGTGAAAGTTGCTTTAATGCCGCGCTCACACGGCCCAGTTGCAATACTGCAATGCTGCAGCAGAACTAATCTATAAACATATGCGATTAAAGGTTTTGTCATATTGGATTATTGGGGTTGTCGTTTTGCGGCTGTACCTGCGTTTGAATTAATCTATGTTTTTTTAATTGCAAATGTTCATTGGTGGTCTTCTTCATGTATTTCGCTATTTATTGTGTTTTTCTAACTTATTCTATTGTCTCCATTATATATATATATATATATATATATATATATATATATATATATATATATATATATATATATATATATATATATATATATATATATATATATATATATATGTGTGTGTGTGTGTGTGTGTAGCTATATATATTGAGTCGGCGTCGCTTTGACTGATGTTAAGGAGGTAAGTTCACACGTGGATTGCTCCAATTATATATGCATTACTTCATAGACCATCTGAATACGAGAAAACGCCGTTAGCCATGTGATGTCATGCTTGTCATTTATGTCAACCACAGTTGGTTGTACCGAAAGCCTATGTTTCTTTGAATGCTTGCTTAGTGATAACATTGCATTCCTATTTTGTTAACAAACACCACCCTTCACGAGCGACTTACAATACATCGATGAACGAACATATGTCAAAAAGGCAAAACAGCATTGTTTCACACATAATGTCACACCACCTTGTATCCATCATATTTTTTTAACAGTTAAACCCTGGAATGCAGCCACTATTATTCATTCGTTCACGCTGACAGTTTATCAATGCGTTTTCGTAATGTTATACATTTTGAGCTCTCAATATCCCCACTAGTACTGTATAACGTAGAGTGAAAATATGCGACCAACATTGGTATATATTTCACTACTAGGGATTACTGGTACTAACCTGGTATTACTGGTACTTAGCGAGTTAGCATTTAACCGTGGTACACTGAATTAGGCAAAACATCCATCAAAGACACAATTTAATTCCATTAGATACCGATTGTCACTTCCGTTAGCTCTTTTAAACTGAACCAGTTCAGATTAATCGTAATAGCAAGACCTTTGATCGAACGAAACGACAAATTAAAGGTCTCGTTCTAAATGATTTGTTGAATGCATTTCAGTATGGATTCATTTGATACAATATAAAGTCGTATGTTGCAGTAAGCATATATTTCATGGGGTTCTTTTTAAATGGGCCCATTGAGTCCCAAAGGTGTGATAGTATACCATATCTGAACGTCATGACGGAATACTTCAATAACGGTGTAGAAGATTAACTATTAATGTCCTATTGCCATCAATTTATGGACTCTCCCACGGCTATATAGGCAGGCATGAGTTGCTATTCATCGCAAAGCATTCTCATAATTTATACTACATCTAAATAATTGATCTGGGAACATATATGTTTTAAGTGCATTATTATGATATAAACATGACCCTTTAACCATAATATTGTATGCTCAAAACTTAAAATAGAGTGTATCCATGAGCTGGGCATGTTTATGTAGTATACCTAAGCTGTCTGCATTCCATCTAAGGTGCACGGAAACACTTCCTAATGAACAACCTCTTTGTTATTCTTGGCAGGAATTGTTTTTTTCCTGCTATAGTTTTTTGCTCTCTAATTAAGCTTCACGATTGCTAAGTGACTCTGGGACCTAAATACTCTAAGCTCATGGCTTCATAACATATTATCACCACATACGCGCAACGCAGTTAAACCTTCATTACATATGTTATTTAATAGAACAGAGCAACATTGTGTAGGCAGATACTAAGAGAATCACGTCCAACCTGCAGTTCTCTAATGATGGAAAATACATCTGCAAATTGAAAAATTCCAGAGCAACATTACACAAATGCAATGTTAAGCAAAGTATGCGATGTAGCAATGTACATATACACCAAGCTTCGTAACTGTTGAAAGTATCATTGGCCAAATATCACGCTTACTCATAGACACTTGCTGAGACTCAAATTCCATAATCATTGCACTGATCAATTATAACTAGATCGCGTTGGATAATCCCAATTTGTTGCACTTCCGTCTTGAATTCGTGGGGCAGATTGCAGATATCCACTAAACACGTTATCTAGCACTGCCATATTTGTTTGTGAGCTCTCTATCATAATGGTAGGTAACGTCATACACCACTGGCGTCAGAAGCGAGTTATTTGTTCGCCATGCAACCTACCCATCAGTCTACAATAGATATATCACGGATCCCTACTAAAGCCTACATTTTTTAATCCATTGGTGTTCTAAATAGAAGACAAATATAAGCTTATAAATACCGACGCTCAATTACAATATCTATCTGGTCTTGACCTCCACAACCGCATGAATTAAAGTAAGCTCTCTATCCCAACAATAGGTTTGGTCATACACCACTTCCATAAGCCGCGCGTTATAGGTACGTTATGCAACCTACCCATCAGTCTACAATCGCCTTATCAAGGAGCACCTATTAAGCCTTTTAACAAGAGGCACGTACTAGGCTGCGTAATCGCTCGTCTTTATGAGTTAGTATGTTGACATAAATCATCACCTATTTCTCTCCCTGATAATGCATTAACTTAAAATGCCGGATGTTCTTACTGAATGAATAGCCGAACTTTGCATCCTGTTTTTCTGTTTGGCAATCGCGATTGTAATGGGTAATCATCCCAATGGTTTGGAGAAACAAAAGCCATTGTTTAGATTCCATGGGCTACATTCTCACAAGCAACGAAAATTATGCTTCCGTCGTTTTGTTAGCAATAATAGTGCTTCGACCTGTACCAAAGTCACCCGCCGCTACTTCGTGCAAATCGACAGCGATTGACGTTTCCATTAAACTCAGTAACTAACAGCACGTCAGCTAGGCCTATTAATCTGCCATGTCCATACTTTGATATTTGTGTACGATACGATCCAACAAAATACACCGAACTTGGGAGTTAAATTGGCTCTTCCGTCACCACTTGGCTGTAAAAGTCATCTAGCATAAGATCCATCTGCAAACTCTTTGCACTCCGACGAATAGTTCAATCACATGGTGGACAAAGTTATTCAACTGCTATTCATTCCAAACAACGTTGTGGTACTTCTCAAATTATCGGTATGGGAATCAACTCGTCAATTTGCAACTATTTATCGGCATGTCTGCTCCAAATGTTATTCTCTGCTTTTAGGATTATCAGTGATCATATTTTGCAATATTTCTACGTAAGTTTTGCTTCACTATCTCAGGCATGGACGCATTAAAGGTTTTGTCATATTGGATTATTGGGGTTGTCGTTTTGCGGCTGTACCTGCGTTTGAATTAATCTATGTTTTTTTAATTGCAAATGTTCATTGGTGGTCTTCTTCATGTATTTCGCTATTTATTGTGTTTTTCTAACTTATTCTATTGTCTCCATTATATATATATATATATATATATATATATATATATATATATATATATATATATATATATATATGTGTGTGTGTGTGTGTGTAGCTATATATATTGAGTCGGCGTCGCTTTGACTGATGTTAAGGAGGTAAGTTCACACGTGGATTGCTCCAATTATATATGCATTACTTCATAGACCATCTGAATACGAGAAAACGCCGTTAGCCATGTGATGTCATGCTTGTCATTTATGTCAACCACAGTTGGTTGTACCGAAAGCCTATGTTTCTTTGAATGCTTGCTTAGTGATAACATTGCATTCCTATTTTGTTAACAAACACCACCCTTCACGAGCGACTTACAATACATCGATGAACGAACATATGTCAAAAAGGCAAAACAGCATTGTTTCACACATAATGTCACACCACCTTGTATCCATCATATTTTTTTAACAGTTAAACCCTGGAATGCAGCCACTATTATTCATTCGTTCACGCTGACAGTTTATCAATGCGTTTTCGTAATGTTATACATTTTGAGCTCTCAATATCCCCACTAGTACTGTATAACGTAGAGTGAAAATATGCGACCAACATTGGTATATATTTCACTACTAGGGATTACTGGTACTAACCTGGTATTACTGGTACTTAGCGAGTTAGCATTTAACCGTGGTACACTGAATTAGGCAAAACATCCATCAAAGACACAATTTAATTCCATTAGATACCGATTGTCACTTCCGTTAGCTCTTTTAAACTGAACCAGTTCAGATTAATCGTAATAGCAAGACCTTTGATCGAACGAAACGACAAATTAAAGGTCTCGTTCTAAATGATTTGTTGAATGCATTTCAGTATGGATTCATTTGATACAATATAAAGTCGTATGTTGCAGTAAGCATATATTTCATGGGGTTCTTTTTAAATGGGCCCATTGAGTCCCAAAGGTGATAGTATACCATATCTGAACGTCATGACGGAATACTTCAATAACGGTGTAGAAGATTAACTATTAATGTCCTATTGCCATCAATTTATGGACTCTCCCACGGCTATATAGGCAGGCATGAGTTGCTATTCATCGCAAAGCATTCTCATAATTTATACTACATCTAAATAATTGATCTGGGAACATATATGTTTTAAGTGCATTATTATGATATAAACATGACCCTTTAACCATAATATTGTATGCTCAAAACTTAAAATAGAGTGTATCCATGAGCTGGGCATGTTTAGTAGTATACCTAAGCTGTCTGCATTCCATCTAAGGTGCACGGAAACACTTCCTAATGAACAACCTCTTTGTTATTCTTGGCAGGAATTGTTTTTTTCCTGCTATAGTTTTTTGCTCTCTAATTAAGCTTCACGATTGCTAAGTGACTCTGGGACCTAAATACTCTAAGCTCATGGCTTCATAACATATTATCACCACATACGCGCAACGCAGTTAAACCTTCATTACATATGTTATTTAATAGAACAGAGCAACATTGTGTAGGCAGATACTAAGAGAATCACGTCCAACCTGCAGTTCTCTAATGATGGAAAATACATCTGCAAATTGAAAAATTCCAGAGCAACATTACACAAATGCAATGTTAAGCAAAGTATGCGATGTAGCAATGTACATATACACCAAGCTTCGTAACTGTTGAAAGTATCATTGGCCAAATATCACGCTTACTCATAGACACTTGCTGAGACTCAAATTCCATAATCATTGCACTGATCAATTATAACTAGATCGCGTTGGATAATCCCAATTTGTTGCACTTCCGTCTTGAATTCGTGGGGCAGATTGCAGATATCCACTAAACACGTTATCTAGCACTGCCATATTTGTTTGTGAGCTCTCTATCATAATGGTAGGTAACGTCATACACCACTGGCGTCAGAAGCGAGTTATTTGTTCGCCATGCAACCTACCCATCAGTCTACAATAGATATATCACGGATCCCTACTAAAGCCTACATTTTTTAATCCATTGGTGTTCTAAATAGAAGACAAATATAAGCTTATAAATACCGACGCTCAATTACAAT
>CM067343.1:16524388-16624388 GCA_034190875.2 Urechis unicinctus
TCACGACGAACAGAAAGACAATAAGACTCAACATCCCTGCTAACATAGTCTGTTTAATTGAAATCAATAAGGAAGATACAAAACAAATATCATGATACGTAATCTACCAGCGTCAGTGTTTATGCTTCGGTCAAATGATTAAGACGCTTTGACCTCAACAGCCGCATTAGTTCATATGAGTTTACAGTCACGACGACAGACAAGGCATTCAAATAGATGAACGGACTAAGGCCATACACCACTAATATAATTCTTTACTTATTGGTACGTCACGCAA
Source organism: Urechis unicinctus (assembly GCA_034190875.2). Classification (NCBI taxonomy): domain Eukaryota; kingdom Metazoa; phylum Annelida; class Polychaeta; order Xenopneusta; family Urechidae; genus Urechis; species Urechis unicinctus. Next base: position 16,524,666 of record CM067343.1, read on the forward strand.
CGCATGTATCAGTTTACAATGACCACACAAGGGAGCTCACGCATATGCGTCACATAGTCACTTTAACAAGATGAACGTGCCAGACATCGCAGTTTTCCTTCAGAACCAAGGTTCATTACAATTTGTGCCAACGAATAAAAGTTGCTGTTTGATGTCTTTCCTAGGCAATATTTTTTTCAACTGATCCTCCCATTGTAGTCTGTAATCTTCTCTTCACTTGGAATTTATGATTGTGTCGAATGATCATTCTTATCGATCAGTGCAACATAAAAAACTGTTTTATATTCATAGCCTTGGTTTGCAAAGAAAACGAACCGACTCAAAAATAGAACAAGACTTTCAATGCAGGTAAAATGGATAATGCACGTATCTTGCGACAACAGTAAATAAACATTTATTTACTCTTTGTTTGCATCGCATAAATTTACCTATAATTCGCAATTGACTCGTTGGTTATCCGTCGAGAATGTATGGAAACTAACCCTTTAATCGCCAGCTATTTTGACCGAGATAACCGTTCAATAAGCACTATGTTGTTATGAAATATTAATAATATAACTGCTTTTAGCAGTAGAGAGCTATTCAATATATCAACATCCAATATAACTAAATTAATTTTGGTCAGCCATAGTCAGGGAATAATTGCATTTTCAAAAAATAAAATATAACAAATCCGTTATTTCCCTAAACGTTGGAGGACACTTAGCGTTCCAATAATCATGAACCTATGTAATTCAAATTTATCGCTTTTCTCTGCTAAAATTGGGGTATGGATGTCTATGTAAAGCGACCAACATCTGATCTTATAAATTCCATCCATAGTTATCACAAAAGGGGGGGGGGCATCCCATGAGAGTGTTCTTATCTCATTTAAGCATACATGAGAACTAACTTCCGTTGAAAGGCCTTCATCATGCTGCTTCCTTTCATAAAAAAATAATCAGTCAAACGTCGATTACACAGCTCTGCACTTATTCAAACATTATTACGAACCGTAGGGCAATATCCAAGAACATCGACCAGTATATCAAAGGTTCCTTCCGCATTTAACTAGCTCATGCTTTCAATATACTCAAATGATTTGAAATAGTTAATGCCATGATGAGATGAACCTATGTGTATAGTGTTCGTCGAGACAGATATTTGTCTAAGTAATGCACTGGCATGCCAGATAAAATATAGAACAATCAATTTATCTGACTACCCAAGCGCCAGTGCCTTTATAAGGGTTAAATCTCGCTTGATACCTTTAAAAAAATTTTTTGTATCAAATTGAACTATGGATACGATAGGCACTGAATATATATATATAAGGATACATTTTCGATATAGATTATATATCATATATATATATAGATATAGAGAGAGAGATATATAGAGGAGATAGAGAGAGAGAGATAGAGAGAGAGAGAGAGATATATAGAGATATATAGATATATATATAGATATATATAGATATAGATATATAGAGGAGATAGATAGAGACAGAGAGAGAGAGATATATACATAGATAGAGAGAGAGATATAGACATAGATATATCTAAATATATATGTATAGATAGAGAGAGATCTGAGGTATATATATATGTAAGTATATATATCTATATATATATCTATAACATTACAGAGAGATAGAGAGATCTAGAGAGAGAATATATATTTATATAGATATAGATATAGATATAGAGATATCTATATACATATATACATATATATATAGTTATATATATATCAGATATATCCATATATATATATATATATATATGTATATATATATATGATATATATATATATATATATATATAGATATAGATATATATATATATATATATATATATATGTCTATTTGTATATATATATTTATATATTTATTTATATATATATATATATATATATATATATATATATATATATATATATATTTATATATATATATATATCCGTATATATATATATATGTTGGACAGACAGATAACCTGCATTTTATTATTATGTAGTCTTGGTTTCGTGGTTGATATTATTTATATTATCGTTTGCCAAGTACGCAGTTTAATGCGATGCGGCATAGAGAAATGGTTCATCTTACCTAGATTATTACATATGCCTCTTTAGTAACTCGAGGAACTTTGTCGTGAACGTTTATTTAAAACTTCCTCTGAGAGCATGTCACAGATATCCGAGAGTATACATATAATTACATTCATATAACTGTCCTGTTTTGGCGCTCAATATAAATCAAATTTAATGCTGTCATATCCAGAAATGATTGAATTATCAGACGAGTTGCTGATTGACGTGATTGTTCCCCATCAATTTATCCCATCTCGTCATTGCTCCGTCTGCCTTTGACGTGAACACAATATCGGAATGGGTTCAAATTTATACCAGGACGTGATGAATAAACATATCAAACAATTGCAATCGAACTGCTGTATTCATGAATATGGATTTTGTGTGTTGAAGATTGCATTTACACCGCTTTCGTCCTTTAACACGCTCGCTGGCCGTTAGTGACAAACTTTATCAAACGGTTTACCTACTACTAACTGCAATTGTCGAAAGCTTGCAGTTGTGTTATGAATGTGGAATGGACCTGTTACTCGTAGCTGAATGCATCGTTACAATGTGGACAAACAACATTCGAATTTTTTTATATCATCATCGATGTTTGAGAGAACCTAGTTCCTGAATCATCAGCTATTGATCAACTGTTGATTATTCTACTTACTGATATATTTTTCACAGAAGAAACAATTGCAAATACCTTTTACACGTTCAGCTAAAGATTATACATTGTTTGGGATAACCGATTGTAACAAGGATGTTTTCTACCATACACTATACAGAAGCTACGTGTTGAGGAGATCGCATGCTAATCAACTGACAGCCATGGTATCTTACACAATAGCAGAATGTGCATTTACTTCAAGCGCCTGAGATTCTCTGTATTGTCCTCGTATACTTACGGGTATATTGTATGATGTATAAACACGTCCGCTGATAAAAGTGGTGTGTGTGTATGTAGCATATACTTAAATTGTTGTCACGATTGTAAACTCCCTTGAACATCTACAGTTGCGGGGAGTAGAAGTGTTGCTTGATAGGTATCTAATTCAAGCGTCTATCAATATTGGTGTTCAGTTGTGCTGACGCTGATTGATCACCCATCACATGAATTCAAGCCGCTCTATATTTGTTTTTATTAGAAGTTCTTTTTTAAGTAACGTTGAGTTAGCTATTTATGTATTTATTTATAGCCTAATGACTTCTGTTCTGTAAAGGAAAATGTGAATAGTGATAAGACATAACTTTAGGGCACTAATGATTAGTCATTAGTGTAAATGGCGCCCGTCAGTCAGGTCATTAGATCCTTACTTAGTGGCTTACATCTACGAATTCGGGGGGACTAAAGTTTATTTCATGCATCACCAATCATAGGCTTATCACATGCATTAAAGCCGGGGGGCAATGATGAGTTAGAAGATATATAGAGAGATATATATATATATATATATATATATATATATATATATATATATATATATATATATATATATATATATATATATATATATATATATATATATATATATATATATATATATATATATATATATATATATACCTTTGTCTAATGGCTTCTGCACTTTAGAGTATAATGTGATTATTGATAAGGCATAATTTTAGTACACTTGTCAATTATGGTCCTTAGTCTAAATGGCGCTCGTCAGTCAGGACATTATATCCTTATTTGATGGCCATTCCACTAAAGGATATTCTGCACGTCCGTGTTCGTTATTCGAAAGGTTTTGCCACTTAAATATTAGCATCACGCCTCGTGTTATGTTTCCATGTAATGGCGGCACACCTTTTGTCATTTTGTAACTACGGATTGACCACACAAATGTGACGAGAGTGTCATGGCTCTAAATAATGCTATGTAATTACAGCAAGTAATCCCTTCGAACTAGAATTTGTTCTCAGAGGATTTTGACTTACGTCTTTCGCAAGCTGCTATTTGATTAGAATCGGTGAACGAAATGCTGAAGGTGAGCACAGGGATATGCGGGAAAGCAAACCAATGGACGGCTGTATTTACACGTCCAGACACGTAAATAACAGTTTCCATTAATTGAACGAATAAGTATCGCTACAAAATTAATTACACATCGATTAGATAATAGACTGGTGTAAATACTTCATATAATTTTTATTTCATTTAGCAATATTTTAACCCAAGTTGGCTATTTTCGCATGGACAGGGGTAGGTGTCCGTTAGATATAACGTTATTAACTTTAAAAACATTATCATATTCGGATGTCGATTCACTATTGGCAAGTAATAACAAAAAAAAATCTGCAGGAAATCAATTCATCTGCTCCTAAACAACTACGTAACCGGATGGTGAGGCAAATATTTTCATGTTTATAGAGTTGCGACATTTCAACAAGTTACATAAATGGACTAATTCAGTGATAACCTACCTTTATGTACCTATATCTCGAATTCGCATGTCTTTTGTAGTTGACAAGCCTAGCTACTGTGGTATTCTGTAAATGATGGCGGATGATACCGGATTGCTTTTCTCACTTATGTTGAATTAAGGATATAGCTCCAATAGAGTAGACATCTAGCCTGTAACCAGCATTATTTGTACGGATGTTTAATACAACGAATCGCGTCAGAATATAATTTATTATCGCACCATATCACACAAGCTGCGTCTCAAATGGAAGATGATATGTGAGGTTGGCGCAACAATCGTTCGATTTTGAACATCCACTATGACAAATGAGTCAATTATACTATGACGACAAACAAGTATTGCCTTCACATATTATTAGCGGAATTATCACTTTGTTTGTGACTGTATACCGATGCTTACACAAAGATGCGCAGAATAACATAGTTTAGCAATATATATATATATGATGTTCATAAATATATATTATGCTAAATGCGATATTTAGTGGATATATATATATATATCGTAGACTTGGGTCCACGAAAGGATATATATATATATATCCATATATATATATATAGATATATATATATATATATATATATATATATATGATATTATATGATAGATATATATATAGATATATATATATATATATATAGATATATATATCTATATATATGATATATATAGAGATATATATAATATATATGCGATATATAATATATAGCGCCATAGAGATATACCAACCATTCGATATAACCCAAACAATATAGATCATACAACTATATATACTAGATATTTCCGAATATATGTATAATCATGTGTATTGGATGAGTTTATTTGAAGAAATATAAGATATTTGATTTTGTTTTAAATTTCAATGTTCCATCTTTGCATTTGATATATTACTCAATCTAAATATATGATATTTAATCGTGAAATATACCAATGGTTATATATGATCACATCTATTCAAATATTATATATCTAATCCATGATATATATTTTATAATTTATATAATATTGCTCGAATCTGTACAAATAGGCCATTGTATTCATAGGCTTATTTCGAAAGTTGGGGCCATTACAAGTTGGATTCACCTGCGATGACAAAAAATATTTGTATGTCCATAACCAACATGCAATGTTTTATCTTTGCATTGCTCTGAAATGTCTATTTTATATGGCCAAACGTTATTTTACACCTTCCGACATCTTTGGTAATTCTGAACATAACTGCTGAATTGGCAACATATTTCCATACGCTTATTTCGAATGTCCCGTAATGTATATCGTAATGTATAATAAATATATATTGATTCTCAGATAAAAATATATAAATATAATTCGATCATCAAATATTATTTCTTCCTTTATTTTGAAATTATCGTTATAAATATATTTTAGTCAAAAACATGTTAACCATGAATGTTATGTTAAATTATTATTCGGTTTTTCAATATCTTACAACATTGGCAATCTTGAAATCAAAATGCGATGCATCACCATTAATCACTGTTGGACATTTGATAACCGATATGTGTACACAGCATGTGATTTCCATCATGGCCTGGCTTTCCAATACAGTTTTATGGCAGAAATCTTCGCAAGTAGACTATCCAGAATGCATCGGTGCCATGTGCTATAACTAGCGCAAAATACTTAGAAAATCAATGTAAAGACGTCTGATCCCAATTTCATTAAGTGAGATGATCAATCGTAATGTATGAATTGAGCAACGAATTGTCATAATCCTCACATTATCTGTGCTTTAGTTGACCTGTAATCTATGCAACTCGCAGTTAATCAAGAAGCAAGCGATAACAGGAGTTAACATGTGAATGTCATCAGCAATTTGCACCGAGTGGACGGACGGGGGGAACTTTCGTTTTTTACTGTGTTTGTGATAAGTGAGTCTGATGGTTTTTGTAAATGATGATTGCTCATGTCATTAGAAAATCATCGGATTGGCGCAACTGCACTGGCAAATCCATATACATGTATGTGGGTGTGTGTATATATTCGTTTATATTTATATCTATGCGCATGTAGTTATATATCACAGTTGTATGTATTGATGTTACATATATATATTTGAATATATTTAAATAATAAGTATATATACACATTAGTATATTAGTATTTTTACACATACATATATATATAAATGTGTACAAATAAAGAATTTATTTATTTATATACATGCAGGTATGTATGTATATATATATATATATATATATATATATTCTCAGGCACATGTTATCTCCCTTTCATTGTGAACTAATATATTATAAGTTTGGCAACACCCTCCGAGGAAAACCAGTGAACAACATGCCAATTGTAAATCCGTCGAAATTGTTATGCATAACATACGGTAAGGCAGTCAATGAATATAATATGTTGTTATCAACATTTTGTGTGAAGCGGCTAAATTGCTCCCGATGCAGTGACTTAATTAAACTAATGAATATCATGTTCTGCTTTTCACAACTCGTCCTTTCTATTTTGGACATTATTCGGGTGAATGTACCTCGGGTTTTGAAAATGATTATTAATTACACGGGCATTTTTTTTAACAATCTACTTCACATCTAGCATGAACCAACAGTACCATGCCCTTATCATCCACTAGAAGCACATATGGGAATTGTCAGTCGCATATTTAGGACCGGCCAAACCGTTGAGATCAGGTGCTCTGGTTATTCTCAATTGGTTCACTAGCTAACCCCATGCGGCAGGTGCTTGCTTTGTTTAGAACTAACATTCCAATCTTAAAACTGAAAAAATTGCTGATAAGCTGATTAACAAATAATTGATGGCATGTAAAACAGCGAACACAACAGCGAATTGCAGCGAAAATCGTTATTTACATACATCAGGGTTCAAAGCTAGTGAACCATCGCCCACACCAACCGGCTATGGCGGTAGAAATACGCGAACTGCAAGTAACAAGTTTGCCAGGTTGGTATCCATTTGAAATGGCCGTAAGTTTGAGAGGCGATAGTTAAAGTGTTTCGCGTAAGCAACATCACTTTGACAGGAAGGAAAAAGCGATGCTGGCCAAGTCGTTCCTATCAGAGGCTTCTCACCTTTGTATATGCAACTTATGCCGCTCAGCGAGCTTAACGAAATATGCGCATGTGTTACGATTTATTTTATATTTCACCAATAGATGCCTTTTTACAGGGATGGTCAGAAAATTCTTGCAAATGATCCCACAAATGTGAATTTGATATTCTTTTGATTGGGTTTGTCACTCCGAATCTCATTCATACATATATTAACAATTGGTCAATAACAGATGTTCCATGATGAAAGTGTGCAAATCATCGTTGACGCATTATGTAAAGAAAATGTTAGTGGACGCATAGGGAAAGTGTACTTTTTCGAAGAAGACGGTGTGTTTAGCACCAGATTTTGAATGTTCTGGCATTTGATAGGCCTCAAATGTCACACATTCAAAGAAGACACCGCGTATGGCATAATAGTGGCGACACCAACAGAAAAATCTATTCGCTCCGAGTAGGCGGCATATAAGATATATATGTCACCTATATATCTTCAGCAATGCATCAATAGAATTAAGATGTCAGGGATCGGCTTCATATGAGGCAAAGATTATTTTGTGCATATGATGTTGTGAAGTTTAAAACATCTTGGTGCAAAACTGTGAACAACATGCCCATTATTTGAATACCGTGAAATCTTAGTGGTATATTGTTTCTATCAGGACAGTTACAACCGCATTTGTGTTGCAAGCGACTTCCCTTGACAAGGATTGGTGACATCAGTATGGACTTGAATGAACCTGTCCAGCGAAAAGCTTCCACAATTGTGTGAATGATTGCGCACCTGTGCATGGTTAAACCATCGTAGACAGCTTTAACAAAAATTGATCCGATACATTTATTTTATTTCAATGGAATATTTACATCAAAGCTAGTGAAACCATCGCATAACAGGATACAGCTCTAGATAACCCCATACGTGCGATGATCAGGCACGATGAATGGTACATTGTACGCGAAATTGTACATACAGCTCAGTGCGAGTAGCAATAGGTAAGTTGATCCCAATCTTTGAAATGATCAACACATGAGTAGGCGATAGTTAACTTGGCGATGTTAACAGAAATTGGTCGAACAATCTTATATAATTGTATAGCGTTGGTGGCCAAGACACGTTCCTATGTGCTGCTTGGGATATGTGTATTAGTTTAAATTGACTGCCGCTAGGCACGATTTTTTAACAAAATAAACGCGTCCAGTTATTCTATTGTACTAAAGCTATAACATAGTGGGCAAATTTATTACAGGCAAGCCATGGGTGCAGCTATGACGTCGTAGCTATTTACACTGCAAGTGTGATAGGGATTTGTGAAACGATACATATTATTCTTGAAAGGCAGGTAAATCAGTTCAATGATTCATTTCGAATCATCTGACTCAGCTATGAAAAAGTAAATCTCGAAGAAGACGGTGTGTTTAGCACTTAATTTGCTTTGTTCTCGTATATTAAGATGTAGTCATTTGCTACTGGTCAGACATAAGGTATATTTACGGATTAGGATAATCCTCGATTTGTCTGATAATGTATATATATAAAATATACCGCGTATGGCATAATAGTATATACATATACATTAATATATATATATACCGAGTAGGTTTATTTATAGATATATAAGTCACCTATATATTGATATTTGCATCATCAATATATTAAGATGTCAGGGATATCGGCTATATATGATATAATATATATATATACATATATGTCGATGTATATATTTATACTGTGCTAATCGTTTGCAACTTTGCGACACAACATGCCCTCTCTTTGAATCCGTAAAAAATTACATAGTCTTTTAAACAAATCGTGCGTGTTACTTAGTTGTTTTTAGAAGAGTTGGTAAAAAATGGAGGGAGGAGCTGGGGAAGGTGTAAGCACCGGAAGCATATTCTCTTTTACATCTAAAGCAACTTTGAAATTTTGCATATGCCCCATTAAGAGGCAACGATTTTAAATAGGGGTAATGACATAGCAGTTAGTATATATAACAAGATGGAATGCATATGTCAGTGTGAACTGCAGTGGAACGTCAGTATGCCAGGAAACGGTAACCGATGGGCATAAATGTGGTGACAGTCAGACCAGAAGATCTGAACATAGCTTATTCGCATAAAATCTTCTTATTCTCATTTCATTTTCACATTATACCTCATCAGTCTATACGGCATTATCGGCTTATTCAAATTAAATGGCACGGTATATGATTCGCGCGCACATGGTTAATCATAGCATCTCCTTGATGACGGCTTACAACGCCATATCTTGCAAACAAACATATCAACCTAGGCTTCCATCTACACTGACATTTTGGCAGCTTTGTGACTAGGCAACAAAATTCCTTTGTCAACTAAACTCTCATATGAATCAGTAAGTCTAACGCAATAGATAAATTAATCATCCTCACTCTGCATGTATAATGAATATAACAATTAAACGGAACCGTGCTGTTCGATGAATGTTAAAAACTTTGATAATGAACACGACAATAGACTGCGATAAGTAGCAACAAAACAATAAATAGGAATAAAGTAACACACGTTGCTTTCAATGAATAAATACAATTCAGTGTTAACCAAACCTGCAACTGCTGATTGATACCACAGAGTTGCATTGGTAGTTTTTATATTTACTTATTGAAACGATATCTGGCGTCGTGCTGTTGGTCATTTTTTATGTTGTGGACATATAAAAATGATTATTCTGCTTTGACAACGTAAATGTTGGTGGTAAAGTAATCAAATAAGCCTTATTTCTGAACCCAGTTTAACCTATATGATACAAATGCACGTTACTGCTACCCTTGCAACTCGTCTGAGAATGGTCTCCAAATAAAGATTGATCGATTGAGATCAAATGTTCAAATCAATGCAATCTTTGGAGTAGCTCAGTACCGTCTACGAAAACATCGGAAAGGGGTTATTTCTTCAATGTGACATATTACAAAGGATTCAAAAGTGTTCTACAAGGTTCGTCATTGGTTGATCAGATTAGATTTATAAAATGATGGTTACATTTGTTAGGCCCGACATATTTTAAATCAAGTCCTGTCCGTGGAAATATCATGAAAGTATTTAATAGTGGTTTGGATAATATAAGTTACGATATATTATTGTGTACAAACCCAATACTCATTTTGGTTCTAAAAAGTGCACGATACTCTCGGCGAGTAGTAACCCTGATAAACAGCTTATCAGCCATGACAGCAAGACCAGCTATACGAAAGAGAGAGGTCGGCCAGAGGGCTACGTGTTGGGTGGATTCGAGAAGTAGATGCAATATCTATAAAGCTTTATACAATACCGTCTGATTGTGTAACATCTGCAGCTGTTTGCATTGGTAATGTCCGCTCTGTTTGTGTACATTTCCCATTCATAACATTGTACCGATCAACTCAATTAATGTTTTATTGTGGATTAATTATAATAATATACTTACCTATGATAATACGGGACGTGTTTGCTTGTCGTTCGCATGTATAATTTATGCAACGTAATATATTGTATTTACTCACTACAGTATTTCAGACGTCCAACTTCTTTCCAACAAATCGCCTCGAACGAACCCGATATTCCACCAACGGCAGTAATAATGGATGTGGCCAAGCTTTTGGGACCGATTTAAGAGATTATATTTGCAAAATTCCTGAAATCCGATATGCATGTCAGTTTAAAATTATAAGTGTGCAACCCATTGGCTACTGTTCCCACATTTTGCGGGCGTATCAATATATGCCAATATATGTATGAGGCAGGCGCTAGGCTAAAATGCATGTTGTCCTTACTTGGGCAACCTCTTCCTCACACGAATGGTTCTGTTTGATTATGTGAAATAATGCCACATTCTGTCAGAGAACAAGGGCTTACAGTGCATCTCTTGCGATCACTCTATTAAGGGTCCCGAGTCGAGAAAGTACACGGACAATATTAACGTGGCATTTGAATGGGATCGTAAAATTGGTAGAAAAAATCTTTGCTTGTTATTCAAAACACCGCGCACATCTAACCAGCTATTCCAGTCGCAAATGAATAATAATAAATGTAAAATATCCTAAATCTGAATTCACCAAACGCATCTGAAGCGCAACGAATATCTAAGCGGCAAAAAGGTCCAGAGAATAACAAATAATAATTTATCGATGCATTTACCGTGAGCTACTTACCCTGACATATGGATTTGTTGCATCAAATTACTCTGGAATAGCCTGTCCAGCGAAAAGCAATCCACAATTGACAGAGAATGATTGCGCACCATCGTAAACAGGTGTTTTAACAAATAATTGATGACAAACGTAACAGCTAGTTCAGCAATGATTTGCAGCGTTATGGGCATTAAAATGCTTTGGGGTGCAAAATAGCTTACTTCCTCCCACCAACCGGCTTTGTGGTGTAAACATATTTGGGCTTCTCGTTCGGAAGTCATTCAGTACGTTTGCCTAGATGTTATCCATTTGAGCATTAATTTAAAGCCACATTAGGCAATCTCACTTTAAAAGTAATGAGAACGCTAAATGGGCCGAGTTCATCCTATTAGCACCAGTGCTGCTTCTCATTTGTGAATTTGATCAATTTATGCGGCTCAACAAGCCTAAGAACGATATATGGTTGCTTTAATTATGCAAACCCGTGAACCCATAGTGTGTTATGATTAACGAGCCACGCAAGCAATTGTGGTTAAATAATGATCACTAGTGAAGCATTGCATAATTACAATAATAAAACATGGTCGTGATTCAATACCACAGTGTCTTCGTTGTCTGTAATACCAATCAATACGCGCCATAAACTATGGCGTGGATGTGACAAAACGAGTAATGATTCTGCTCGGTACAATAGACTACATAGTTATGCATTGATGCCTTACGATAATTATTCGCGAAACGTAATGAAGAATGAATTTGACCTGTAAATTAATGTTATTGAGTCAATTGTTGTGTCATAACGTTGCAACTCGGTTGTAATAAGCGGGAAATTGAATACATCGTTTGAGGGAAGACATGCAGAGACCCGGATGTTTGAGTGACACATATGCTATTTTGCGCAGACAAGTAGCATGCTTCGACCACTTTATTGTTAATGATGTAGCTTCCAGCAGGTTATTGTGCAGTAATGTAACTTGTTACCCAACCAGAGAGCTTTATCATTCACAGTGGATGTGTATACTGCAAATGTTCAAGGGAAGTAAAACATTTCTACGAATGATCGGCTCTCGTGGATTAAGGCGACGCAAAGAGGCCTCATGAATGTGAACTTGATGTATGTATTCTTGATTGACTTTTTTAACCGAATGATATTAAGCGATACAGGCTATGTTATACTCTACAGGGATCAGATGTGCCATGATGGAAGTCGCAAATCAGCATTTGATGCATTATGTAACGATATTGTTGGTTGCACTGTACTCGATTTTGGAAAGAATGGATTCATCTAAAAGGTCATATAAAAGGTAATCTGGCAGAATGGTTACCATTTGTAAAACCAGATGGCGTATGCTCACTTTTCATGTATTGGATATGCCTCAAGTGTCGCAAAGCCATCAAAGACGTCAGCATCACGATGCATTTGAGGTAGTTTTGATGCGCTTGATAATGTCGATATTATAACCATACTTTTTCAAAGATTTACAAAAACTAACATGCAGAAATCGTGTGAACAACGTGCCGATTTTGTTTTATGCGTCGGAGATCTAATACATAACATATGATAGGGCAGTCATTAATTCAGTATATATATATTCTGGCTTAAGAAGCTAAATTGATCCCAACGCAGTAATTTCATTAAGCAAATGGTGGCCAAGGTCATATTATGCGTTTTTTACACAAATAATTCCTTGAATATTATTCGGGCGAATATATTTTTGAAAGTAATAACATTTGTAGCTGATAATAAATTGCTCGGTAATTATGTTGAACCATCTACTTCCCCTCTTGGTATAACCGACAGTACCATGCTGTTAGCATCCACTAGAAACACATACGAGAATGACTCATCGATTGGCAGTCGCTGATGCATATTTAAAACCAACCAGATCGTTGATATAAGAACCTCGAGATGTACTAAAAGTATGGCCTATTCGAAGGGCATCTAGCTATCGATGAGAAACAATTGCACACATTGTTGTTTGGTGATGTACAGCACTGTATGAGCTGTTTTCAGTACCTGCATGGTTAAGGAACGACACAACGAGAGAGTAGCAAATTTACGGCAATTAATGTTTCGAATTACTTGTTTTGGTATTTGCGCAGACGCATCACATTTTTTCATATTAACACGAGGGTATCTTTGAATTTTGAGGAAGCACAATGTAATTGTTAACTGTACCTGGTACCAATAGCTGTAGTGTGCTGCTTTGGACATAATCAGTCATGCTTTCATCATCATGCACAGAGGCAAGAGAATATCATATGTAGTTCATATATATATATATATAATGTTTGCATGCATAGCAATATATATATATATATATATATATATATATATATATATATATATATATATATATATATATATATATATATATATATATATATATATGTGTGTCTATATATATTATCGTACAGAGCTTTTCTTTGACCTTATAAAAGTAGTACTGCGCTTACATATAAACTAATTAACCGTTACTAAATTGTTGGTAATATGAGTATATTATTGAAAGGGGCAAGTGTCGAAAGCTTGGCTAAATTGCCAACAATGACACATGGGTTAGGTAATAATATTGCAATTCAATTAGGACCAAGACCGTTTTGAATGTCAGTATGGCCTGGAACAAAGGACAATTACAGTCGAGTAATGGTGCAAATCTCAGACTAACGGGCGTATACAAATGGTACGATCTAGCGCGAATGTCTTCCTACCGTAGCAAGACTTACTCTGTTTTTAAGCAACAATACCCATGCCAAGAGGGGTGTAATACATGAAAGGCCTATGCAAGTAAAATGGCTCAATTCTTTCATTTCAGAGCACATGTGTAATCATCACATCTCGCTGAACATGGCTATGGACGCAGTATCCGGCGCGTGCGCATATCCAAATGAGCCATCATCTCCACTGCCTTTTTGTTAGCTTTGTGACCAGGCAACATAACTCTTTTTCAAAGTAAACCCTCATATGGAGTTGTCAGCCTAACGCAGTGGATAAAGTATTCATCCACACTCTGAAGTCGATATAGTAGGCTAAAACATAAGCCAAATTCGGATATAAAAGAGTGCCTCGCAAAATGGTCGGCTTAGATGTCGTTTGTTGAAGAGGCAGAAAAAAAGCGCAATGACTTCAGTATGTGCCTGACATGAGCAACAAACACGATCCATTTATTGTTGTCAGGTTGACATCGCTTTTTTTACATATTACAGCAGTGTACCATATATCAACCAATTGACCCATCAAATAAAATCAGTTATTCCGCCTACTTTTTATATGGCAAAGGAGGGTCTCACATGTACGGATATTGTATCAAATACTAGCGCTTCCTCCGTCACTCATGGAATATATCCAATTTTCTTGTATACCTTTAAAAGTAATGCGATAATGCTATAGGAAGATATTTACTACATCCGTGACACATACAGTGTGGGTGCATTCTGGCAAATATCTGCACCAATCGGTTTAATAGCTGCGCATAATGAGCATGCGTTTTACAATGCAAGGTATCCGTCGGTCAAGCCTGACTTTTGTTCGTGAAACATATCACACGTGCATTGGTTAGAAAATTTAATGTTATCGGGTATATCTATAGTATGTGATGAATCAACATCTAATATCATGTGCATAAGGGATACGTAATATGTCGGTGATGGACGTCAGAAAGGACGTATTTTACAATTGACTGGAACGGTGCATGTTCACCGATAATAAACATTACAATAGACTTGTGCTGCGATAATATGTAAGTGGCAACAAAACAATGAATAGACCATGGGTATCAAATGTGGCTTTCGATGAATGAATATTCGAACCTGCAGCTGCTAATTGATACCTAACTCCTTTATTGTTACACTGACGTCAGTTATTGTTGAGACGCAATGTGCCGAAGTTACGGAAACGATAGCTGGCGGCGTGCAGTTGGTGTACATTTAAAATATATTGATGCATAGGGTAGATCTTGACGGCTTGGAATAACTTCATGGCGAGCATACAACTAGATCTGCTTGTATTTTAGTCAGATTTTAGGTTGGGAAGTTTTAAAAATTAACAACAGATGATTCTTCTGTACATGCTATGACAACGTACACGTTGGTGGCAAAGTTATAACGTCCGCTTTGTTTGTGTACGTTGCCTATCCATAACACTGTTCCGATCAACTTGATTAATGTTATATCGTAGATCAATTATTATTTCCTTACCAGGTTGCTAGTCGCGGAAAGTAGTTGCTAGTCGTTTGCATGTATAATATATGTCACGTAATATATTGTATTCATGGACTTTATTTCCACAAATGGCCTCAAACCATATTGTATGTGGTCAAGCTTTTGGGCCGGTTTGTGAGACTATTTATGGAAAATATTGCCATCGCCCATACATGTTAGCTTGTACTAACCCCCCCCCCCCCCAAGTTATGATGCGTATGGTATAAGGTGTGAGTAACCATGAAAACTTTTAAACAAAACACGCAAGAATTTATGAGACACGACCAATTTACACTGCTAGTAATCGCGATGACATCATGTACTTCGTCTAAGAACTAATTGGCAAAAATTTATTGAGGAAGGAGCGCCTGCTCAGTAATATAATTTCAGACGAAGCAGGCGTACTCGAAGCTCTTAGAAGTATCATTTGGCATTTCATGCAGCGCTAGAGACACGAAGTACCTCGCAAATAGAGCGCTGCGTCTAGCCTGAAAATATCACTTGACGCGTGTGTCTAATACGATGTACCTACTTGGGGAAATCTTAATTGCAGACGTGAACGTGAGTAGTCAAACGAAAAAACATAGTAAACCCCATGCCATAGGCAAATTCTTTGAAATATGTCTGAACAGACTAGTTCGTCTTATTTGGCTCTTCTTATGTGTATATACACAAAGATTTTGTCGCGTACGGGGTTTGTCGGACAACACGATCGATAAATAATTTGAAAAACTCTTGCCAGCAATCGATATCAAAGTGTAATTCAGCAATTCTGTCCATAGCAGCGACGCATTTAATGAGATATGACTTCGCAACAGATTTATTGATAAATGTCGAAAGTTTGAGAACTGCTGTTGTCCGCCAGAGTAATATTCCATGCCAAAGAGCCAGTCATTGATATAATTATTTTTAGATAAAAGAGTCCTCTAATTCTAATCAAGTATGCAATAATGCAGCGTTGAAGGCATGAACTGGTTCGAGGGCGCATTTTGAAGTGCAAGTACGTGTGAACACTAGAGTGAAATGCAATTCCTGTGCATCATCCATTTTCTGCGGCTTTCAAAGGAGAAGGTAATTGGTATTCTGACGATCTACTCGACAATTCCTACATTTGGTTCCCGTTTGTAAGGTTTATTTACCTCATTGATAAAAATGAATTCAGTTTTGACAGCCTTCTTGTGCCCACGTGTTTGCATAACAAACGTTATGATTGCTTGATTTCTCCGTATGATAATTAACATAATATAATTGTCAATTTGTTTGCCAGCAAAAAGCTATAACTAAAAACCTAGCATTTCAACGGCATGGTAAATTGTGATAAAATACATTGGTGAATCTACTCAAGATGCAATAACCGATCAGACGAACGCCCGTTATATTACCATACTGCTGATATCAACAATAACTAATGCCATATGTAGGTCACGATGTCACAACGTGGACAGGTATTAAGAACTGCCATACTGAAAGTCAGACATAGCACAATCAGGGACCAGTGTAACTTAGAGTAAGCCAATTTTGAACAATGACGTTATACGCTGATAAATTTTCTACCTTGCCCATCTTTTCTAACCTTGAGCACGTCATGTGTGTTCAGGAGGTTAATTCAAGCAAAATGGAATTGTCGCAGCATCTAGCTATTCCTCAGACATTTACCCAAAGAACTCTACGCAATGATTTCTTTGACAACATTCAGGAACATTAATGTTCTTGATGCAATAACCACGCAGTACAACGACTTCTTTTCTTAACCATCACCGCATTGGACATATGTACATCTTTCGACACACCAGGACATAAAGTTGAGTGTTAGCTGCAAGAATATGCGAATTTACGTAACACACACCTGACTACCAATCGCAGTGGAGTGTTCGATGCTGCGACTTCAAGGTAAAACAGCATCACATTCAGTACAACCATTACCTTCTAAAATGGACCAGTTTTCAAGCATGCGCGGTTTCATAACACTGAGTTCGAAAGTACCTTTATCTGTAACCAACGATCAGCTTTACGCATATGGTATCTTGCAATTGTCTATTTAATCAATTCATCAATAAGCTATACCCTGCCGTTTCAAGATATCGCGACAAAAACCACGAATTACCGTTTGGCCAAATGTTAGCTGGCACTAATATCTTCCGCTTGCTAAATATTTCATAATTAAGTGAAGGACGCCACAATGAACGAGATTTGGTTGACATTCTTAGGGGTGTTTATTGACTTAGGTGTGTTAAGGTGTGTATAGGTCTTATTCTGATTACAGTGCCATCCGGAATACAGCTTAACACAGCAACAGCAATTCAAACTGTCGCAGGTAAAGTTCTTATTTAAGTCGATGCTTATAAGCTTTCAATCCATGCTTAGTCGCAGTGCCATCGCGAAATACAATTTTCAAGGCAAACTCTTGAAGAATATGCCAAGGAGAGTTACCTGCTAAAATACAGATGAAAGCGTCGAATTTAGTCAGTCCTATTGCAACTATCTTCTGCAAACTGTGGCATTAATTTGGAAAGCGCTTGTATATGTGTACCCGCCAAACGTTCACTGATGACTGCATTATTTTATTTCATCTAACAAAGTTCACCAGGCTCAATACCACGATTGATTGATTTCCAATGGTGCCTTAGGCAGTTTTTGAGTCAGCCTATTTAACATAACGATGGACATTGTCGGCTAGATGAAAGCACTCTCGACAATGCTTGTAAGCTTAATACTCCATTAGAGCTTCACAAAGTTGACTGAATCCCTCCAGGTAACATAGAGAAAAAATGAGATTGGAGTCTCATAATCAAATCTTGAATACGATTAAAAAGCCCTGCGTCCGCGAGATGAAAGCCCTTGACATTGTCGGTCACCTTGAGGCTCTTGTGGTCCTTCACCCTGTCCGTGACTTCGAACCTCTAAGGTGGAATAGACAAACGCCACAGGTTATGCTCGTAAATCGAAAAGACTGGAGGCTCTGATTAAAACTTGAATAACATTAAAAGAAAAACAGTTGATACAAACTTTGCGGCGTCATAAGCTATGAAAGAAAATGTGGCATCGGCACTATGTTGTCATTCATTACAAGCATATCTTAGCGCCGCTTTGCAAGAATCATTCTACTAAGTATGTAAGCACCATACAATATCAACACATGATCGCGCTCTGTGAGAGTAAATCGGATAGCATCACGTGTTGATGCTATTTACCTCACAACACTTCAGATGAATTGACATACTTCATCATGACAGCGTGAACATATGTCGTCAATTTTCTGTTTTACCTGATGGCCATATATTCCATTGCAGTGAATGTGCAAGAACTGGCATGGAAATCAGATAGGTATAAAACTCATATTGATATATCTACATAATTGAATATGAACACTGCAAACGCATTGGTTCTCTTATTGATGGGGTCAGTAATCTGATTCGAGAAGACAAGTGCAGATTTGCTTAATGCTTTCTTAGCACCAGTATTCATATAAGAAATAGCAGATCTCTTTAAAAAAGTTAGAATACTCAATATCGGAGCAGGGCACCTGGTCTAGATTAGGTCTACCCTCGGCTTCTCGAGGAATTTGATTCCGAAATACATTTACGCTGTTTAATACGTTTATGCTGTCTATTAACCAGGGAAATGTTCCGGACGGTTGGAAAGGTGCTTATGTGACGTTGTTATTTTAATTAGACCTTCACCAACTACCAGCATAACCGGTATATCAACGTAACCCCCACAGTGATCAACGTTATGGAAACAACCTAACTAACTGAATTAAACTTGAGGGTTTTCTGCGAAACGATCGTGCCAAACCGATCTCTGGGAATCCATAGAGGATGATACTACAATATTTGGCACTAGGCATCTTGTGAATTTGATACAATTAAACACCCACGATAAGCTAGTAATCTTTTAGCTCATGATATCAGTGGTGCAACTTTGCCATTGATGAATGGATGGCTCAGTGGGAAAAGACAAAAAGTTGTAATGAATGACATTTGTTTGCGTCCATCTGAAGTATGCAGCCGCTTTGAACCTTCTTATCACAATTAACAGAGAAGGTTGTAGCAAATCGGTTTCAGGACCAATCGACTTGACAACAAGTATTAGTCGGCCTACAACCCTGCATACAGTAATGATACTGCACTTCTCCGAGTATACAATAACATCGCTTGTGCTTTTGACCAGCCCTGTGCTGTTGTTCTCATGCTAATTGATCTCAGCGCAGCGTTTGATACTGCCAATCATCAAATCCTGCTGCAGCGCCTGTCCGACAGTTTCGGCCTACATGGAAAATGCCTCGCATCGCTCAAGTCATACCTTTCAAACTGCTTGCAACGAGTCCGAGTTGAAGCCAAGTAACTACCACTCCAACTACTATGTGGTGAACATGGATCCTAGGGTCATTATAACTTACTGCCTACATGTCACCACTTGGCAGTCCTTTAAATAAACATGGTATGCAATACCACTAATGTGCTGATGATACCCACACCTATATTACATTCACTTCTGCGCAATAATACGTCCGACAGATAAGATCATGAATTGCGTAAAAATTTCTGAAACTGAATGAAGATAAAGCTGAGATTCTATTTTTCGCATCTCGGTCCAAATGCCAGCCGTCGTTTAGTCCAGTTAAAAATGGCGAGACGACTGTATCTACATCTACAGTCACAAATCACGGTATTCTGATGGACAGTTTATGGGAAAACCACTTATCGTGAAATCAACCCAATCTCTCTTTCATTAGATTAGAAATATAGGCATCATAAGAAAGTACCTGAACCAATCCACGACTCATATTCTTGCCCATGCATTATATCATAGCGGCTTGACTATTGCAATTTACTGCTGCATGCTGCCCATTTTCGCTTTGTCACAAAACTGCAACACGCACAAAATACTACGCCAGCCTTGTTGCAAAAGGAAAGCACGAGGATAACATTCAATACATCATGCGTACCCTTCATTTACTTCCTGTGGAAATCCGCATTGAATACAACATCCATCTACTTACCTTTAAGGCTGTTAATAGAACCGCGCCAAACTACCTACAGCAACTTACCTTCGCTCTATGGGCAAGTATCTGCTTCAAGTCTCCAAACGTGTTTTCATAGGGTGCCATAGCGTTATGTAATGTCGCACCGATATGTGGAACGCGCTACCCATCGCGTCGGTTGAATGCGCTATTAAATCCAACCTTAAGATATTTCCTATTAGTCAGTGATATAACAATTAACTGTCCTCTTAAGCGCCTTTGCGCAGGATTATTTCCTGGAAACACGAGCTATAAAAGGCATTCTATGTATATACATATATGTATGTATGTATGTATGTATGTATGTATGTATGTATGTATGTATGTATGTATGTATGTATGTATGTATGTGTATGTATGTATGTATGTATGTATGTATGTATGTATGTATGTATGTATGTATGTATGTATGTATGTATGTATGTATGTATGTATGTATGTATGTATGTATGTATGTATGTATGTATGTATGTATGTATGTATGTATGTATGTATGTATGTATGTATGTATGTATGTATCTGTATGTATGTATGTATGTATGTATGTATGTATGTATGTATGTATGTATGTATGTATGTATGTATGTATGTATGTATGTATGTATGTATGTATGTATGTATGTATGTATGTATGTATGTATGTATGTATGTATGTATGTATGTATGTATGTATGTATGTATGTATGTATGTATGTATGTATATGTATGTATGTATGTATGTATGTATGTATGTATGTCTGTAGGTATGTATGCTATGTATCTGTGTGTTTTCATGTATGTATGTATGTATGTGCATGAATGTATGTATGTTTGTATGTATGTTTGTATGTATGGATGTATATATGTATGTATGTATGTATGTGTGTATGTATGTATGCATGTATGTATATATGTATATTTGTATAAACGAATGTATGTATGTATGTATGCTTGATTTCATCGCATTAGAACAAAGGTCAAATGCGAGCTACAAAGATCATATTCGATATGTTTGATTTTCGCCCACAGATTACTCTGTACACTAGATGTCTACATGGGGATCTCTTACAGATATACTAGTTGTTCAGTGGATAAGAAACTATTAATGCGATGCTGCTCCGCACCCTAGACAACACGAGACACTGGGATATCCATACATCTTATCCTATGTAACCAATCGAACAAAGACGAAATATCTATGAACTGCCACCGGCGACTAAAGTATATTGATTATAGTGTAGATCTTGTTCGACTTAGCCCTTTTCTGCAGGAGGACCACATGTTAAAATAATCTAAGCTATAAATATTGCTTTTTCATTGCAATGGTCAAATTGATTCCAATTCAACACTGCAATAGACGGTGATATTTGGTCCGAATCATAACGGCTGTGTTGATTACAAATGATTAATGGCTTATATCGAATGCATACATAAATTCATTTCCTCAATTATAATAAGGTATGTAGGTTCTATGTCATCACCTGAGTACATTAACATCACCCGGGAAGGAGCCTGTTAGTTTATCTTCATCATACACCCGGGGATGTATGGGTGACAGTTTTTTGTACAGCATGTGGATATTTATTAGCGTTTAATTGGATAAATGTATCCTCGACCGTTGTGTATATGGGGTAAGGGAAACTTACTAGTACGGTGATAGAATGGACATAATTATTCAACAACTAACCCACGATGAACCAAAGTAGCATATATTCATCCGGGTATAGTGACTATGGGAAGGTCTGTTGGGGCTTTGGTGATGTTGTGGGAGTAAAGCAATAGCCGCGCATATTGCCGTGTTTTTAGTGTGGCCCATGACACGGCTTTACATGTCTCATAAACATAGAGCAGTAGTCATAATGCACGGCACGTTATTATATAGCTTATTGATATGATATATATATATATATATATATATATATATATATATATATATATATATATATATATATATATATATATATATATATATATACTATATATATATATATCTATATATAATATATATATATATATATATATATATATATATATATATATAGTCCGACTTTCAGGTCAACTCAACAAGATTATGGCGGCTTAAGTTCTAAGTGCGATTAATTAAGGTGGTTCCCACATTTCTGGAACATAATTTAACATGGTAGTTGTACGAATCAATAGAACATGCATATAATGGGCCCTGTCACTATTTGACAATCAATATCTTTTACCATATATTTGCCGAGCGGCTGTTTGTGAACTGTCTATAAATATTTAGAGATAATTAGACGACAGCTAGAATAAAATGCCGAATAGATATAACTCAAAAAAGAAATGTGGTTCACATATCTGCTTGAGCTGTAATAATTAAACAGCAGATACAATATATTGCCCCTTTACTAATTTATGTATGTTCTCATTCAATTTGCGTTTCATTTCAATCATTCCGAAATTGCTGTATGGTTGAACACTCTCATTTATCGAGCAACAGATGTAGCTATTTTATGTATACATACATGTAACACGTTTATAAATTATTATCAATGTAAAATATCTGGAATCTAAATTCACCTGACGTATCGGAAGCGCAACAAATATCTACGCGGAAAAAAAGGTCCAGAGGATAACAAATAATATTTTATCAATGCATTTACCTTGAGCTACTTCCCCTGACATATGGATTTGTAGCTTCAAATTGCTCTGGAATTGCCTGCTCAGTGAAAAGCAATCCACAATTGACCGAGATTGATTGCGCACCTGATGGTTTTACCATCGTAAACGGGTGATTTAACAATAATTGACGACAAACACAAGAGCTAGTACAGCAATGAATTGCAGCGTTGTGGACATTCAAATACATCATGGTGAAAAATAGCTAACTTCCGCCCACCAACCGGCTTTGTGGGGTAGAAATATTCGGGCTTCTATTTCGCAAGTCGTACAGAACATTTCCATAGATATTATCCATTTGAAATGGACGAATCATTAGCTATAGTATGAAGCTGCATTGGGCAATCTCACTTTGAAAGAAAGGGCAATGCGATATGGACCAAGTTCATCTTATTACAACCAGTGCGGTTGCTCACTTGTGAATTCGATCAATTTATGTGGCTCAACAAGCCCAAAAAAGATATATGGTTGATTTAGTTATGCAAACCCGTGAACCCATAATGTGTTATGATTTACGAGCCAAGCAAACAATTGCGGTTATATAATGATCACGAGGGAAGCATTGGCATAATAACAATAAAAAGACGTGGTCGTGATTCAATACCACAGTATCTTCGTTGTCTGTAATACCAATCAATACGCGCCATAAACTATGGCGTCGATGTGACATAACCAGCAACGATTCTGCTCGAGACAATAGACTATTGAGTTATGCATTGATGCCTTGAGATAATTATTCACGAAACGTAATTAAGAATGAATTGGACCCGTAAATTTATGTTATTGAGTCAAACGTTATGTCACAACGTTGCAACTCGGTTGTAATAAGCGGGAAGTTGTGAACATCGATTCGGGAGAACGGATGTTTGAGTGACACATATGCTACTTTTGCGCAGACAAGTAGCATGCTTCGACCACTTTATTGTTATTGATGTAGCTTCCAGCAGGTTATTGTGCAGAAATGTTACTCAACCAGAGAGCTTTATCATTCACAGTGGATGCGTATACTGCAAATGGTCGGGGGAAGTAAAAACAACAAATGATCGGCTCTCGTGGGTGTAAGGCGACGCACAGAGGCCTCACGGGTATGAATTTGATATGTATTCTCGATTGACTTTTTGAACCAAATGACGTTAAGCGATACAGGCTATGTTATACTCTACAGGGATCAGATGTGCCATGATTGAAGTCGCCAATCAGCATTTCATGCATTATGTAACGATATTGCTGGTTGTATTGGATATAATGGATTCATCTGAAAAGGACATATATAAAAGGTAATCTGGCAGAATGGTAACCATTTGTAAAACCAGATGATGTATGATCACAACTCTTGTATTGGATATGCCTCAAGTGTCACGATGCATTTGAGGTAGTTTTGATGCGCTTGATAATGTCGATATTATAACCATACTTTTTCAAAGATTTATATAAGCTAATATGCAGAAATCGTGTGAACAACGTGCCAATTTTGTTTTATGCGTTTGAGATCTAATACATTACATATGGTAGGGCAGTCATTAATTCAGTATACATATATTCTGGCTTAAGAAGTTAAATTGATCCCAACGCTGTGATTTCATTAAGCAAATGGTGGCCACCGTCATATTATGCGTTTTACAACAATTCTTTGAAAATTATTCGGGCGAATATATTGTTTGAAACTAATAACATTTGTAGCTGATAATAAATTGCTCGGTAATTATGTTGAACCATCTACTTCCCCTCTTGGTATAACCGACAGTACCATGTTGTTAGCATCCACTAAAAACACATAAGGGAATGACTCATCGATTGGCAGTCGCTGATGTATATTTAGGACCAACCAGATCGTTGAGATAAGAAGCATGAGATGTACTAAATGTATGACCTATTCTAAGAATATCTAGCTATCGATGAGAAACAATTGCACACATTGTTGTTTGGTGATGTATAGCACTGTATGAGTTGTTTTCAGTTCTTGCCTGGTAAAGAATCTACACAACACGCAAGTAGCAACTTTACGGCAACTAATGCATCAAATTACATGTTTTGGTAAATGTGCAGACGCATCATATATTTTCATATTAACACTTGCGTCGCTCAATTCGAGGTTATCTTGGTATTTCGAGGAAGCACAATATAATTGTTAACAAACCTGGTAACAGTAAGCTGCAGTGTGGTGCTAGGGACATAATCAGTCGTGCATACATCTTTATCAGTCACATGATGTAAGCTGATGAGCCCAGCTGATCATTCATCATATGCACGTAGGCAAGAGCACATCATATGCAGGCATTTATTGATTGTATGGATGCATAGTATGCAGCCGTGACTTGGTAGGCACATATGATTCTAAGAGTTTCGTGATTGATGTCAATATCGTGATCGAAACAAGATATAATCCGGCAATAGCTCTAAGTTATGAAAATGTAAGCGCGCTTACTTGTCTGTAACTTGCTTTGCTTGGTTCTTGGTTCTCGTATGTTACAATGTCGTGATTATATTTATATAATATATATATATATATAGATATATATATATATATATATATATATATATATATATATATATATATATATATATATATATATATATATAATATATATATATGAAAGCACTGCGCTAATAATAAACTAATAAACTAACCGTTATTAAATTGTTGGTAATATGAGTATATAATTGAAAGGGGCAAGTACCGGAAGCTTGGTTAAATTGACATCGATGACACATACCAGGCAGGGCTGTTGTTGAAAAAGGGTGGAGTAGAGTTTGGTAATTAGATAGCAATTCAATTAGGTCCAATACCCTATCGAATTTCAGTTTTGCCTGGAACAAAGGACAATTACAGCCTAGTAAGGGTGCAAATCTCAGACTAACGGGCGTATACAAATGGAACGATCTAGCGCGAATGTTTTCCTACCTTAGCAATACTTACTCTGATTTTAGGCAACAATACCCATTCCAAGAGGGTTGTAACACGTGTACGGCCTATACAAGTAGAATGGCTCAATATTTTTCATTTCAGGGCACATGTGTAATCATCACATCTCGCTGAACACGGCTATCGACGCAATATCCTACCAGTGCGCATATCCAAATTAGGCAACATCGCCACTGCCGTTTTGTTAGCTTTTTGACCAGGCAACAGAACTTCTTTTCAAACTAAATCCTCACATGGAGCTCTCAGCTAAATGCAGTGGATAAATTATTCATCCGCACTCTGCGGTTGATTAAGTAGGTTAAAACATTAGCCAAATTCTGATGTAAAAGAGCGCATCGCACAATGGTCGGCTTAGATGTCGTTTGTTGAAGAGGCAGAAAACAACAAGCAATGACCTCAATATACGCTTGTCATGAGCAACCAAACACGATCCATTTATTGTTGACAAGTTGACATCGCATTTTATACATATTTCCATATATAGAGTTGCGCCATATATTAACCAATTAACCGATCAAATAAAATCAGTTATTCCGCCTACATTCTGCTTTTGGCAAAGGAAGGTCGCATATATCCGAATATCGTATCCAATACAAGAGCCTCCGCCGTCACTCACGGAACATATCCAATTTTCATGTGTACCTTTAAAAGTAATGCGCTAATATTATGAAATATATCTACAACATCCGTGACACATACAGTGTGGGTGCATTCTGGCAAATATATGCACCAATCGGTTAATTAGGTACGACTAATAAGCACACATTTGACAATGCAAGGTATCCGTCGGACGGACCTGCATTTTTTTCGTGAAACATATCGCACGTGCATTTATTGGCAAATTAAATGTAATCGTGCATTTATATATTGTATGCGATGAATCAACATCTAATATCATGTGCATAAGGGCTGCGTAATATGTCAGTGATTTACGCCAGAAAGGACGTATTTTACAATTGAATGGAACGGTGCAAGTTCAATGCAGGTTCATAATACCGGTAATAAACATGACTTGCGCCGCCATAATATATGTGGCAACAACGCAATAATTAGGGGTTACACACGTGGCTTTCGATGAATGAATTCTTCAAACCTGCAACTGCTAATTGATACCTAACTCCTTTATTGTAACACTGACGTCAGTTATTATTGGCCGTTAGAAATGTGCAAAAGTTGAACTATACTTAAACGTCGGAGTTACGACGGCATTTGTTGTATTTTCCTACGGAAAACGATAGTTGGCAAATGATGCAAAGGGTAGATCCTAATTGCTTGGAATAACTTCATGGCTACAAAAAAACAACTAGTGCTGCTTGGAATTGTGTCACATTTATGTTGTGAACATTTGAAAAGTAACAACAGATGATTCTTCTGTACGTGCTATGACAACGTACACGTTGGTGGCAAAGTGATCTAAGCAAATGATACACTAACATGTTATTGCCACTCGTGTAACCTCTCTTGGGAGGGTCGTCAGATAAAGTTTGATCGACTGAGATGACAGAAGCAAGGATCACTTCATTCATCGGATTAGATCAGTGCAGCCTGTGAATTAATTCATCATGGGGTATTCATTCAATGTGACATATTGGAAAGGATTCAAATGCGTTCCACAAAGTTCGTCGTTGGAAGGTCTGATAAAGCTTGTTAAAGACTATTACATTTATTTGTCCTAAAGCAAGTTGTGCGCGAACATCGAACCATGAAAGGTGCCTTCAATGCATAAAGTTGTTATTCAGATGAACAGCATATCAGTAATGACAGCAGCGCAAGACCTATCCGTTTTTAAGTGACAAAAGGCTGTAGTAAACCCGATAAAGTAGGTCTATACTTGACATGTACTACGATTAAGTCTCTTATCTCCTAAGCGTTCAACGAAGCAACGATGGACCAAACGGTGTTCGTGCTTTGGAATGTTTTCGCCACTTAGTTATTCACACCTAAATGAATTCCTCAATCAACACAATAAATTTGTAGCACCAGCTGTATCATTGATAGCGTTATTTCTGGCATATTTACCTTGTAATTGCCTTCCACAGGCTTATACAGGAGAGTGCAACATTGATAACATCCGCTTTGTTTGTGTACGTTGCCTATCCATAACACTGTTCCGATCAACTGGATTAATGCTATACCGTAGATCAATTTTATATTTATTTACGTGGTTGCTATTCGCGGGATGTAGTCGCTAGTCGTTTGCATGTATAATATTTGTCACGTAATATATTGTATTCATGGACTAGTTCATTTCAACAAATGACATTAAACCATAATTTATGTGGTCAAGCCTTTGGACCTATTTGTGAGGCTATACATGGAAAATACTGCCATCGCCCATGCATGTCAGGCTAAAGTTATAAATGTGTATCCAATTGAGTGCTATTCCCACATTGTGCTGGTGAATCAGCATATGCCAATCTATATTGGAGGCAGGCGGGGCTAGATTGCATGTTGTCGTACAAATTGGCAACCTCTACCTCGCACGGATGGATCGTTTGATTTTGAGAAATGTTGCCATATATTATCGTGAAAACATGGGCTTACAGTGCACCTCTTGTGATCTCTCTATAAAGGTTCCCGAGTCAAAGAATTCACAGACAATATTCACGTGGCAATGCTTGAATGGAATCTTAATGGCATCAAACTAACCACATATATAAAGTATCTGATATCAGCGGTTGCCATAGATTTTTTTCCGATAGGAATCAGTAAGTGAATGAATATTTGAGATTAAGACGTAAAAGGAAGAGGTTATGCTTGTTCGTTATTTAGGAAAAAACGCACATCCAATCAGCTATTCCAATTTTGTCTAATCGGTCGAAATGGAGCGAGTCACTTATTTAAACCGTTAGTTCCCGTGCGTGCTTGCAAGGAACAAGCAAGTCCGCTGAAATGGCAGATTGCTTTTCAATAGAATACATGTTGGCTTGGATTAACCAATTCCGCCACACCTAGCACGAAGTAGTGATCAATTAATCTCAATATAGCGTTGTCATATTGATTCACATATAATGATAGGGCTTGGTCACACTGCGATGAGTCAAAATTAAACGCGTCCGCAGTGTCATAAAAAGATAGGTCAACACTTATCTAACTATAAAAGGATAGAACCCATTTTATATTCAAGGTCCACTGGCCCCTGGCTACGGACCTTCTTTACATGTTAATGATATTCAAAACTGCGTGCCAGAGTCTATGATGAGAACAAGTCTTCCAGTGGTTCAGCATCATCGTCTCGGATTGGACGGTGTCACATTTTCCGAAGAACTGGCGCCTTATTTGCTTGTATACGCTCCGTTTTAGCCCTCTTTTCACGTGAACTGGAGAATAATCTGCTGCTTAACCATGGAAATGACTCCAACGGAAAGCCTTGATTTTGCACAACATCTGCATGGCGTGATATTGGATTTTCAAAGGAGTTGTGCACTCTGCAGCTTGAATAAAACCGCGAGACGCCCACAGATTGTAGAATACAGTCTGCGTGATTTCATTGCATGCAGAGCATGATTATGAAGATGACGTCACATCAAGCATAGGGTGCGTGTCACGTGTCAGTTTCCCGACCCGGACGCTTGCAAAAAAGGTCACACCATGAGATGGAAAGCCACACCCATGACGGCATAGCTTTCATTAACCAGCAATGTAATTATAAAACGACATGGTAAAGAGCTTAAATCCTGTTCACATTATCGCACCTGTCGACATAAGTATATTCTTTGATTTCATAATTCAACCAGGTGGTTTTAACGTGATAAACAGGTGTTTAACACATACTCGATGATAAACACTACAACAAATTCAGCAGCGGATTGCAACAGGCGTCCATTTAAATAAATTAGGCTTCTGGGGAGTTTGCCCAGTCGGTATATATATATTAAAAAAGGCCAGCAAAACACAATAAGCCGTCGCAGGAGAACGGAATAACATCAATATATCATATTATTTTAAAAACAGCTGCTTATCAGTAAAACAATAAGCAAAAGATCATTTGAGGATAGAATAGAAAATCATGTAAGAACCAATCCCGGAGCATATTACGGCTATGTAAGTTCAAAACGGAAAACTGGTGAAATCATAATTTCTCTATTGGTTTCAAAAATATAATTTCGGAAGACAAACAAACTAAGATTTACTTGGTGATTACATCTGAAATTTATGGCCAGGTAGCAGGATTCTCGGAACCAATTAGATTAACGGTGATGAAAAGAAGTAATTTGAGAGAATAACTATCAGTCAGGACCAAGTCATAAAACTGCAAACGTCGATAGACCAAAACAAGGCGGCAATTTGCCTTTAGTTACGCTCTGCCCTCGGAACGCACAACAGAAGTATCGCTAACGTTTTATCAAATTCAACCAACCCCTAAATGAAGGAACTGTTCCATATGACCGGATACGTACCCATGTTACACGTATTGTTACACAAAGCAATCGTCAGCAGCCAGCAAATTATCGGTCAGTCAGCTTAAAAAAGCGATTGAACGCTTCCTTAAAATGATTCATTAAATAAGAGGCCTTTCAAAGAGCTTTTGATTAAATTCCCTATCAACGGTCTGCTAGCTTAGTTATGGCCGATTGCATCGGCGGTAGTTCAATAGCATGGATAAATGAATGACTCTGTAATGGAAGACATAGAGGGGTGAACAATGGTATTGAATCATATCGGGTTAATATTGGCCTATATATAGATATATATGAATGTGTTCAAAGACACAGTGTGTAAGAACTGAAAACTGGTCTCATCACATTAATGCCATAAAAACCAATTTATTTTAAATAAAATGATTGCAAAATGGTTGGTTCGGAAATATTTTCTAATTATATTACTGATTGCTGAATGTCGTTTACATTATGGCGGTGTCTTTCATTTGGCCATCGCTGGTTCGATAACTAGTAATATCACTCTATTCGAAAGATAGACGACTTATTTACTCGCCTCAAAGTACCACGGACGGAAACATCGTATAATCATCGAGGTAATATATATGTTATAATAAGGTTAAACTCGGCGACAATCTCCCTTCAATATATATTGGCTTAACATCTCTATATTATTCGTTCAACACGTCAGATTCTTATTTGATGGAACACCAGTAATCATAAGCACCATTCCTCATAAAACAATTATTACTTGACTTGACACATAATGTTATAATGCCATTATATCCATATTCGTACAAAAATGCCACATTTTTCGGTCGCAATACGGCATACTCTCACACAAACATCAAAGCTGCTCATCAACTACACAATTGGATGGATACAGCACCTTAACGAATTATGTTGCAAGAATAACCATGCAAAAGATGCATGTTCTGCAATGTCACAACGTCTTCTACAGATGACAACATTTCTTTGGGGACTTAAATGATGATATTGCCTCTCTATTCTAAGATTTCCTATATCGGGATCATGAAATAAAGTCTAATACGCATACCACCATATCACATGATGCTTTATACGGTTTTATTCTAACTTGCTACGCGAAATCTGCATTGACCAAAAGGCTGCAGGGCACTTGCCGGTATTGCTTATAATTTTTACTTAATGGCTACAATTTGTGACATCCTGAAAAGGTATTATTTGATAGATATCTTGTATCTTTGGTATCAATAGTGAAGTGTCAATAACGCGCATTCACCCTACTAGACGCTAAGGCTGCAAATAGTATTTTGTCGCCAAAAATATCCTATCGCCACTATTTTAGATATATAAATGGTTGCAGTCCACGTGATAAATTTTTAACGTCACTCGACCGATATATATATACGAATCAAGATCAGTATATATTATAAATGCTAAATTGGGTTCGTCATGGGATATTGGAATGGTTTTACGCAATCACGTTAACTTTTTGCATGTATTATACCTATGTTGGACTTTCCCAATGTTATGGCACCGAGGTAAACAGTATATTGTCTGCTTACTTGTAATGTGTTACCACGAAGTGCAGTGCGACGAACGCACCCCTGCCTCTTATACATGAAACCATTGATTAATTATACTCGCGCACAGAACTTTAGAACGATAAACAATGGGCTCACAGGTGGCTTTTTCTTTCCCCGAAAAACAACAACATATGTACTGCAACTAGCATAATTTGAAACTAATGATTGCACAGACGAATATTATATTTTAAGATGTTGTCAAACGCTCTCAGGCAATAATGGCATATAAATGCTGGTGCAACTATGGAAAATAGGATGTTATGGAGATTAATGTTCAATAACATGAGTTATCTCACATTTATATGGCTTGATATTGAGAAGAATTAATATCAGCCAATTGGTCCAGCTCAGACAAATAACTATGAAGATTTAGGTTAGCACCAACGATGCTATATACAACGATAACCGCTATTATCGCTTTTTTGCCAGCTCAGCCTGTTTAATTCCGACTATTCATGACTTTCCTCAGTAAACATAAATACATACATACATACATACATACATACATACATACATACATACATACATACATACATACATACATACATACATACATACATACATACATACATACATACATACATTCATACATACATACATACATACATACATACATACATACATACATACATACATACATACATGCATACATACATACATACATGCATACATACATACATACATACATACATACATACATACATACATACATACATACATACATACATACATACATACATACATACATACATACATACATACATACATACATACATACATACATACATACATACATACATACATACATACATACATGCATGCATACATGCATACATACATACATACATACACATACATACATACATACATACATACATACATACATACATACATACATGCATGCATGCATGCATACATACATACATACATACATACATACATACATACATACATACATACATACATACATACATACATACATACATACATACATACATACATACATACATACATACATACATACATACATACATACATACATACATACATACATACATACATACATACATACATACATACATACATACATACATACATACATACATACATACATACATACATACATACATACATACATACATACATACATACATACATACATACATACATACATACACACATACATGCATACATACATATTTGGATACTTATATACATACATTCCTCTATACATGCATGCATCCATACAGGCTAGGATGCATGCATGGATTCAAGCATGCACGCGTGTAATCATACATATCTTCATACATGCATGCATATACACACACGCGCATGCGCACATGCATTTATGCATGCAAACCTACTTGCATACATGCGTACAGCAAACATTTTACATATATGCATAGATACATACATACATATATACATGCATGCATACGTACATGCTTACGTAAATACATCGCGACAGAGTTCATATAGTACAACGTGGTCGGAACACTGAGTACGGCTCGGCAACTCACTGATACAAACAATCTTCCATGAACGTCAAACCGCTTCGTTTGTTTTGGACTGTTCCCATCAAACGTCGCGCTTTCGCGATCTGGAAAACAGAAATAGCGGTAAACTGCTGATTGTGCTAGATTGGCCATGGCGCACCGACAACTCGTCGTGATAATAACGACATGTTTAGGTAAACATAATCAATAACGTCTAATAAACGCCATGCGAGGACGTGAAGATGAGATAAAGCATTAAGTAGAATTATATTGAATCATATTTACATAAATTTATAAACGGCCCGATCCTTATCCTAGACAGCTCTAAAGCGATCATTGCCGAGTTTGTCTCCTAAGATATGGCAAATCTAGCAGTATTGTGTGGCTTTTGGATGAGAGTCCGAGAGGAGGGGGCCATGAATTGAGAAATTTTACCATTCGTCTTCGAAAAGAAACTTGAGCAATTTAATCGTTAGCCCTTAAATACCGAGTGGTCATGTGCGTGACACAACACGACTAAATCTGGTCATCACTATTAACGCCAGCGCAGCATAAAATGATGAAATATTGGCATTACACGCTAGGGCACTGAATATCTTTATCAATTGTGATTACGTAAAGTATGAATGAATCAAACCATGTCGATTACTCCCAACAATCAGACGCCAGTTATTCAACATAACGATTTTAAGGATCATACAAACAATGATAAAGAGTGTAGTCACCATAATGAACAAGTATAAAATGATAGCGATTTCAGCAGAACCGGTGATATCTGGCAAAAAGTACATTGTGTGTGTGTATATGTACGTTTCCCCTCCATAACAACGATCCGTTCTACTTGATTAATGGTATGCAGTGGACCAATTGTATTTTCCTTATTATAATACGGGCCCAGCTTGCTAGTTGTTTGCTTGTGTGATTCATGCCACGTGTAATCTTGTATGTAACGGCAGTAATAATGAATGTGGCTAAGCTTTCGGGCCGAGACTAAGTCTATATATGCAAAATGGTCAAAGACTGAAATCGAGCAAACATTCCAGCTCAATGCTAACAGTGTGCAGCCCACTTGGTGCTGTTCACCAAATGTTACTGGTAATGTAACGTAGGGGAGCCGCGTGAGCAAACATTGAGCACAGCGTGATATCAACAAGACGTTTACGTCACTTGTGCTAAAAGCACGTACATGGGATGCTCGTTTCTTTATATGCACAATCCTTGCCAAGCCCCTAGGTCTAATTTCACCCTCACATATTATGTTATCCTTTGTAATATCTTACGCTGTGTATTACGGCGTTGTGTCCCTGATACGAATCCCATGCTTTGACGATTATACGATAGCGACATTGCTATGGTGGTCTCACTATTGATGATACCCGTACCTGCCAGATTGTACCTCAGGAGTTGCGATACAATGCAAGGGAGTATTGTGACCTATTATTGTGAAATATTGCGATATCCTTAAGGCAATTGAGTCACTTGTGATACAATCAGATGCATATGAGATATTCCTCTCTTTAGATGCACAATCTACGATTCATTTATACATGTGAACAATTAATATATGTTTCAGCTCTAGCTGCCTGTCAAACCTCACTGATATAAAAACCAAAAACAGTCAGTTATCACTGTCAAAAGATGACACGGTGAAACTCTTACGTGATATGCCTCACGTCATAAGCTGTTACTAAAATAACCATTTTAGCCTTGCAGCGTAGCCGACACTTCCCTGTGCAACCCGCTTGAACGACGAACAAGTGCTGCGACGCAATATTCATCCTCTTGCGACTCGATATAGTGCGTTAACATAATATGTTTCAGGGACAACGCCCATATGTAGCCACATTTGAATTCCCATCACCATTTTCCCTATTACTGCACAATTACACACCGTGGGTATGTGGTATGTGGAATTAAATGAGCCAACAGACGAGCCAACCCGAGCTTTCATGTAGCACGCAATGGAAAACGACCACTAAGGCAATGTAGATTTTCGAACTTATAGATGCTTGGCATTTGTGACATTTGTACGATGCCCTTTCCCAGTAGCATGCTCACTAGCGATTTACACAGTTCTAGGTCTAGAAAGCTATATAGAAAAGGTGCTTTTTTGGCGCTGGGTTGAGCTCAAGCAGGGATTCGCATGGTTTTAACAGTGAGAGCATTTTATTCCAATGGCGCGGGGCAAAAACACTAGCGCCCCCCCTGTCACTGACTGTGTAAAATTTTGCTCGTGGCTCTACCTGGAGATATTTACTTACTGTATGTAGACAGCTAGAGGGCTGGTACGGGTTCTGCAGCTGGCATATACAGTCAGAGGCCTTGACCATAAGTACCAATCTGTAGTCGTGCGCTAAACCAAATAAATACAAACAAAACTGCCACGGATCTTGTAAACTTAACCTGCAATGGCGCTGTAATCGACATGCTGTATATGCTCTGGTCAGTATTCGTAATGCATTATCAAAAATATGTTGTTGCTACACATGCCAATAATGTCTAAATTTTCGAGCCGACCGTGACCACCAAAGCTCGTTTGAGCCTATATTCATACTTTAAATAATCTCTAGGATATAAGATCAGGAGGCTGAATTATGTAATACTCTACAGGGATCAGTCGTGCCATATCAGCAATGATGCATTATGAAATAAATTAATTGTTGCTTTGTACTCGAGCTTGAAAAGAATGGTTTTTTTTAGGAAGACTTTTTGGAAGTGTCCTGGCAGCAAAGTGGCTACTTCTTAAACTCGATACCGAAAAATGCCATTCATGTGTTGGAAATGCATCTAGTGTTGCGAATTCAATGAGTTACACCGTTTACAATATTGACGTCAACGAGTGGGTGTCTTATAACCTATTAAATACACATAACACATTCACGAATGCGTCATATGAGACAAATATTACATAGGTGAGCTTCATGATAATGATGATATTATTTCTGACTAATATGCTGAAAACCAGTGAACAACATGCCAATTATTAATCCGTCGAAATAGCTATGCATAACATACGGTAAGGCAGTCAATTAATTTGATATGTTGGTATCAACATTTTGTGTTAAGCGACTAAATTGCTCCCAATGCAGTGATTTAATTATGCTAATAAAAACATCATGTTCTGCATTTCACAATTCGTTCTTTCCAATTTGGACATTATTTGAGTGAATGTATCGCGGGTTTCTAAAAACTTCAATTTTAAATCTCAAATGATTATAAATTACTCGGGCATTGTTTTTACAATCTACTTCCCATCTAGCATGAACCAACATTATCGTGCACTTAGCATCCACTAGAAACACATAAGGAAATTTTCAGTCGCATATTTAGGACCGGCCAAGCCGTTGAGATCAGATGCTCTGGTTATTCTCAATTGGTTCACTAGCAATTAGTAAAAAGCTACTGTACACGTTTCTATCAGATAGTTTCACCATAATTGCGCTAACCCCATGCGGTAGGTGCTTGCTTTGTTAAGAACTAATACTGCACTCTTAACACTGAAAGAAATTCTTGATTAGCTTGAGCTGCTATTGTAGTGTATTGTATGTTAATAAACGTAACATTTTGCACAATGAAAATCGTTCAGTTTTTTCTCAAACGCGTGCGCCTTGCTATATGATGTTTGCAGCAGCACCGAGTTCAATAATGCACAAATGCAATAACATATCACATGCAGGCAATAATCTATTGTATGAAGGCACATATGTTGCCAAGTGTTTCGCGATTAAAAGACACGTTCAATATTATTCTCGAAAGTGAACAGATATGTCACATGGACATTCACTGAATTATCAAAAAATGAGGTTGCAGAGAAGGAAGCAATTACCTCAATATACGCTTGCCATGAGTAAGCAAAAGAATATGTGCAAAGTATAAATGGAACGTTGCAAGTCAGCTAAGTTTACAAAAATAATGACTATGACAATAGACTTTGGTGTAGACAGTAAGTAGCAACAAAACAATGAATAGGGCCAGGGAGACATTCCATGAATAAATACCAATCAGTGGTAATCAGCGTCTCGCCCAAACCTGCAACAGCTTATTGATACCTGCAATCTTTATTGTGACACTGTCGTCATTTAGTATTTGTATGTAATTCACCCAAATGAAACTATTATCAGGAGTCGGAACTACGTCGGAGTTATGTAAACCGATTGAAGAGACAGCTTTAGGCTGATGGAAAAGAAATGATTTTGATTTGACACGATAGATACAGATAGATAGATACAAGATAGATACAGACCTATTGTACTTACCACCCAGTTAGTCAATCCAACCGAAATAATGCTTCACTGAGAACAATGTATATAAGTGTTTTGTATGTAGGCCTTATTGCAGTCCAACAAGCAGACACAGTCAAACACGACACAGGCATAAGCATGTGTACACGCTTTCATTGATAACAATATGACGTATAACTACACAGTGTGTGTTTTGTTTATATTTGTGAAAACAAGTCAATCACTATCTTTCGCCTAACCTAACAATATAACAATAAAATATGAATAAAAAATATGATGAAAAAAATGTTAATTGAGGGACACCTATCGCTGCACACATGTGCTCTTCGTCTGAACAGCTATCTAGGAGAGGTGCATGTTAGGCACAACCATACACTTACGAAGGGATTGGCAGTGTCTCAGCAATTAGATCATCTCACTCCAATTGTGCAGGACAAATACAAAAAGATATCTGATCAGAAAACATAGACAGATAGAGAGCAGGTGCAAGTTCAGCAGGGAGGGTCTTGTTGACAAGGAGGAGCAATTTGTAGTCGATGCGGGTTTCACAGAATAAATGTGTTGAAGCATGTTGAATGACATAGGGATGTTACCTGTACCAGAGAAACTGCTACTGATCTTGTGAGCCTTATCTGCGATCGTCATAATTCTGCATGTTGTATATGCACAAGAGTTCTAATTGGCATTCATAACACATCATAAAAATGTAACGTTTCCAAATGAAATTGGTACACATGCCAAGACAGTCTTCGGCTTAAACTGACCGATGCACATCTCAGTTTAGCACATTCATATTTGCGACCCTTTTGGGACTAACTATGAGGAAAAACATCTGGGTATCTTATTTTTCATGACACATATGAAGCCCAACACGAAACACAACAAATATCTTAGATACAAAAATGTCCAGAGGACAACAAACATACAAATATAAATAGATATATATATATATATATATATATATATATATATATATATATATATATATATATATATATATATAGAGATATATATAATATATATATGTATATATATATATATATATATATATATATACTTATATATATAGATATAGATATATATATAAATTTTTATAATTATATATATATATATAGAGATATATATATATATATGTACATATATATGTATGTTTATATATAAACATATGTCTGTATATATATATTATATATATATATATTTATATGTAAATAAATAAATATATAAATATATATATATATGTATGTTTATATATAAACATATGTATGTATATATATTATATATATATATATTTATATGTAAATAAATAAATATATACATATATATATAGAAATAATTATATTAGATGTATATATATATTTATAATATATATTATATATATATATTTACACATATAATCCTATATATACACATATAACATATATATATATGTATATACATATATATCTGAATAGATATATATATATAAATATATCTATTTATATAAATATATATATATATATATACATGTATATATATATACATATATAAATATATATATATATATCTATATATATTTATTTATATATTTATGTATATATATACATACATACATACATATATAAATTTATATATAAATATAAATATGTATATAAATATGAGTATATATATATATATAATTATATACAGATATAAAATGTATATGTATATGAATGTATATGATAGAATATATAAATATATGCATATATAAATAAAAATATATATATATTATAATTATCGTTAACAAGTGAGAAGCCATAATATACGCCCCCCCCCCCCCCCTCCTTTCCCCTCCCCGCCCCTTAAATACAAAAGCTTGATATCTGCAGTAAATATTCCGATCGGGTCAGTTACTAAATTAGCAATTAGAGCCCTTCGAAGAAAAATTCCTAACCCGCCAATTCCCATAACAATAAACATCAGCCCTTTTGATTTCAATTAAAGCTAAAGGTTAATGCACTGCCACGCTTGTTGACGACGCCATACACGTAAATAAATACCTCCTCCCGAGAACGTAAATTCACTTTCATTTTACGAAAAACTACACTGTTTCGTTCGTACGGACCAAGTTGGAAGGTAACTCCATATCACTGTTTTGTAAATTATGTCCGGACTATACATTATCCGTACCACCACAACAAGAAATAAACATCCGTATTGCAGTTACCATTTAATGAACGCCACGTCTTCATCGCTGCGACCATAAAGAGTGCCGACATTTTGCAGTGAAATATATATATATATATATATATATATATATATATACATATATATATATATATATATATATATATATATATATATATATATATATATATATATATATATATATATATATATATATATATATATATATATATATATATATATATATATATATATATATATATATATATATATATATATATATATATATATATATATATATTGCAACAACATGTGTGGTGAAACTGGAGGTGTCCATGCTAAATTCTCATCGCCACCTGCAGGATTATGCTTTTATTCATGTATGTGCGATTAAGTTGTGTTTATATGAATGCTGCGTTACGTGCTATTGGTCGTTATTACGAAATAACTGCTGGATGCATTGAACAACCTGGCATGCAGACTTTCGAGCAGAAATTAGCATTAGTGGTATTTGGTGGGATATCTGCATTCACTGAATGATTTGTGTTGGCTGCGATGGTGTCTACGTGATTGAAAGAGTATACCCGGAATAAGGATTTGATCCTCGAGTCGTGGTGAGTTCTGTCTTTGAAACTCGGTATTGTTGAATCGTTTAATTGTGTAGATTTTTTTCCGTTCGTGCTGTGCGACAATACATTATCGATGCATATATAGACTTTTACGCATCATATGCCAGGCAATTTAATAAAACATTCAAAGCTAGTGCTCATTCAAGAATATCCGTCACATCAAGATTACTCCATCGCACTGCCGAAGCAATTTTCCAACTAAGTCAATAAAGCATTAGGCGCATCTTATCCAGAATTGTTCATATTGGATGGAATAGACTGAATTAACTTGCATTACCCTAACTAACAGAACTGAATTATAGTCCTGCTTTCGAAAGTTTTGTATCGTAAAATGTTAAGCTTAGGATCACCGGTTCACAATTAATGATAATTGCCTGAACTGGTTTGTTTGTTAACTGTGAAATGGTTAATGCTTTCCTTAAATACACAAATCACCCTTTGTAATGTCTCAACATTGAAAATATTGCTGCCACGAATCTAGTCAATAATGTCTGATTTCAGAGCAATGCTTGTAAGTAGCGGTTGGAGTGTCCCAGGGGGGAGCGAGGGAGGGGGAGGGGGGTTGATGGGGGCAGAATCCGTTCCCTTGATAAACAGCACCTAAAACTGCATTTAAAATGCTATACTAATGCTCTGTTGCCAAATTTTTTAAATGATGCTTTAACTGCTTCAGCATGCGAATATTGAATGTATTTACAATGACACTTGCTCAAAAAGACACAATTAAACGATTCCATTACAAAGATACTAACTCTATGGCAGTCCATTAGTTGAGTCATTGGTCATAACAAATCAGCTATTATTTAGATAAAAGACTGAGCAGCAGTTCTTCAATGAAGAACACGTACATATAAATGCATTACAATAACCGCCCTCGAGTTTAACATTGATCAGGTTGCTTAGTGGACGAATTGGGGGGTATATATCTATATAAGGAATTGTGAAATAAACACTTAGTGCGTCTCAAACTTTAGAAACAGCTGACTTACTGCTTATTCTTGCCTACTGCTTTTCTGTCTATTATTATTTACACAAGTATAGCAGCAGTTAAGCTTGCGCTTTCGCGTACATGTCATAAAATTCCTGGTATCACTCAGACACAGATTCTTTTAGCGGATTTTTCAAAGGCACAGGCACAACCGTTAAGCCATAATATGAATATAAGATTAAATGCATATTCTGTTCTTTCCACATGCAAGTGTAAGAGGTGTGCTCGTATACAAATCAATCAATGCCCACGTTATCAGCACTGCTTTCTTTATAATATTACAAATTCAATCTTGTTAAACCCTTTAACGCATTTGGATCTTCAAATACCGGTGAATTGATGCGTTAATAAAATTTAACCCAAATCCAAACAATCCGCGTCTAATTAAATTTGCATGAAATGGCTTCACTAACCAATATGCAAAAAGACGAAATTTTTAAATAAACGAGATGTATGCCGTTGTCGTGTCAAAGTAAGAAAATATATCTAAAGAAAACGGAGAATCATTAAAAAAGGTTGACTGGATATTAAACGCAAGCGAGCGTGCGAAATGTATTCGTCTGATTAATAGCATCACAGATGCCTCCTTACCAAGCTTACAACTATCTCAGTTTATCGGTATTCATAACGGAACTTTACATGCAATGCCACCGTGTCATCGCAAAATCGATGTAGCCTATCTTCGATTATTTACTCTTTACTGACACTTTGCACATTACAGGAACCGCTTGCTTAGCGCATCAGTAGACAAAACACTCTGACTTGTAATGGAGAGACTTGGCAAGGTATTTAATCATCGTTAAAAACGCGTTTAAAACGAGGATTTTTAGGTATGATCGTTACTTGTAGCACTGGGAATCAGTTTTCCCGACTTAAACAACATTATTTAACCAAAACACATCAAATTGTTTTGACATATCTCTGTCGTTATTGAAGGATTCTGCCGTGAAGCTCAGATATAGTGTATTGTTATTCTTGTGACTCAATGATCCCATTCAAATGAACTCTGTGAAATATTTGTTAAGTGCAGAATAAGAATTTAGGTAATATCGTATTTAACATTATTTAACCAAAACACATCAAATTGTTTTGACATATCTCTGTCGTTATTGAAGGATTCTGCCGTGAAGCTCAGATATAGTGTATTGTTATTCTTGTGACTCAATGATCCCATTCAAATGAACTCTGTGAAATATTTGTTAAGTGCAGCATAAGAATTTAGGTAATATCGTATCGAATGAATCCGTCAATTTGGTGTATTTATGACGCTTCATCCAGAAATGCATTCAACAAACCATATAGAACAAGACCGTCAAGTTGTCTTTTCGTACTTAAATATATGACCAAAGTTTTTGTCACTACGGATAATTGGAACTGGCTCAGTTTAAAAGAGTTAACTGAAGTAAGAATCGGTGTCTAATAAAAATAAATAGATGTGCTGCCTCATGTAATGTTCAAGGGTTAAATGTCGAGTCGATAAGTACCAGTAATCCCTAGAAGTTAAACATATACCAATGTTGGTGGCTTATTTTCACTGTAAGTTATTTATAAGGAAGCCCAAAATGTTTAACATTATTTAAACGCATTGATACACACTCGTAGCGTATATGAATACATAATAGAGGCTAAACTGTCAAGAAAAAATGATGGAAACTGGGTGGCGTGACATTATGTGCGAAACAATCTTGTATTGACTTTGTGACATTTGACCATTCAATAATGTATTGTAAGTCCCTCGTGAAGATTCGTGTTTGCTAAAAACACAGGGATGCAATGGTATCATAAAGCAAGCTTTCAACGAAATATAGGCCATATGTTTAACCAACTGCGATTGAAATAAATGACAAGCATAAAATCTAATGTCTAATTGCGCTTTTCCGTATTCATGTGGTCTTTGAAGTACTGCATACATAATTTGAGCTATCTACGTGTAAACCTATGTCCTTTACTACAGTCAACGGAACGGCATATATATATATATATATATATATATATATATATATATATATATATATATATATATATATATATATATATATATATATATATATATATATATATATATATATATATATATATATATATATATATATTATATATATATATATATATATAAGTAATAAACTTTACAACTGCTCTACACATTAGAATTGATTTAAATTCCTTCGCACACTTTAATATCCTTCATTTTAAGCACTACATGAGGTCAACGCGGATATTAGTGCATTCGGCATCGTGGGTAGACAGTAGACAATAATTGCTGAGGCTGAGGACACTGGTATGATCTCTCATGTATTCTTATGCTGTGCTTG
This sequence comes from Urechis unicinctus, assembly GCA_034190875.2. Classification (NCBI taxonomy): domain Eukaryota; kingdom Metazoa; phylum Annelida; class Polychaeta; order Xenopneusta; family Urechidae; genus Urechis; species Urechis unicinctus. The sequence continues at coordinate 16,568,874 of CM067343.1, forward strand.
ACACCAACCGTTTGATAATGTGACAATAACATTTTTAAGACAGTCGCGTGAGTCAGTATAAATAGATTACCATCATTATACTTATCAGTTATCATGAAACGACAAAAATAAAAAAAATACCCGGTTGATGTCATTGAGGTTGATTACTTACAGGCCTATGAAGTATTTCTGCATCATTGAAGCTCTGTAAAACAGCATTGAGCGTCATTTTGTTATAGTTCGTAATATTATAATTAGGTTGTACACGGCACACAAAGAATGTCTAACTCATTATATAAACTAGCTATGTCCAATGAGCATATGGTATGGTACAAACTCACTGCCAACACTTGTGAGATGAGAAACATTACGTGCTCTCACATATTTTACAAAAAATAAACGTGTTCGCAAGTGCTAAATCATCCCCCCCAGGGCCGTTTATGACACCAATATATTACACAATGTAATCCAGTAGCTGTAATTACTGATAATGTCCAATGTCCAGATCTACGCTAACATTGAAGTATTTACCATAAGACTATATATATATTAGTTCTTACGTAATTTGGTGACTTGCTTGGGACAGCAAATAAAGCTTGGAAAACAATGTATGTAAGATTTTTAGTTTACAATATAATACCAAACACCAGTTTCTAGAGCACTCGACCACCAGAGCATTTATAGTTGCATATGTGAATACACTGTGAACCTTATAAATATGCCTGCTACATTAAAACATGTATTTTGATATTCATATGGTTGCCTGAGACTTGGTCTGTTGATACCGAGGTGTGGATTTACTACAATCAATGATAGTTGGGATACGCGAATGATGTTGTCAACTACACACAGCGGTAAATATGAAGGGAAAATTAAACAACTTTCCAGCTTGATCGTTTTGCCATAGGCCTTTAAAAAAACCCAACAAAGGTCTCATCAGTACCTCAGTGTAGATATGATAAACAACATAAATATGCATGTGAGCCTTAAGGTATTAAACCCAAGCATAGTTCCGGAAACACCCGATGGCGACAAAGGCCTAATTTAATGTAAGCACTATATTATGCATGAAAAGCAGGTGCGACTGACTGCAAATGGACATAGATCCTAATTAGAGTAGTTATGTCTACGCCTAGCTGCAAATATCGGCTGATGGCAATTTAATTCGTTAAGGTGGCTGGAACATTATATTCGTGATTTATTCATTCTAGTGTATTGATAGATAATAACGTAAAACGATTGGATAGATTGTTAATTTTGAGATGCCTTGCTGTGACAATGCAATTCGCACCGTATTGCTTGTTGCATTGTCAACGAGCAGATACGCGGGTAGTCGAGGGCCAGATGACAAGAGCGAAACAGATTGCATTGTTAGATTTGTAATGCAGTACTAGATTTTATAATCATACCCTCAACACAATGAACAATGTATTTACTATTTTAGTGTTTTGGTAAGATAGTTGGCTCTTGAAGTGATAACAAAGGGGCAGTGTAGTCACACACTCAGTTGTTTTACATAAATGACGCATAACTTGTCCAAAATATCTTGACTTGCATCGTAGCTATGATAATGACCATTTCTCATCAGGAAATATGTTGGAAAGCTTGGTTAAAACACATCGAGCTGTTTTGCTACATGCATCGCAATATCATATTCATAGACATAGGAACTTGATGATGTTTTATAGACCATAACACTGACAGAAGGTAATTTGAATATCACATCCTAATAACGTAAACTGCGGCCTCAAGGGGTCTTTGTTAGCATACCGTCAATAAATCGCACTGTCATAACTAAGATCATTCATGTGTATCAGGTGAAATGGGACCCCGAGTGGTTTAAATCTTGCACGAATAATGTGCTCGTATGAGTCTATCAAGAAGCCATTTTCTTCTAGTTACAAATTACCTCATTATTGCTTCTAGGTGCGTGATATCTGCAAGAGTGGGTCTTATGAAAGAGCAGCAAAAGTAATTGGCGACAGCGGTAGTCGCACAACCTACAGCAAATACGTTTTTAAGCACTCCCAGCCACAATACTTCCTTTGTTTACTAGCAAAACACTGGTCGAACTAAACTGATTGTCATCATTCTCTAACCCAGTGAGCCGATACTGTGGTAGATGGAATGTGATTTCGCTGATTGTGTCATTTCCAATTATTTGTATCTATATTACACGATCACATTAATACCGAGTAATTTGATTCTGACACTTTTATAATCACACTGACAGAATAATTTAATGGTATGAGGGACGCTTTTATGTGGTTATATATTACTTCCTATTACGTTATGTACAGTAGGTCATGCGAATTGCCGAATAGATAACAGAAATGGCTTTTGCCATAGCAAACATAACAGCATATAGCGATTTGTGCCAGCCGCTACATGTGTCAGCTAGAATATAATCATCTCATGTCTATATGAAGTTGGGTTATATTTAGCTTAAGGGGGGGGCGTATTGTGTCGATGTTGAACAGTTCCAGTACATGTTGTTTACCAAGTAGCGTGTTGATGAATTTATAAGGTGTTCATAGTAAAAAACAGATCCGACAACTCTAACTCACGTTTGTTGAAACAAAACTGTACTTTGTTCCTCTGCCAACATTTGCGTGATCAAATGCGCTATAAATTGCTTTTCTCTTATATGTTCCCTTTAAATACGCACGTTGGAATTTGCATTCAATAGATAAAATTTCTCCACTACCCAAATCATTGGCTTGTGATAAGAAACAGAAGGCATGAAACCTTCAATTGAGCCGGAACTCATAGGTGACAAATGGTATTTCTGAAACTCAACTGTTACACATGGTAATGGAAATAACTAAATGTATTATGTTAATAATGGTCGATCATTGCAAAAACAAGGAACCTGCTAATATTTTGGCAATCAGGCAATATCTGCGCATTGTGCATACTATCTGGTTTAATTGGTAAATCAGAAGTAAAAAGGTACACGCAATAAAAGAACAAATAAAATATCTAAGCCTTACCTAAGGGCGCGATAATTACTATTCTGCTCAACTATCTGATTGCGCTAGGTGAGCGATTTTACTGCTTGTGTTGAGCGATTTTATTTAGAATTGTGTTGAGATTGTTTATGAAATGCTTCATTTAAATCAGGAGATTCATGCGGCACCTCCGCAAACATTTGAGTACATTTGTGGTATGCTTCCCAATAAGATATTTAACAAAACATCAATACTACCGAACAATTTAATAAATTGGCTATACACTCTAAAAATTCTAAGTCATGTGAATCGGCATAACACCTCCAAAAAACATTAACCAGTGACATTTGGGCATGTGGCATAGAGGCATTGAATTATTTGTTAAAATTTGGGAAACGTAGATATATTTAACAAAGCATAATGTACGTTTTTACGGATAAGTCCACAAATCCCTTAAGAAAACGGACCGATAATGTTAATTTAGTTTTGTTTTGCAACGAATTTTCGTTGTAATAAATTGGCTTTATATACAAACTCTTATCTTATAAGTCGATCATCGATGCAGTCCTTACTTTGCTATGCCATAGTCGCGAAATACCATAGAGGTGGGGGCATGGGATGCGGGGGGGGGGGGGGGGGGGTGGTATGATATTAGCTTGGGTTTTCGTGAAAGAAATATCTCCTCGTGCATCATCTCTGTATGTTTGTTATATACATATCACTCACCGCATGAAGCCCAAAAATACAATTCAAACATATATGATACACATATAGACAAACCGGTTTGAGCAATATCGTTTTACTAGTCTATGCGGTCTGCGCATGTGCATTTTCAATCATAAAAAGAGTGCTGACAACAAAGCACATCAATCAAAGCCTTTTTAATGGTAATTAATTGATTTCCATGGCAATAAACAATTCAGTTAATAGTGGTGATACCAAACATCTGCCGATGAAGCTGACGGATATTCTCTAGTACAATTTTACTGAGAAATATTGAGTACTTATTGTGACTGATGAGTACCGATAATTTTCTTTAACTAATATTATTTGTGCAACATGAATATAGCCACTTTATATGTGAGTTGCTTACTAAAACGAAACTATTTGGCGCAATGTATCATATGGTATGTTTGCTGTGATGACAAATACTTGCATATGGTAGATATCGAGCAGATGCAGTTCTTCTATATAATACATGCTGTTTAAAGATTGGTAATAGTACACGATAATAGTCACAAACAAATTGACATTTCCACAGGCTAATATTAACATGAAAGCAAGTTGTGTTCTTCTATGAAGTTGGAGATGAAAGAAGAATATTGAGCAGATTAATAACCATTATGGTGAAAACATGCGCATCGCCATAAAATGCAGCTGCAAATGAATTCATCTGATTGCTATATTTTCATTATTATCAATATTGGTTGAGATGCCTTTCGATAAACATCCCTGTGTTCCATGGAATTTTTTCTTACTCTAGGTAAGCGTCACAGACCTATGGTGAAACAGTTGCCTCGTGCAGCAATGTAACAGATGAGTTAAATGCACCTTTACTGGCCGTATTGCTAGCTGCATCCCAGAACTGCCTCATAATTTTACTGATGCTAGGAATCACTCTGGCTTACTGGCACGTATAAATGATTTCACTGCAAATACAATGCAACTAAATGCTTATGATGTGAGGTTTTACAATGCTCGATGAAGATAATGAGTCAGGTCCGCATGGTCGTGAGATGACAAGGGGTTAACGAGTTTGGTGATACGTGTCTGTATGTGTGACTTTAGCCGTCGTTTATGTATTACTTTCAATATATCGCTTCAAACAAATGTCTGTTAAACAATACCAAGTCTGCAAAATCATCATTAATGTAATATTGATACATGTACAACATGATGTCTGCTGTTGATAATGTTTGACACAAAGATTAATAATATTGAAGGTTACAATATATGTATCATTATAATGTTTTCTTAACCGTAAGGCATTGACGCATTCCCATCGGATAGGTCGTCACCATTGTAGAGCGACTTAATTAAAAAATAAAACGGGGAAATATTGATGAAAATATTGAGATAATATCAATGTTTATGTTTAATGTAAAACATTAAGGTGTGCAAATTTAGACCAAACTATATGTACGTTGAATGAAGTAGGGGTTGACCAATGGTTCACATATTTTTGTAATATATTTATTCTATGTTAGCCAAACGGCGGTTCGTTTCAGTGGATTTGATAAAAGCAATTGTCGAACGGGATACACAGGGACAATGTATTTTACATCCGCGAGAAATCATAAACAGTTGCTTTTCCTCAATGGGTTTGGCATTATTGAAGAAAAGTACGGATGGTTATTATCTCTTGCCCGTTAAAAGTCAGAATCGTGATTGACAATATATGTTGATGTCCAACTGACATGCTGTTCATCAACAGAGAATGTACGAAATCTCTCGATAAACTCACCCACGATATGGATCAAGATAAACCGTTCATCGAGTAATATATTGTCATGAATGATTCACCATATAACTATTTCTAGCAGTAGAGAGCTGTTGAGCATATCAACTTCCATTAGTCTATAAGCATTGCGCCCTCGATTGCAGTTAACTGCATAGAAGAGGGCGCTTAATCTTCAACTAACCATGCACTGATGTCATTCATAGCAGTCAACATACTACGCTGTTGTTTGGCCATGGGTGTCTATATACGACGTGATTTACAAACAGCCCTCTTATCACGTCCTTGCCACCGGCCAATCGTCGTCATACTAAGGGGAACGATCCGATGGGAATGTACCAATCTCATTTAAGTATGCACGAATAACTGGATTCAACCACGTTTGAAAGGGATTCATCCTTCTTGTTCCTTTTATCAAAAGCCCATCAGGGGAGCATTGGATAAACAGCTCGGTAGTTATTCAAACGTTATCTCGAACCGTAGGGAAATATCCAAAAGACCAAAGCCATAGTATAACACATTCCCTCCGCATGATTGCTATTGGTCTAAATATGCCCAAGGGCCATTTTTGGTTAACATGAACACCGAAACACACATACACGCACACACACAAACATATATACACACAGACTCAGACACACGCACACACATTCATATATATATATATACATATACACATTATATATATATATATATATATAATATATATATATATATATATATATATATATATATATATATATATATATATATATATATATATATATATAAATATACATATATATACATTGTATATATAATATATATATATATATATATATACATAGATATATATATATATATATATATAGATATATATATATATATATATATATATATATATATATATATATATATAGATATATATATATATATATATATATATATATCATATTTTTATATATTTTAAATATATATATATATACATTGTCATAAATATATATATACACACACACACAAATATATATATATATATAGTATATATATATACGTATATATATATATATATATATATATATATAAATCTAGATATATATATATATATATATATATATATATATATATATCTATATATATATATATATATATATATATATATATATATATATATATATATATATATAGAATGGGAGATTGGCTTAGAATATTTTCCTTATGTCGATTGCACGTACGACATAAGTGGATAATCATATCTAGCATATCATCCTAGCCTCTTCAGTGGATCGACGAACTTTTATCTGACTTCGTCTAAGCAGCATGATTTAAAATAGCAAACATTGGTATATCAGAGTACCCGTATAATTGCAATCATGGAAATGTCCAATCCGGTCAATGCACTGTCTTGGCACCCATTAGCCACCAGACCTAATGCTGTCATTACCTGAAATGATTTGATAATCATGCGAGATGCAACAAGAATTGTCCATCAATTTTGCTATACTTATCCCTGCATTGCGTGTCTTAGAATGACGTTCGCAAAGGGTTTGTAATTATATGATAAAAAAAAACCCCACACATTTGAGGTCCGACAGCTGTATTCTTTCATGGAAAAACAATCACGCGTGGACGGCTTTATTTAAAAAGCTTTCTTCTACATCAACATGACTATCTTTAGAAGCACCGACTGCGAAAGCATAATACTCAGACTTGAACAAAGTAAATGATGGTGTGCCTAGAGCAGAATGTGTCTAATAAAAGCAATGGTAACCCGGGTGTCGCTCCTTCCTAAAAACGCTGAAAACATCAACTTCAGACGCAAGCCAAAGCTATATGGCTCGCATGACAACATTTAAATCAGCGTCACGGTTTAGACTGGTGATTGTGTAACATTATTTCACCAGAAATATCCAAGCTCTAGAGGACATAAATCAAATTTGGTGAATGATTCGGGATATTTTATTTTAGTTTTTCTATATACAGCTGCACGTGTTGGTATCAATGTGACTTGACTCTGGGATGTAACTTGCCGAATAATCACAAAAGCAGTAAGAAAATATTATCTCATGGATCAAGTAATATTGATCACGTCCATTAATTGAACACTAACAGTATTTTCGGCACAGTACAAATAATCATCAAATATTGTATACTGTTGCTGCGGAAACCAGTACGAACGCAAACTGTCCGGCACTGCGTGTACAAATGAGAATGCCAAGCTGTTGAAGCACGACGGTTTACTTAGGTCGATCATAAATAGTTAGCTAATCCACTAAATCATAGTAATTCAAAGTGCTTATAATGATCATGCATGATTTAGGGGTTATTATGCACGAGTAGATGTACATCATTGCCAGCTCCGTTCATTCAGACAACGAGATCAATGTTGATCGTTCGGAAATATTTGTCGCAACATATATTTTACCACCTGCGGTGCTTATTCATAAAGTTCAACTGCAAAAGATGTACCTAGCGTGAACTTGCATCAAACCATAATCTTAATCATGCCAGGCATGTCCCAATAATGATTTTGAAATTACTGGCGCATTCAGATGAAATATCACATATGATCGTTCAACTGCAACTGTTTTAAGAATGGACATATTTATGCCTCAATGATTGAAATGATTTACGAATAAAAAAATCAATAGAGGAGGAAATAGATATCGATATTGCATGACGTCCAAACGTGCGGCTGGTGAAAGTGGTTGATGGGTTAATGTAGCATATACGTACAAGGATGTTGTGAGAGTTGCTTGATAACTATTGTATTCTAGCGTCGTTCCGCATTTGCGTTCTTTGGTTCTGACCTTGGTCCATCACCCAATAGGGGCTATACACATAGATGTAAGTCGCTGTGTATTCATTTATTTTAAGCAATTTTGATTTAGCTTCTAATAAATATCATTGTGCAACGGCAGATTGACATATGTAGTTAAGAAGATATTGTGATTATTGTGTTGTGTCGGCCAAAATGCATGTGGTTTATTTGACTGTTTTATCTTTCGTTGATCAAAGTAATAACACATGCATACTAGCTGAGTGGAGCTTGCCGAGCAGTTGAAATGCCTTAAGGTTAATTAAAGCGCGATCACCCATAAGCGTAAATACACGTCCTGTCATAATAAACATAACAAATTAAAATAGAAAACTTTAAGCGAACCACAACCTATCTAACGTGATCGACTTTGGGAAATTGGCGCTGAGCATCTTGGTTGATGCGAAGACTGCATCAATATTCATCGATCGTCATGGGAACACTATATATAGGTTAAATGCACAAAACTAACACCGTGCTCGTAGTTATTCTGTCCCAGAGCCATGCATATAGATTATAGTTATGCAAAGCCGATATCCCTTTCACGAAACATCTGTGTGCAGAAGAATACCCGATGTGGTAGGATGGTGGCAAACCATGTGTGCATGACAATTTCTTGGGGGTTGCATGGTGGTAGGAAATTATGATAGTATCACTTGGTCTTTCATACTGATATTGCCGTAATCTATCAATCGCATATCATAATGACAACTATTGCCCAGAGGACTCATTTTAAGAACCAGCTGTTTTTGCGATATGCTGTTTTTTACCGTATTCGGAAAAGCAAGCAAGAGATAACATGAATAGATCCGTGTATTTTCTGGTCGTGCTTTGATTAAAAAATATTATTGTAACTAGCCTAGTTTGAATTATTAAAGCGTGAATTCGTGCTATTGACTGTAGACTTTTTATGAGATAGCAAATTTAGCCTCATAGAGTTGAACTGTGCGATGGCGTTAGCATATATGATGTTTAGTAAAAGAAAGTTCCGAAAATTATTTAGTCGACAAATGTGAACAATGTCTCACTCGCCTCGTTGACATACTAATTGTACGTCCTATAACATTGTTGCGCATTACCCTGATATTCGTTCGTAATTATCTGAAACGACAGATCAGTGGCACGTTAAAAGCGATGTACGCTCTCGAATGTGGCAGAAATCAAGTGTTTGATTCATAAAGTAGGCCTTGTTCTACCACGCAATAATCTGCCGCTTGTGAAAACCCACCAGGACCAAAACAGCCAATGATACTATGACGAAAAAAAATAATTCAACATTTGCCTTCAAAATTATCGTGGGTGTTCTTCCACCAACATTTTATAATTGAGCGTGATTCATCCCTCAATTGTTTCGATTTTTGTTATCTTCGCGAGCTGGGCATAATTATATAAAGTTCAAGTATGCAGTTTGCGGGAGGTACATGACATTAAATGGTAGCGATGGTGAGGACTACGATATTATTTTGGTGGAATAACAAAAGAATAACTAGACTGCTGTCCTGATTCAGTATCTGTTGGATTGTGCGTTCATGAGGGGCGAGGTATGTGATGTTTTCATATGAAGTAGATGTACAATAACAGCATAAAAGCATTTAGAGCTTAGATGAAAATTGTTCTCTTTCCCAGTTTTTTTAAGATCAATGAACATATATTAGTGTTTGGCATGAATGCATTTGATATATGTCCGAATGTAGGATCAAATGCTACGCTGAACATTCATGAGGACAGCATTTACGTGACCAAGACTGAACAGAATATATCCAAATTGACCAACCTGAAGCGTGCGTCCAAGATGAGACTGTTTGCAGGCTTTACGCGCCTGTAACCCGTATTGCGAATCCTTGTTGATACTACAAGCTAAACCGGAGCCTGCAAATAACAAAAAGCAAGGGAACAATATGACACAACCTCATGCCAGGCCGACGTACTTGGTTGGTTCTTTCGCACTGAACTTGATGGAAATGTCAATCAGAGTAGATGCATCTTATCTGGAGAGTATTGCAACGGAAAAGCACGAATTATCTACCTGTTTAGGGATTTGTCGACAAGTATCAGAATCCGAAATTTTATTCGCTGTATATCATGCAGTCAATGAAGTGAGTACAAAACTGCAGTGATGAGATCTCATTGTGGAAGTGCAGTAACTAGTCTTGCTGCGATTTTGTTTATTCAGAGGAGGATCGCATGCCAATCAACCAACAGCCAGGGTATCTAACTCTATGTCACGTACGAGCATTTCGTTAAAGCGTCTAAGTGATGCGTCTACGAGCTCCGCGCTATGGACAATGTGTTCTGACGAGTATGATACATGTCGTTCTAATAGCTGATGGAAGTGGTGGATATCGGTAAACATAATGCTAAAATTATGCAAGCAACGGGATATGCAAGAAACAAAAACAGATAAAGGTTGCATTTAAACGTCAAGCCACGAAAACAACTGTATCCATTTATTGAACCTTAAACCTTTAACAGCCGCTTTGACGCAAAGAAACATCCTAACGAAATGAATTAAACATTAACAACAATGGGGTGTTAACCATTTCGTACCTATACGCTACTACATAACAACAACGATGCAGAACAGTTTTGGCCTGTTTTTGCTGCTTTGAGCGCTTACTGACAATATCCTGGATAAACGACCATTGCTCACAATGCTCCATATAATTGTGATGCTTTTGCCGATATTTTTACCCAATTTTGTAAGTGTAAAAGAGGTACGTTCCCGTTATCATTTCACATACCCGAATTATTCATCTTGACAAACATTGTCGTTTTCTGCTGTCTATTGGTTAGGGCATTTTATGATAATTTGACAGCACATCAATTAATCAGCTCCATACCGCCTATGCATCAGGATTGTGGAGAAAATATTTGGACGTTAATAAAGTTGCTCCGTTTCATCACGTTGTAAATGTGCACTTATAAGATGAATTTAGTGATATACTACCTAGAAGTAGCAATATATGTTTTTCGTGTTTTGCAGCGGTATGCCTTTGGTGACTGACGATGCAGTGACGATGCAATGCGGTATTCTTTAAATGATGCTGGACAAAAAAACCTGCTTTTCCCATCTGTGATATTGCTTAGGTACAATTGTTCAGAGACTTGCTTAAAACTCTCATCAATGCATATGTGTAGTTACACATTCTAATAAAAGCACAATAGGTTAGGTATCCGCCGTGGTCTGATCACACTAATGCCTAATCAGTTTACTGAGGTATAAATCATGCCGATTCGAGTATTGTATCAGTTCAGAAGTTACTAATGTGTCGGTATATGTCGGTGTAATGATCCGATGGGGATCCAAGATTTATATAATGCCGTGCGTATTGCAATGCAATTAATGTGCTAATAGAATGCTGTGAGCCATGTGAAAATGTGGATCATGTCCGAGTAGAACGTCATGTATTCTAGATGCTTAATGCGCTTGCTGGCATAGGTCAAAATAATGTTATAGGTTAATTAAAGAGCAAAAAAGAGCAGGTTAACTAACACGTCCTGCCATAGCAAATTTTATTCATTAAATTGCTAAACGTTAAAAGCTAAATAGCCTGTTTAACTAAATACATAGTCAGCAACAAAATTATTTCGGGTATGTACGCTGCGCAGCTTGGTAATAGTTTCGCAATATGTGTGTTGGATACATAAAACAGGGGTGTAATATTTTCATATGACGAAGACATATAAAAACTTCCCCATCATAACCGCCTTCAGAGCATAGGGGAAGAATCATTAAATGCCCCCGATGCGTCGATGAGTGACTGGCATGAATGCACTTGATACAAGAGCGAATGTCGGATCTAATGCAACGCAAAGCATCCGCGAGGATAGTATTTACATGATAAACAGGTCACATTGAGATGGACCCTATCTAAAACGTCGATCCATGTCAATATTTTTAGGCTTAACGCCCCTGTAATGTGTTTTGCAGAGTCCCATTTCTTGCTTGTGCTACATGCAGCTTTCGAATAGCAAATAGCCCCGCTACTATATGACGGAACTTCAAGCCTTGACGACGTATTTAGTTATGTTTTCGCATTGAACCAAATGGAAAATTTCAATCTGAGAAGGGTCTTGCTATATGGTGGGCATAGCATTAAAAAGGGACGAAGTATCTATCCATGAGTCCATTCAGTGAAATCCAGCAGTTTGTGAATCTGGATATGTGCAACGCGATTTTCTAATCAAGCAAAGTACAATTCACATGGAACATTGTTACTACATTAGCAATGTACTTGTTGTTCATTGCTTTCATCATCTGTATGCAATGCTATGCCTGCGGTTAGGCTTAAAAGCATTCACCTATATTTCCGCCAATTTCAAGCTTTATGAGCATTTTTAAGTCACGTACCTTTTGATCGCACTCTAGATAAAAGTGTCACCTACAATTTTGTCGAGAGCGTAATTCATGTAAATAATGCGTGTCCAAACTAATTCATCTCCGAACTTCAGATGTTACAATATAAATGGACCCTTGCTAACACGTAGATCCAGTTCAATAAGTGCACACTTTAAGCGCATATGATTCGTTTTGCAAAGCCTCCGTTCTTGTTGACGATACATACTGAACTAGAGCTTGCAAATACCCAGTAGCAAGGCAATAATATGGTAGGACCTCATGCTTTCATGTGTTTTCTCACTTAACTTAGTAGAAATGTCGATTAGAGCATGTGCTTGCTATCAGGAGGGTATAGTACAAGAAGGAGACGACGTATTTATTGGTGCTTTCAGTGAATAATATATATTTGTTGGAATCGTCATGTATACAACACGACCTCGTGTGAAGTGCTAATTAAGCACAGCACAATTTGCATGCAGTATCATAAATACTTGAGCGATGCACTTGCTGTCGACTGCCTTTTTTACTATTGGCGGTCAATCTTGTTTGTGCAATCTATATTCAGTGCTATGAACATTGTTAGGAAAAAGTGCATTTACATATCAATCCCCCTGTCTAAAGCGCTATGAAGCCTTGTTGTTAGTCACGTACCTTTGGTCGCACCTTTGAGTAAAATGAAGCATCATGGTCGAAAACGTAATGTACGTGATTAACGCGTGTCTAAACAAATTCGGCGAACTATATCAAACGCTTTACCTACGTCTTAATCCAAATAAACTGCAGATACCAATTGTTCCAAGTCATCTTGCAATTGTATTATAAATTTCTTATAGACCAGTTACTGGCAGCTGAATGCATCGTTACCAAGTGGACAAACAATTAAAATTTCATTATATAATCGATGTTTGAGAGAACATAGTTCCTGAATCATCACCAGTTGATCAACTGTTGATTATGCTACTTTTCACAGCAGAAACAATTGCAAATACCTTTTACACGTTCAGATCAAGATTATGCACTGTTTGGGAGCACCAAATGCAACAAGGATGTTGAGGAGATCGCATGCTAATCAAGTGACAGCCATGGTATCTTACACAATAGCACAATGTGCATTTACTTCAAGAGCCTGAGTAGTGCGTGGATGAGCTTCTCTGTATTGTCCTCGTATACTGACGGGTATGTTGTATGACGTACAAACACGTCAGCTGATGGATGTGGTGTGTGTGTGTGTATGTAGCATGTACTTAATTTGTTGTCACGATTGTAAACTCCTTTGAACATCTACAGTTGCGGGGGTACAAGTGTTGCTTGATAGGTATCTAGTTCAAGCGTCGTTCAATATTGGTGTTCATTTGTGCTGACGCTGATTGATCACCCATCACATGAATTAAAGCCGCTCTATATTTGTTTTTATTAAAAGTTCTTTTTTTAAGTAATATTGAGTTAGCTATTTATGTATTTATAGTCTAATGACTTCTGTCCTGTAGAGGATAATGTGAATATTGATAAGACGTAATTGTAGGGCACTAATGATAAGTCATTATGCAAATCAAATCGTATAACCTTAAGTCAAGTCGCAAAACTTGCGTTATGTTAATCGGGAATTATAGATACCGAGCGAAATACGCTCTGAACGTCAAGATATGACAATCTGACAATCTACACACTGTAAATCGACAATGTGATTAACATCGCTGGCATATTACGAAAATCAACTGTTTACGACATCCTGCTGCACCTGCTCTCGCAACTCGTTAAAACTAAGATATTCCAACGAGCATTCCTGGCAATAATGTTCTACCAGTTTGATTTGGCCAGTAACGCGCTAGAAGAAGAAGTACTAATGTGTACTATTTACTACCCCTTCACTTTATGACGTGAAAGTTGTAACGTCTGAGTTATAACCAATTTACAGTGACCAATTTACACTGCTAGAAATCGCGATGACTTCAATTACTACGTAGAACAACTAATTGGCAAAAATTAATAGAGGAGGAACACCTGTTCAGTAGTATCATTGCAAACAAAATAGATGTACCCGATGCTCTTCGAGTTATCAATTGGCATTTCATGCAGCGCTAGAGACACGAACTACCTCGCAAAAAAAGCGCTGCGTCCAGCATGAAAATGTCACTTGATGCTTGTATCAAGTACGATGTACCTACTCGGGCATGTCGGAATCGCAGACTTGAACGCTAGTAGTAAAACGAAAATATAGAGCGAACTCCATGACCATGGCAAATCCTTTAAATATGGATCCACAGACTAGTACGTCTAACTTGTCTCCTCATATGTATATAGATATATATATATATATATATATATATATATATATATATAGATATATAGATATATATATATATATATATAGATATATATATATATAGAGATATATTATATATTTATTATTTATTTATATATATATATATATATATATATATATATATATACATATATATATATGTATACATCATATATATATAAATATATATATATATATATGTATATATATATATGTATATATATATATTTATATATATATATACATATATATATATATATCAATATTTATATATATATATATTTATACGTATATATATATATATGTATATATACCATCTATGTTATACATTGATATTTATCTATGAATATAAATAAATATATCTTTATACATATATATAATATATATAATATATATGGATAAATATATTTATATTTATATATGTACATGTATTTGGGTGTTTGTATATTCGTTTATATTTATATCTATGTGTATGTAGTTATATATCACAGATATATGTATTGATGTTACATTTATATATTTGAATATATTTAAATAATTAGTATATATACACATTAGTATATTAGTATATTTGCACATGCATATATATATAAATATGTACAGATATAAAAATAGATTTAATCATATACATGAATGTATTTATGTATGTATTTATATATATATATATTCTCAGGCACAGGTTATCGCCCTTTCATTGCGAGATAATGATATAATAGAAGATGGGCAACATCCTCCTATGAAAATGCGTGGGATGCTCAGAAAACCGCTTCCCAATGCCCTATTCCTACATAACTCCCGCACTACTCATCGCCCCATAGCTCACGAAAAGATTCATTGTCGTTTCTGTGCAGCGTACAACCTCCGTCAATGTCTTTTGTAGTATTTTTTGTAGCATTATTCCGCCTATTTTGTAGCATTATTATTCAAAATCGGTCAACTTCATACTCTCGTTGAGAGTAAATCGGTTAGCATCACGTGTTGATGCTATTTACCTCACAACACTTCACTAACTAGAGAAATGTTCCGGGTGGTTGGAAAGGTGCTAATGTAATGCCAATATTCTAATAAGGCAATCACCAACTACCGGCATAACCGGCAGGTCAACTGAACCCCCACAGTGAGCAACATAATAGAAACAACATAACTTACTGAATTAAACTTGAGGGTTTTCTGCAAAACGATAGTGCCAAACCAATCTCTGGGAATCCATAGATGATACTACAATATTAGACCCTTGGCATCCTGTGGATTTGATACAATTAGCCACCCACGATAAGCTAGCAATCATTTAGCTCATGATATCAGTGGTGCAGATTTGCAATTGATGAATGGATGGCTAAGGGGTAAAAGACAAAAAGTTGTAATGAATGACTTTGTTCGTGTCCATTTGGGGTATGCAGCCGCTGCCTAAATGGGATATCTGGATCCTGATTTAGTGAAAAACTAAACACCAATTTCAAATTTGAGCTTATTATCACAATTAACAGAGAAGTTTGTAGCAAATCGATTTCAGGACCGTAAATTACCCCATCGACCTGACGACAAGTATCAAACCTGCCCATAGCACTTCTCCGATTATACAATGACATTGCTTGTGCTGTTGACCAGCTGTATGCTGTTGCTCTCGTGCTTCTTGATCTCAGTGCAGCATTTGATACACCAGAAAATCCTGCTACGGCGCCTGTTTGACAGTTTCGGCCTACATGGATAATGCATTGCTCAATTCATACCTCTCAAACCGCTAACAGCGAGTTGGTGTTGAAGGCAGGTAACTAACACACTAACTAACATGTGGTGTGCATGGATCCTAGGGTCATTCTAATTTGCTGTTTAAATGTCACCGAATGGCAGTCCTTTAAATACACATGGTCTGCAATACCATCAATATTTTGATGATACCCAAACCTATATTACATTTATTTTTACGCAAGAATATGCCTTACGGATAAAATCATAGATGGCGAACAATTTACAAAAACTGAATGAAGATAAAACTGAGATTCTATATTTCGCATCACGAGACAAATGCCAGCCGTCGTTTGGTTCAGTTAAAATGAGCTGTACGACTGTATCTACATCAGAAACAGACATAAATCTCGGTATTCTGATGGACAGTTTATAGGGAAACCACTTATCGTGTAATCAACCCATTCTCTCTTTCATCAGATTTGAAGATTAGAGAGCATAATAAAGTACCTGAACCAATCAACAACTGATATTCTTGTCCATGCATTTATATTGTATTGGCTTGACTATTGCAGTTTGCTACTGCATGAAGCACATTTGCACCTTATCGCAAAACTGCAACACGCACAAAATACTAGGCCGACTGGTTGCGAAAGGAAAGCACGAGGATAACATTCAATTCATCATGCGTTCCCTTCATTGGCTTCCTGTGGATAACCGCATTTAATACCAAATTCTCCTACTCACCTTAAAAGCTGTTAATAGAACCGCACCAAGCTACCTACAGCTGCTTCTATGGGCAAGTCTCCAAATGTGTTTTCATACGGTGCCAGAGCGTTATGAAAAGCCGCACCAATTTGTGGAACGCGCTTCTCATCGCCTTTCGTCGGTTGAATACGCTATTATATCCAACCTCAAGACATTTCCTTTTAGTCAGCGCAATATCAAATAACTGCCCTCTTTGCGCATGATTATTTCCACGAAACACGCGCTATAAAAATGCTTTCTTTGTATATACATATATGTATGTATATATGTATGTATGAATGTATTTATGTATGTATTTATGAAGGTATCTTTGTATGTACATATAGGTAGGTATGTATGTAGGCATTTATGTGTGCTTGTGTTTTCGTGTATGTAACTAATTGAATAAATCTGGGCGTGGTTTTCTGTATAAGAGGCTTTACCAAGTGTTTGAAATGTCTAGAGAATTTTACTAAAATGGTAGACTTTCAGGGAGCTTTTGATAAAATTCCCCACCAACGGTCAGTTAGCTGAGTAATGGCCGATTGCATCGGCAGTAGTGTAATAACATGGGTAAATGAATGACTCAATAATGGAAGGCATAGAGGGGTGAATAAAAATAGTATTGAATCAGATTGGACTAGGGTTATTATTGGCCTATATATAGATATATTAGAATAAGTTCAAAGACACGTCGCTAAGCTCATAGCCGTTATGTAAAGACTGAAAATTCCTAAAACACGGCGTCTCTATGGGGACCTCAAAGAGGTGTTCACAATGGTAAAAGAACAAAATAATATGACTGTTTATCTGGTGTAGCGTGCTAATAATTCACGGAAAATCCATAAATCTTCACATCACCTATGGCTTAGACCGAATAAAGAAAAATAGCTGTTCCTATCGCTTTGTGACCCCAGTGAAAATTTCACCAGCCAAAATAGGTTCTGTCAGTTCACTGAAGTAATATTTAAACTAGACTAAATGTGTGATAAACTGTTGATTATCACTGGCAGGGCACACATGTACCTAACGGGTTTTTTTTTCTCTGGCCACGCATCACCATAATGATGGAATAAATTTCATCATTCCAAAACAAATTATTGTAGATCAAATGATTGCCAAATGGTTGCCTCGGAAACATATTCTAATCATATTACTGATGGCTGAATGTCGTTTGCATTTTGGCGGTGCCCTACATTTGGCCTTGGCTGGTTCTACCAGGTGACTGCTTATTAGTTATCTCACTCGAAGTTTAGACGACTAATTTACTCGTCTCAACGGACCACGGACGGAAACAAAGTACAATCATCGAGGTAATGTCTATGTTATAATAAGGTGATACACGATGACAACCTCCCTTCAATATATATTTGCTTCACATTTCTATTTCATTCGTTAAACACGTCAGATTCTTGTTGTTATGGAACACTAAATATTATAAGCAACATTCCCCATTAAAAAGGATAATGTGATTTGGCACAATTTGCGAAATATGTCGTTGTTCTGTCATCTACTGAGATATTATATCTAAGCCTATGATCAACAATTTCATGGACTAAAATGCCGCAGAGCAGTATTATTTTTGAAAGATATGTTGCATCTCTGGTATTAATAGAGCATTATCAATAACTTTTATGTACCTTTCTAGATGATTAAGCTGCTGTTGACTAGCACTATATTGGTGTTCTCGTGCTTCCTGACCTCAGTGGTTTACATAAATAACGTTGCTGCTAGTTTGAATAATTGCAAATATTCTTTCATTGTATCACAAGTTCCAAATTACTTGTTCTGTATTATCAATTATTATAATTTTTTTGTCGGAAGCTACAATTACCTTAGATTCCTTAATATGCAGTTGATTTTTAAGATAACCTTGCGATGTGCACAGGGGTATGGGAAAATTACATATATAATCAGAAGAGTTTTAAAAAGCCCACCTTTGTTTACATACTTTTGTTTAAGTGAGAATTCTACAACCACCTGACATCAGGTGGTACGCACCCTATTGTTAAATGAAATATGGGAACGACCAAATTAATTGCCCAAAATAGATATGCTACGTTTACAAATATTACTTCCTTTGGAAAGACCATTATAGAATTTATGACATAGGTAATGAAGTGTTGCTCAGTTGTCATCATGAATATGATAATACCCGCCCTGATCAGTACGTCTCGGCCGTCTATGATATCAGAACAGAAGTGTGACGGTAGATATTTAAACTAATGGGCACCATGGGCGACAGAGCATCGTTTTGGGTGGGCTAAGATTCCCGAGTTGTCCGCCCGGTCGACGGGTTGTCATCATATCCATTATATATGGGGACTGAGGCACATACAGGGTGG
Source organism: Urechis unicinctus (assembly GCA_034190875.2). Taxonomy (NCBI): domain Eukaryota; kingdom Metazoa; phylum Annelida; class Polychaeta; order Xenopneusta; family Urechidae; genus Urechis; species Urechis unicinctus. The sequence continues at coordinate 16,588,475 of CM067343.1, forward strand.
GAAACCGCGTTATCGCTAGGTGGTTGCGTGTTTTGAAGCGGCCTGTGGGAACACCTGAATACAGACGCCTTTGATTCCTTGGGGATAAGAGGGTAATGTTAATACGAGGAAGCGCTTATGTTAAGACATATGTGATTACGGTTCAATTATGTGATCTAACTCCTCCTTGAGCTGTTGAAATTCTGCAAACACTCGGATATCCCGGGAAAAGCATCATATGGTGGTTAACTCTCACGTAAAGTCATCAATATAATGAGCACTTTATCTCACTGTTCATCACTGTCGTGTCAAAATAAGAAAACATATCGGAACGAAAACTGAGAATCATTAAGTAGGTTGTATGGGTTTTGTCCTTTAACGAGTCATTGATCATAACAAAGCAGCTATGATGCTGATGAATCACTTGGCAACAGTTGGTTATTGAAGAACACGGGCATATCCTGTCACTTTAAGTCTTGTTGCAGTCCAATTTCAGAATTCATCGTATCATTGTCACTTGTTGCTGTATGTTTGAAATGTAATGTAGTTTATATCGTCCCACACTACTTCTACCCAATTCCATGGTCTCATAGGAGAGGCACATTAGCTGATACTAATTACTGACTGATTCGTCAGTCGAAACAGTAAGCTGGATTATAACTTTGAGACAGAGCAGTAATCACAAGACGACATTAAAGTGCAGTTCGTCTGATGCTTCTTGTATGTAGCGATGAAAATCCATGAAATAACAGCAATCGATTAAAACCCATCCGATACCACGTTGTAAACATTAGCAACAATCGCACACCTGTTCAGTCAATAACTAGTCGACCTAACATGTTCTTTGAGAATATTCATCATGGAGACAAGGACGGGAAATATAACTTTAGTGTTGTTGAGGAATAAGACAATGTAGTAGTGCTAACCTGCCTTTGTGTGTAGTCTATTCATCTTGTACCAGTATGAGCATCGATCAAAACGGACCCGAGTTATACATGCCGATTCTAGTCGTGCTTCAGCTTATAAGTTACATTCGCCTGATACAATAATGTGAGCCATGTTGAAATATAGATTCAAGGTGCTTTGTGCCCGAGATTCCTGAAGCTGTGCGAGCATACATGTCAAAGGTATATTAAAGCGCAAAATCCTATTAGCGTAAATACATGTCCTGTCATAACAAAGATAACACATTAAGATAGAAAACCATAGCCTATCTAATTTAAATACATGCCAAGCATTACAATGGGCCAACTTGTTTCAGGAATGTGCGCGGAGCAGCTTGGTTTACTCGAAGACTGCAACAATATTTATATAGATGCACTGGTCATGGGCACACTATATATGGGTTGAATTCGCAGAACGAACTCTGGGCTCGTAGTTATTTAGTGCCGGAGCCATGCATACAGATAGCAGTTATGCAAAGCCAATATCTCTTTTACAAGAGGTCAATGAGCACGATAATTCCTGATGTGCTCGGAATTATAACCAACCATGTGTGCTTGATAATATAACTAGATCTTTTCTACTGCTATTGCCGAAATCCATCAATCGCAAATCAAAATTGCAAAGCGGACTCATTTTAAGGACTAGCTGTATTTACGATATACTGCATTTTTTATCATATTCTGAAAAGCAAGCAGGAGATTACATAAAGAGAGTCGTGTATTTTATGGTCGCATTATAATGTGATTGTCAAAAAGACAGCCATTTAAAAATATTGTTGTAATTAGTCTAGTTTGAATTGTTCAAGCTTGAAATCGTAATTTGGCTATAGTTTTTAGACTTATAAAGTAGTATTGTCCGATGCGAACAATTTCTCTCTCGCCTCGTTAAAAGATTGACCACCCTGCAACATTGTTGTGCATTACTCAGTCAGTGGCACACTAAAATTGCTGTGCGCTCTTGAATATGGCAGAATATAAATAAAATATATATATATATATATATATATATATATATATATATATATATATATATATATATATATATATATATATATATATATATATATATATATATATATATATATATATATATATATATATATATATATATATATATATATATATATATATGTATATTCCCATTGCTTTCTTCTCTCTATTAGGCGAAAGCTTGTTTTTTTAGATTACGAACAATCATCATTGTGAATAAGTGTGCAATATATGGTAATGCATGGTTAAGTTAAGGGCGGAGGAATTTGTCTCTAGGATATTATTTGCAAAACATGCACTCGATGGATTTCCTTTCCAACAGTGTAATAATTCATTTTTGCCGGTGGAACACGTTGCATTTTATTGCAATATATATACAATTTCTATTATAACTATGATGTATAATATATGTCTTCGTAGCATAGGGTATGCCTGTGATAAGTATCAATCGCGTTGAAAACAAAATCTTATTTTTGCAAATTGCGAAACATCAGAAAGCCATCACTTGAATGTGATAACGTAAGCGTATTAAGCGATTGCTTGCGTTTTGTACATTTGGAATGAACGGCGTGTGAATACTGATTGGACGCAGTATCTGACATTATTCATTGTCAATGTCAAGTTTTACCGCAATGAAATGTCATCTCGAACCAGGAACTGGTGCATCTTTCAGGCCCACTCAACAAGATTATGGCGGCTTAGGTTCTAAGTGCGATTGAATGGGTTGGTTCCCACATTGTTCGAACACAATTTAACATGGTAGTTTAACGAAGCAAGTGAGAATACAGTAGAAAATGCATAACATGGCGCCTTTCACTATTTGACAAGCAATAGTTTTTGCAATATTTTTGCCGAGCGGCTGTTTGGCCTTGTGAACTGTGTATGACTATTTGGAGATAACTAGACGACAGCTAGAGTAAAATATTGAATAGATATAACTCTAAAAAAAAAATATGGGCCACACATCGGATTGAACAGTATTCATTAGTCATCCGATACCATATGCTACCCCCTTACTAATTTATGTATGTTCCCGTTCAATTAGCGTTTCATTTCAATCATTCCGAATTTACTGGATGTTTGAAAACTCTCATATAACGAGCACCAGGTACATAGCCTGAACTACCTGGCACTTTACCTATATGTTATTCACATACATTCGATGAACGTACATAATCAATATGCAAAGTATATCTAACGAAGGCTGTTACTTCCATTAAAAGCAACTTCGCTGATTAACCCCGTCCTCGCATGGCTTAAAGTGGCCGCTAGTTCTGAAAGCGTGTACACACTTGTCGATTCTTAGCCAATAATGAATGTCGCGGTATGGAACGGATATAAACACCTCGTTGACTTTATAGCCGCGTTAGTTGCTGTAGCACTACGTCCAGATGCCATTGTTAGGGGATCCTGGCCACTGCACAACACTCCTCTGCCTAAAGCCAACAGATCCATTTTTCAAGAGTTTGTTTCGCATTCAGAGATCAAATTTAGCAGCTTCTATTTCTCATTACAGATGTCACATCGTGACAAGCAGCCTGTTCGACCGAACTGGTTCAATTGAGTCCGGTTTGGCACCATTAATAATAGATATAGACACAACACACAGTCTGTCTTAACATTTTCATCATTACAAGAAACATTCTGGTCTGATTGTGCTATCATGTCTCTTTCCGTGTAGGTTGACGACGAGCCATGGATGTACAGTACCCAATAAGTGACCAATCTCAATATACGATACCAGCTGGTACATTTCCTCCCCAAATTTATACTAGTAAACGCAAAAGATAAAGTCTACCAGTATTCACGACGGAACTGAACCTATATGTACACCAACTGGCTTAAGCCAGTTCCCATATTCCGCAATGTAGAAACCCACCATTGGTTATCTTGCAAACTTGAAGCTAACTGCATTGCTTGGGCCCGGGTGCCGACGTTCTGCTAATTACATATCATGGTTACAACAATATACTGTATCAATCATTTGGATACAAATATAACATGCATATTGTCTTACATATGTTTTTGCTAGATCTTCGCCTCCATCGAATGACTTTCTGACACATAGGACAGAAAAACACTTTCTATATAAAATCGTATAAAAACTACTGCCCAGTCGAACGTGTCTGTGAATGAGGGAAAATTGATTTGAATGTCTCAATCAGTCCCTTTCTTTGAAAAGCAAACAAATAAGCAAATTTGCTGTGAAAGTGCTTTCATTTCATTTTCATGTAAATCTGTTTCGTTTATATTTCGTCGTTATGATTGGTCATATCAGTCAAACGAAGTGGGTGACTTGAGGCCAACACACTGTCCCACTAGTGTAGATATAATGAGTGTACTATGGTAACTCCATAAAACTTTCAAATCAATCAAAGCAGCGACCAGACTGTTAAGTATTCTGTGCCCGACAGACCGTAGAAGTTAACTCCTCTCTATCTCGTATGAGGAGTGTGCCATAATGATGCAATTGTATTTGAGTATTCATTGCGTATTCATTTATATGTTCAAAATCGCCACGCATGTTTATCACACTGTTTACTTAAATGGTATGAAAAGTCTGGCCGAACCATCACATCCCAATTTGACCTCATTGTGCTGGTGGGTATAATATTTATCAACCCAAAACGGAGAGCGCTGTTAAGTGAGACTTAGCAAAGCGCTGATGAATGCATTCGCTCTAGACGTTCGGGTTATGCAGTTACATAGTTTGGCAGACACCACACACCGCCTCATCGTGCGTGTGTATGCACTCAATGCACATACAGCACCATACTTTGTTTCAGTTGGAAGACGTAAAGGGCGAACACTCTGTTCAAATACGCATCACATTACGTCACAAATAGAAACAGCATGCACTCTGTGCCTTTGTGTTTAATGGACTGCGTAGCATATAAACATTAACCCAACTGGCAGATCTGTGGAAATATCAAAAAGTACAAGGAAGCAATTGCAGAAGAGAAATTACTATAAATTAACAAACTAGGAAACCTTAACACACCTGATCTCTGCTGCATGCGCTAACTAAGCATTAGTGACCATAGATATATACGATGCTTCTAAAGAGCGTTATAATTCCTTTAAGCCATTACGCAGGTAGTAATTGTCCAAGATTTTCTAGCAGCATGGAGGAATTTATGCCTTTATTCCGCGAGTTAGATAGTTCCATTCCGCATGCAACACAGCATCAATTTCGATCAAGTATGAAACTCTAACAGGAAATTGCCGTGCTTTAGCCGGAAATTTTTTATATGCCGTTCCATTCGAGTAAAATTTATAAGTTAAGAGGAACATATAACAGTGTCCAAAAGACAATTAGTCGCTAAGCAATCATATTCGTTCAGATTAAACAGATAACTAATAGATAAGGCAGTTCGAGGGGCTGGGTTCGATTGGGTCAGCGGAAGGCGCTGACCAAGGACGGGATTACGCGTAGGTTGGTGCTAGCTGTTGGGACGAATGCTATCGGGCGAGCTGCCGGATTAGGGCAAATACTGGCGGATTATCAGAAGCTGCTCACAGTTGGCAAATCCAAAGCCATGCAGGTAGGCTCCGTTTTGGTAAGTCTTAGTTCACGAGAAAGTCTGCCAAGCAAAGGGCGTTGCTTTCACAGATATATCCTCATGTGTCATGGATAAACCGCATTTGATTAGGGACAGGCTGCCCATGGCTCCTCGGGGCGCATCAACACTCAAACAACTTGACAAGCAGCCGGTTCCTTAAAACTAGGGTGGGGGGTTTTAGCTCTCCTAATAAATTGTATGCAGATTATGCCGAAAAACCAGGCATACTTCAACAATATTTGTAATATACGCTGATAAGCATGCTGGAGTTTGAGGCCGCAGTGTTCATCAGAAACAGTTGCTTTATCTTAGTGCTGGACACCTGGGAATAGAGAAAATGCTTAAACCCTAATTGCAAGCTATCAGCTCTTGAGGAAGAACGGACTTGATTATAATGATAGGAGAGGTGAGGATATACTCATTACCGTTTGCGAATCGTTAGGGGCACCCATTGTAACATTTTATGGGTGATGTGACTTTGCATTGCACATGTGGTGTAAACTCGGAAATGTTTACTCAGGAGTGGTATACTGATTCTCAAACGGTTCAATCGATAATTATGAAAAACTGTCGCTGGATTCTAATAGGCATCGCGTGATTGTTAATTATCTTAATTCTTCAGCTATAAACTTGCAGGACTATTCTGCAGGCTAACAGGGAACGACGTTTTCTATCCAACAAGTCAACGAGAACTGCGAGTATTTGATCTATATAGAGGTGGGAATACTCTCCATCGTATTATTTCGAATGCATGGTTAGTTATATCAGCAACAGAGTGCCATTAGGGTCCTGTAGCCATGCTAAACCGTATTTGATATTGTTTTAAACGGAATTCATTAACCATCCATCATTTACATATTTAGTTGCGGATGCAGTCAGGATATGTATAAACCATTTACAAAACGCGGCAGTGTTAACAAACGTAGATGGCTCAATAACAAAGTCCAGCAAACTATCAGCAGAAAAAAATAAGACGTAAAAGTTAAGGAAAATGGAATAACATTAATATATCATATTATTTTAAAAACAGCAACTTATTAGTAATACAAAAAATTCCCCCTAAGCGATAGATCATTTGAGGATAGAATAGTAAATTATGCAAGAACCGCTCCCGGAGCATATTACGGCTATGCAAGAATAAGGGGATTCTGAAGCGTTTGATCCTTGCTAATTAAGGCTTTGAACCTGGCATGAAATACCATACATCACCTACCCACAAAACCTCCTTAATGTGTTAATTAGGCTTAAGAGTGCTGAAAAAGAGCTTTAAAAAATCGCTTATGTAACGAGTAAATGGGTTCTTCTGTGGTGTTCTATCTGAAAACCCATTCTGTTCCGCTATATGCGAAATTAGGAAACTCCGCTGAAGTTTTTATCCTCGCTGTGATGCTGCAGTGTTACATTCATTAGAATCCAGCTCGTAGTAATGTTGATGATAATAATAACAAAAATTCTAATAAAACACGCACACAATTATTGCGAAAAAAATGAATCCTCGAAATACAATAATGCATGGGCTTGGGACGCAACTAAAGCAACGCTTGCTGTTTCTCTCGAAAGGTGGTTGCCATCTAAGGCTGAATATCCATTTATTCGACAGTGCGATATATGACTCTATAAAGAAGTCAATAATGTATGATAAAACATGATCAGACCTCCCCCCCCACCCCCTCCGTGTTTTTTTAGTAAATGTAATCTATTTTGTTTGGCAAAAATATCCATGTATGGCGAATTGTTGTTGGTACTGTGTTCCAAATCCTCTACCCTTGGTGCATAAAGCCTGCCTGTATATGCTATTGATTTATTTTACTTCTTGTGTGCTTTTCAACTTGGAGGATGTCTGTGTATTTGGTAGCGGCTGGGATGTTTGCAGAAGCATATATCCGTATGTAAGGCCATGGCCATTCATCAAGCACATGTGTCTTCGTTTATTCTCACCAGATGACTAGCAAGCACTACTTTTCACACCTACTGCCATCGCCCTAGCACTTGTGGCACCCAATTCTACTTTATCGAATGTTTTAGTCACCTTTGACCAATAATAGCCACTATTCAATAAGGGTGTCAGCAAACAAATAGTTTACCTTTTTGCTTGTAGGTGTACTGGAAAATAACCACTTCCTTTGAGCAAATATCCAAAAACAATTAGGAGAAGTATATTGTGTATGTCAATCATCGTGCTCTTTTCCATTTTAATTATTGGTTGACTGGAGAATGATGTGCGACATTGTCATCTCCCTATTACATTCCGCTCGGCTGTAGTCGCCCAACCAACCAAGGCAACACGTCGTCACCCAGTTTCAATACCCCTGGCCCTTATATGCTGTGGTATTGAAATCGAAACGTTTGTAAGTAGATATAAGAAGTTGTAAAAACAGCTAATCCGTTGGACTGGTTGGGATGAATTCATCAATAGGGACGCATTACTGTTATGTCATGAATTCAATGAGCGAAATATTTTGTTTTACTATAAAAAAACGGTAAAAGGTGAAAGTCACAAATAGATGAAAGTTAAAGACAATAGATATGATTAGCACCTAATATGCTGCCTTAACTCAATCTTAATTTTAATCAGTTGTTTTCATTTTAAAACACAATGGATGTATGAATGAATTTTTAACGAATCCCACCTCATCGAGTGTTACATATTGAATATGCTACTATTCTATGTCGTCAGTTCTGCCTTTGCGCTGGGAAAATTTTCTCGGCAGCCGTTATGCACCGCTGAGATGGAAGTTTCAGACGTCTTAAAACAATAAACCAATGTTGCATTTACATAACGCCCGGTCACATATGTGTAACTAATCATTAAGCAAATGCATCATCCAGAGCATCTATTAATAATTTGGCAATATACCAACCACAGCTCAGGGCTTACATATTTGATGCTTAATGGATTCATTAACGTGATCTGCTTGCCATCCGTGAATCGAACAATCATAATTGTCGTTAACATTGCTAACTTTATTAAGTTAAATTCCATTTTCTCTGGAAATTTCGTTTGTCTGTTCGTCCTAACGGTCATGTGGTACTGTACGGAATTTAACTGAAGTTTACCGATCGATTACTCACCATAGGATAGACAGAAGCGGAAATTATCTGGTTTGATAAGCGCCCACAGTGGTCTTTATATGCTGAAGATGTCAGCGTCCGTTCTATATCTAAAAGTTAACATTTTACATAAGTGCGTTCAATATTCAGATAGGTCACTTATTGTCAATTAAGGCCGCCGTATCACAAAATCAAATCACAGAGAGAGAGAAAGCAGCTCATGCGAGTTTAGATGCAATCTATTGCATGGCAGACAGATTCTTCAAGCAGCGGTTACCGTTCTACCACAATGTAAAGTCTAACCCCATCTTTAGACACATCAATATGTAGTTATCTATCAAAGAAACTCTTCTTGTCCAACACTTCCAGGAAACTTCACTTCTTAATTCCTGTTCTACACTACATGGTCTGTAAAACTGGTCATGTTTAGCCCCCACCGCCCACATGCGTTGACATTCAGCATTCTGGTGTTAGATTACTGTCACGTCATGAAGTGTAAAGACCTGATAGGGTGGCAACTTCTGTAAAAGCCGTTATTAACACTACTAACATTCCAATCTGCTTTCTGTGTGAGACAGATAACTTCAGGCAAGGTGAGTATTGATAGCTTTAAATTCTGCCCCATGATTGCTGGTTTGCCTTAAGTAGACAATGCTGCTACTGTGGCCTAGTGGTTCTTTGAACAGGAGTTTCATTATGATATAAATTGGCTGATTTTCTCTTAAGTAAACTGGTTTCTATTCAGGTCAGCCAGTGGTGATGTCATTTGCGATTGGGAACTAGTTTCATACACGCTTGGGGTGAGCATGTGTTATTATGTCGCTTATTTCTAGGGCTATAAGTACAAATCTGAAATTCGTGACCGGACCCGAGGATGTTGCATTTAACGCGGAAGTTTTGTCGAAAGGACGGCGACCATTAAGTGGTGCTAAGTAACGCATATTAAGAAAATAAATGTCAGCGCATCACAGAGGAGCCTATTAACTCGTTACATTAACACGATGTTGAGGCTCTTAGGAGACTTAATGTAGCCTAAGGTAGTTAAAAAGCCGACGAGTATCTTTTTCAGCACTCTGATGCAAAATTAACGAATAATGGAGGCATGACTATATTACGGGTAGGTGATTTATGTTGGTTCATGGTAAGTATGCGATCTTTATTAACAAGTATCAGACGTTTCTGACGGCCGCTATTCTGGGTCTCCAGCCTTGCTTATATTATCAATGAAAAAGCATCCAGCAATAATGACAGCATTCCATTTTCCTTGAAACCAAATAGTTCTTTTATAAATTCAGATTTTTAAAGGATAAGTCTGTTAATATAAAAAAAATACATGTTAACATAAACTATTTATGCCATTTTCGCCGGTTGATAGAGCCAATTATCTCCGCCGCTCCTGTTACTTATCATCTTACATATCTTACATGTAAAATAAATGAAACGACCAGTTATGACCGATGTTACTGCCGTCCATACAATGGTGTGATTTGATATTTAACGTATTGCAAAAACAAATCAAAACATCAAAAACAGCACCACTCTATCTATAGCCAATTTGTATCACGCTAAGCATGGCCCTTTGCTCTCACAACAAGATTCCTGCATGAAAATAAACCGCAGATACAAAAACACTAGACATCATAGCACATTTGCAAACAGCATATGTCTTTACTATGGTTGACACTACTTTTATATGTGTTTTGCATATATGCTATAAATAAGATTCATAAAAGCAGGAAATCTAACACAAATGGAGAAAGACAATACAATTGTGGCGAGAGCACACACTGCACAAGTATTGGTACAATTAATAACTGTTTTCGGATCCATGAAAAGCCACGTAAACGCCAGTTTCAGCATTTTGCATTAAAGCAATTTTGATCGATATCTGCGACATTTATTACTGCCGTAGATGTTGATAAGAGATATAACTATCACGGTATATTTCTTATAAAATCAAGACTATTTGGCCTACGGAATTAAATCCTGTCATTCATTAATTGCCAGCACATGTATTTGTCTCTTTCAATTGAAACATAATTTACTAACATTCACACCGACAAATAATAAACTGTATTGTCCTGCGATGTAGCAATTACATTCAGTAATCACGAAGAGCTAAATACCTTAAATATTGGTCAACTTGAGCAAATGAAATTATCACAATACATAAAAGGCTCAATTATGTTTCCAGATGGTATAGACCGATAGATTTAGATAGATATATTTCAAATTGATATGCAAAAGAAAAAAGAGTTATAAGGAAATATACCATACGATGGATAATTTCTTTGTCATTTATCAATACGATTTAATAACAGTGCAATGCAAATGCGATACAACAACACTGTAAGCAGCCTAATTTAGATACGTCACGCCACAGATACATTTCTTTGTGGCTTAGCTGAGTACATAAAAAAAGAACATGGTTAATTTAATCCAATGCAATATTCGTTCTTATTCCTGAATACTATAACGAAGGTTATTTGGGATCTATAAGTGTAAGCAAGCAACATGTGGGCGTGACTCGTCTGAATGAGACCTTTGCATAATTTCAAATTTATTGTAAACAAAATTATATTTATCCGACCAAATCATCATACGGAAATCATAGATGTCTGATACAGACATATAGAAGATCAATACGTTAACCTACTTTTTTTCACATGCTTAATACGTTAGCAGCATGCCAGTTTCGAATCGTTTTAAACAAAAGGGATTCTCTTCTTAACCTTAAGTTGAGTATATTTAACTCTGCTTTAGGTGTAGTATTCACTTTACCTGGTTTAAAATAGTATGTCAAGCGTATAAATAACATTCAGGTAAAGTCGATTGGGATATAGCCGAACCACCATTCATATAATCAATATCATCCTCGCTATAAATATGTTAGTGTCAGAACTAATTCAGAGTTATTGGCAATATTGTTGATATAAAATCTTTGAGGTACACCACATACTATATTCTCCTGTATTGAATTTATAACATTACACGGCTCATTTACAGATGTATTATAGTGTCCGCGCTTGTGTTCAACGTTGCTGTGTGGGGAAGTTAGGCCATCGCGTCCGAAAGAATGCTGCCGAGTCAAAACCCGGGATCTGAAAAGACAGCGGACTTCCACCTAGCAAGCACCCCACCTTACTCACATCTGGAACGAGGCTCAGGTATCAAGATCTAACTGGGTTTCCAAGTCGTTTGTAAGTGGGGATAGTACACCGCACAACACCTCACAAGCATGATATATATGTTGCACTTTGCATGCCGTATTATGCTCGCCTGCCATATATAAGGGCATAACGCCTTTTTACGTCATAGCGCCTTAACATATGCGTTCTTGTTTTTACATGTGCTGGCGTATTATCTATTCTGTACTGTATTAATAGCTATAACTATTATTGTATATTACGGTAGCTATGCACCATTATACTGGTAATTACCTGTTTCTACAGTGATCATGCGTGGTTTGCACTCGCGCTTTTGATTATTAGTCATGTCATGATGATTAAATGAATTACTATGCCTCTGATCCTGTTTATCCGGAGCATGTATGAACCATTCACGCATGCTGCTTACCGACATTATTTTAAAACAGTAGGAATAACTAAGTAATATATCTAACAATAATGATGCATTATCCTCCCCCTTAAACTACCCGTTTCTATCTATGACTGTACACACTCCTGCCTTTTACCGCTTCATCTTGCGCCGCTTGCCATGACCTAATAAAAAATTTGTTACATCAATAGGGCGCCTTGTACGGTTGCCCAGCAAGGCTACATTGCTGGGTACAGGGCGTTGAATATTGAATGCTTTGTCGAAACAAAACAGATCAACGAGGTTTTGAATGGGTTGTTCGAAATTGACGGTTATATTTTACCGATCCCTAGAGCAAGTTTCAGATGGTTAAGGCTGAGATGTGCACCGGGGCATAAATCAATTACGTATTCAATTAGAAGCGATTAGGATACGCCCACCTTTGTTCACATCCCCCTGTTTACAGGCAGAATTAGACTACCACTTGACAAAAGGTGATACACACGTTAGAACCACATTGTTAAATGAAATGGGCAACCACAAAACAAATATAGGTATGCTACGTTGCCAAATGTTATTTTCTTTGGCAGTCCACTATCAGGTAAGACAATCTGTTTCAATATTTATGATATTTTCAAATATAACACATGTCAGGCAACTACCGCAGCCTAACGGGGAACAAGCACAAGAGAAACGTGTTTTAATGCCCTAGTTAGGTTTGTGTTCTGTTTGTTCTTTCTTCTATGATTAAATGGTATGATTTCAATAACAGTACGTCTGTTATGGTAATATTATAATGATATTAGTTATATATGCAATTTAAATGTTATTTTTTCAACCGGAGTACGCAAATAGCAAGATGAATTTATGACAGGTTCCAAGTCTAGGGTCATCTGCAATGTTGTCATAAGTGCTATCTATTCCTTCAATGTAAATGAAGAGAATAACCCGCTAATGGAAGTGGTGTATGTCTTTAATGTGTTCAACAACCAATTGCTTACAGCATTGTCTTTCGTCGTTAATAATAAATTCACATAAGCATCTACGGCTGCGAAGGTAAGGGCGGTGCCAGATAATTATTGTAATAGAGCGTCGCTCTTTATTAGATTCGATTAGTGCTCTAGCAAAACATTGACGATGGTAGATCACACATGATGCACGTATTTGATCCCCTCATCATTCACCCTCATACAAGGAGTTTGTTACCATATTATGTTGAATTAGCTGCATATATCACTGGTCAAGTGAGTAATCCTACCTTGTAGAGTATAGCTCAAAGCAGTATGGTATTTTAATCAAAGCACCTCTTCTATAGGCTATATATGAGTACACTATAAAACTAACTGATATTAATGATAATCCTGACAGCAGAACATAACATTTGGAGCTGACAAGCCGAGATATAGTTAGAGAATGTAGAATTACACAGGTTCACGTTGCAAATAGATGAGTTGAGTTGCATACCAATAATTGGTAACGTTGGGAAGTACCACAACGTTATTTGGAATGCATAGTAGGTTAATAAGGATTGAACTATTCGTTGGAGTGTGCATGGAGTTTGCAGATTGAACAAATCCTAGTCGACTTCTACAGCCTAGCTAGTAGAGACGGAATAGTCTATCAATTTCCCCAGTTGTGTTTATTTTGTTGCATCATATAAACTGAGGTGTGATTGGCATGAATCGATTAAATACAAATAGAAATGTCGGATCCAATGCTAGCTAAAGCAGCAATGTGATATTAGTTGAATACACCATATTCATGTTTCTAGCTTTACCGTAGTACATAAACAGAAAATAGAAAAGTATGGATTACTAGGTCTAGGCGACGTGTTGTTTGCTTCACTGAGTTTACTAGAAACCGCGAGCGCTGTCGATGCTTGCTATCTGGAGTATATGATATGGAGAATGAGTGTGATACATTAATGGATTATCAGTCTTGTCTTAAATTTTTCAACTGGAGGAAACAAAAGAAAATGGTGATTGATGCATACAACAATGTTACCTTTTTTGAGATTCACATATCGGAATAAATCTCACTTTGACTTACGACTCACGATAGTGACTTTTCAAGACTGCAAGCGCAATACAATTTGCCCGTAAAAGCGTCAAAATATAATATTTGCATTGCAGGGCCGATGGCGGTTGACTTTATTCCAGGTAATAATTGCAAACAAAACAACGAACTCATACTCATCGTTGCTTGCGAGAATCTAGGCCATGGATTCAGAGAATGGCTTTTGTTTCTCAAAACCATTGGGATGATTACTAAAGCAAATCGAAATTGCCCAGCAGTGAATCAATTTGCAAATTTTGGCTATGTATTCAGTAAGATAATATAGCAGTTCTGGTTAATGCATTATCAGAGACAGACAAAGGTTATGCATAATGTACAAAACATAAGTCTTGAAGAAGAGCGAATGTCAATCAATCACAAATCATGGAATTTACGCAGTCAAGTATGTGCTTCGTGTTAAGGGCTCTGTGATAAGTCGATTGTAGACTGATGGGTCGGTTGCATAACGCACGAATAACGCGCGGCTAATGAAAATGGTGTATGACCTTACCAAACGTTGTGATAGAGAGCTCACTTTAATTCAAACGGCTGTCGAAGTCAAGACAATGCCTGATAGATTTTGTAATTGAGCGTCGGTCTTTAGCCACGTTTATTTGTGTTCTGTTGACAACACCGATAGACTACAGTATGCGCTCCGTGATATATCCATTGTCAACAGATGGGTAGGTTGCATGACGTACAAATAAGTCGTGGCTGATGGTAGTGGTGCATGACTTTACCTTTCATTGTGATAAAGAGCTCACCTATAAATGCGTTGGTGCTAGAAAGGTTTTATTGAGCGTCAGTCTTCATTAGCATCTTTTTGTGCTATAGTTAAATGCGCAAGATAGGCCATGCATTTATGTAAGCCCCCCACAGTTCAACCTCATCAAAGATATATAACAAGCAGCCGTTATTAGTAGATAACGTGTTAAGTGGCAATCTATCCAACGCGACGTGGTTATAATTGATTAATGTAACGTTTGACTAATGATACTTTAAACAGCTACAAAGGTTGGTGTTTATGTAAATTGCTACATAGTATGTTAGCACAACATAAAGTACGTGCCCTATTGCAGTTGTAATATAAAAGAATAATGTTTTCGTGCGTATCAAGAAGGCGTCACATTTACAACCCTTGCATTACAAGCTTTATTGCATAATATTCTCGCGTTATTGTGACCCTAGACTGTATTGAATTTTGACCTATGATCTCATGGCCAGATTGATAAACCGACCGACGTTCTGAAAAGCAGCATCTCGAAATCTGATTCCGTTATTCGTACATTCATATAAAAGAGTGATAATTTGCATATACAATACTTGACAATTGATCAAGTGAACAATTCAGGGAGAGTTTAATTCCAAAAGGGTTATAAATCAATAACTTGCCCTCGCTAAGTATTTTCAAAACATCGCTGCACATAATTTAGTTACAATCGTCTGTCTTTAATATGCCAATGTCTTAGAGTCTATGAACGTGAGCTGGCACAATTCGTCAGTCGACGCAGAGACAGAGCAGGTATTGCTAGCCGCCATAATTTTTCAGCTGGTCGCATGTTCCTCACATGCAGACATTATAATCAATAAAATCAACACTAGTGCACCAACCAATCCGGTACCGCAAAGTTTGCAGGTGCAATAATAACAGAGGAAGTTCAATACCATTATGCAAATACAATTGGCTAAATATGCACTCATGTGAATTCCTCATTAGGCAGGGATTGAGGAATGTACCTTACTTGGAGGAATATAACTCATGGTGTTCTGTGTATTCCGCTTGTCTCTTAGCTGTATGTGAGCATCGAATAATATCTCACATTTTATCATAGCTGATACGGTCTATGTTCAGAAGTTTTTAACCTATCCGTTGCTAAATATTGCATCTGTGTAATGTTTTTCTTGAATCTTTGGATTTGCATATGCATTTTCCATTATTAAAGAACTGCTCGTCGGATGTGGATCTCTTAGTGGCTGTCTGCATAATGTGGCTCTTTTCTATTAAATAAGATATATAATGATGGTCAAACTGCTGTGCGCGTATGTGGTGATAGTATGTTATGAACCCTTTTGCTAAGAGTTTGTCCCAGAGGCACCTTGCAAAAGTGAAGGTTAATTAAATAGCAAAAACCCATAAAAAACAATTCCTGCCGTGAATAACAAAGAGGTCATACATTAGAAAGGTCTTTATGTGCACCTTAGATGGAACGCCGACAGCGTAGATATACATGAACATGCTTTGGTCATGGATACACCCTATTTTAAGTTTTGAGCATGCAATATACCGGGTAAAGGGTCATGTATATAACATAATAATACAGTTAAATCATATCTCTTCCGTTTAGACTATTCATTACCTTTGGGACTCGATGGGCCCATTTAAAAAGCATTCTGTGAATGGTATGCTTTCTGCAACCTAAGAATTTAGATCCTATCGTATCAAATGAATCCGTCACTTTTGTGTATTTATGACTTTACATCCTGAAATGCATTCAACAAATCATATAGAACGAGACCATGTAGGTTGTCGCTTCGTACTTAAATGTAACACCAAAGTTCTTGCCAGTACGGTTAATCGTAGCTGTGTCTAATGGAATTCTATTGCGTCTTAGATAGATGAATTTCAAAAACATTTATAATGTACATATGTCGTCATACGGTGCCAAAGCGTTCAGTAAGGCCGCACCAAGTTTGTGGAACGCACTTCCCATCAACATTCGTCGGTCGAATACGCTTGATATATTCAAAACTCAAGACATTTCTTTTCAATCAGTGCTATGACAATTAACTGCCTGCTTAAGCGCCTTTGAGCAGGAATATTTCCTGGAAACAGGCGCTATACAAATGCCATATATGTTATGTTAAGTTATACAAAATACCCGAGGGTTAAAACATATTGTTTAACATAACGTAATAGCATATATTTAATTCAACAATATAATTATGTTAATGCTGAAAACAAATCTCAAGAAAAAATAGCCAGCAAATAGTGTATTAATTAACAACATATAATCAACGTTCAGTTGCTGTCAATTTTATTCCAGTCATGAGACTTAAATCTAAGTAAAATGTCATGATATATATGGTCTATAAAACATTCCTATTTGTACACATTTATTCGATCCAAGCTACGCCCCTGTATATCTACACAAAAGTCACAAAAAGCTTCTATAAGAGCCCTCTGCGGCCCGCGTCATAGCGTGTTATGCATGCCTCAGCTCGGTACACAGGCGCATTCACTGAACATGATAAGGGTGGTTTGTAGGACGCCCAAAAACCCTCGTGAACGCTCGCTCAATTGTGACCACACTTAGTTGCGCCTCTCTTTTCATTTCATCGCCATACTATGAACTCTTTTGTCTTATACCGACGCATATTATAGGTGATTTAACGGAGGCCCAATATATGTCACCTGCAGTATTTTGTGTGCGTGTTTGAGGAAGTGTTCTCTCTACTCATTTTCACACTCAAAGTTTGATGCGTGAAGATAATCACGGGTCTTCAAGGTACCGTAGCAGTGTCATCAATGATGCTCTAAGCTAAGACAAACCACTCGGTGAGTCGCCAATGCGTCGTATGTGAGCCAGTGTACAACAGCGCCCTCGGAACTTCTCCGTGGTAAAATGTAAACAAAAAACACGTGTAACGGGCGACTCGTACACAGTTTGCGATAAGCCATAAGAGCGCAGTACGATTTGCCATTGAATACATAAATAAAGTACTTTTTCCAATGGCAAGTAGGTGTGATTGATAGTTATTTATGCCATGCACCTATATGTTTCCCAATCATGACAACACTTGCGTATACACGGTTAATATTTTTTTTCAATACAATATCCGATATATCATTTTATATTTTGCAATATATTCTTTGGGAGGTAAATTGTAGATGCTTGTATTCCAAGCGTTACTTGCTACATCATATCACTGAACCTGTACCAGAACTGGCGCTTTGCCACTTGGAAATAATGCATATGCGGAATTCCAGTTCAATTCTCTCATGCCATGCTGTTCTCTATTTAACCGGGTCAGTCTGACCTGACCTTGCTTTGTTATGGTACCCATGATAACTGACGGTCGTAATGTCCAAATAACCACCTAATTTACTATTTCAAACAAATTGTTTGAAAGCTAGTTTAACCTTATGATGGTACAGAAGATGAGAAACATTTATTAAAAAAACCAATGATAAACTCAGTATCATCACATACCATCTGAATTAAATTGTAAGAACCCAATTCCTGGTCATCCCAATTTGTTGCATAATCTAGTCAATGTTCTTAAGGCGACAGGTATGCTACACAAGATGATACTTGTGTCCATAAAAAGTATTATCTCCTCGTCTATTCTGATCTATTTGACATCAGATGGCAGGGAAGCTATCTGTAATACTTCTGAAATGGTGCGTGTTCTTCATACCCGATGTGATGCATCCATTTTGATGAACAACACTCATTCCGGTCCTGGTGTGACGCTGTCGCAGCTTTACTAACGTGTACAATGCTTACTTTCATAATTGCGTTCGCTTTGTAGATGTAGCCAAGCCGTGAGAGTAGCGAAATTTGGTCGTGCAAAATGGCAGATGGTGCAATAAATCTGAATGCAAAGTCATCGTGATCCATGTCCCTGCAGCGATATGATATATGCTATCTAAACACTAAGCTTCCTTCTATGGTTCACATTTACATTGAACATACCGTCTTTTGTCTTGATGATGGCTATTTTCGCAATGTTTTGCAACATAAGTGTTTGGGACAGCAACTATTCCCTAAAAATTGGAATTTCAGCAAGATGCTTAAAATAGCAGGCTAAGATTTGATATTTCCCATTCATGGTTGATGTATCTAGAAGATTTAATTCGTTACCTGTGCATGTACATATTTTAAAACCTAGACAGTGAAATGCACGGCCAGAGTAGGTGGTGCTGCTCTATGGTAACAGACGCAGTAAAAGAGAAGTATTTAACATTTTTCAATATAACACAAAAGCATATATAGCTCGAAGCGAGCATGTGCAGGATTCATTCCTTAACATCAATGTGTGATAGGCACGCAGTAAAATGGATAAAATGGATAAAAGAAGAGTTAATTTTAAGCCACCTACCAAGAAAACGATTTAAGGTTATCCCCACCGCAGCACCAGCCAACTAGGTCATGGCACTATGCACATGCTTAGCGTGTATAATGATACCGTAGCTACCTATTCACGCGCATGCGAGGAGATATTGTGAAATGAGTATAACTTGATAAACTGCCCCAGATAAAATGTAACGAAATTGGGCCTACTACACGAGATGATAACATATATAGCTCTTATGGATTCCTACTATCAATTAGTATGTGCACCAGGGTAGGTAAACCTAATATGAGCTGTGGTATGTGTTACAGTAAGACAACTAATTGCTTTTCTTGAAACTCTTTAGTGTATGCCGTTCTCTAGACATAGGCGAATGTCGATGGTCGCACCATTATATATCTTTAACATGATAGCTGTGATCGCTGTACGTCCCGGGAGCGTAGGTGTTTACCTGACCATTTTTAATCGTAATTTGCACGTGATTTGTCGGATATTGCTATCGTTAGCTTAAGTATTTTATAACCAATTATGCGATCTGTTGAGGCTTTTCCATGGATTCATCAAGCCGAGTGACGTTTCGCGGCATTAATGTCATTTACAGTCAATTAGAGGGCGTGTAGATTAAATGTTACAGATACGTTTACTTTTTGCAGAAATTTGAACGATCGATTGAAGTTAGTCTATATATTCTTTATGAGAGGTTGTAAACCCATCAGGATCATAATTGCGACTTCGTAAGCCTCATCTGCTATGCCGAGTTAGCTTTATCGCCCTTTTTAATCTTGTATCCCGCAACCGTGTCAGTTATCTAGCTGGTTGATGTTGCCAATTTCGGAATAAACAGTGTACCTCTTTGTCATTTAAGTAATGGCAAAGTGTCAGTTGTCACGTGCAGAGTAGTGACACGTCTTTTGGGTATATATCATACCGAAATTTAAGCCATGAACTACGGCTGCACATTATTCTTTTAATTTCGGCAAATTAATAAGTTTTCTGCTACAATGAAGTGCACGAGTAGGATAATCTATGCAGAGGGCTGAACTGCATTGGACTTGTCTTTTATTAGATGGCATTGATAAAGAGTTCAGTTTTGGCTCCTATATCTGTTTTCGTCAAATCTTGTTTGATTAATGGGTTAATAGCACACATAAACATCCAATGATAAGGTATGCTCACATACATCTGTGTGGACAATTGATATTTAACGTATCAACCTCGGTATCATGTTGAAAATATTAGTTACCCCTTTAATACATTTCACAGCCTATTTATAACCATGCTTAAAGCAACTTGTTAATTGTAATGTGAACATAATCAAAGCTCATAGTAGAATGACTTCAATACTTTTGATCAGGCATACAAAAAAAGCAGTTGGTATCGTCCCAGCAGTATATTGCGGTCAATATTACAATACAAAGGTCGCGATGTTGCATTCAGCATCGGTTGTGCATGCTTCAACGTACTTAAGGTGCAGCTTCAAACACCATCACCAAACCCATTGAACTGTAATGATCATGTACAGCAACCATTAAGCAGTATCATCTGCTAAGCGGCCCATTTTTGGAGCATCATATGCAGATCGAATCATTGGTTTATGATCTGATAATGTCTTTTTCCGTTCTCTCTCAAAGCCAAACGAGGTCGCTTTGCGTTTCCTGAATACCGTGCATACATGTGTTCTAACAATGTCACTTTTTTGCATATTGAAGTTAATCTCTTTGCTTCCGGTCAATTGCGAAATACTACATACTTCCTTCATACCAAGGGCTTTATAATACTCTTATGCAGTGATAAAGAATCATGGTATTTTCTATGGTGTTGTTACGGCGGGCGAGGTGAGATGTTCGTTTTAATAATTTTAAAAATGTGTTGTTTTGTTTCTCCTCACAATGTAGGGGCGCCAAAATGCTGCTTTTATAGCAAAACCAATGCATTATTTAATCCAAATATAATTTTGATAACTGGTAGCAGTCCCAATATTTTGCATCATCAGGCTGCTGTGGTCTATGTGGAGCTGTTTGCGTCATAAAAGTATTATTCAGTTGGTATTTGCCGCTCGTGTTATACACCATTTTTGCCAGCATTTAGAAAAAGTTCCATCTAAAATTAAAACGCATAGTAATAAAACTTTCCTTTTAACCCTACGCCTCAAACCTCACGGTACGATATGAGTATATCTATTGTGTCACATACAAAATTCAATGAGCAGCACTCGTGTTCCACACGGATTGTATATTGCAGAGCGATTTAAGCCTATCGGCGTCGCTTTGATGTATAAGCGTCGTTATGTCTTTGATAATAATATCATTGCTCTGCATTATTGGCGATATCTGAGTCACTGGTAGATTATTGTGCTGGAAATGGCTGACTCCCATAAACAGATAACAACTAATTAGACCAATTTAAGCCGAAAACGCAATAAACGTGGATCTCAAATTAGAATCATGCATGTTGTTACCGCTTTTGTAAAAACACCATTCAACATGAAATGACTCCAAAGGGAAATACTAGTCTGAAAACGATACAACAACAAACCAATTAACTGCGGCGCAGCAACTCGGGTAGGTTTGATAGGGCCAGGGTGAAATTAAGTCACGTATTTACTGTGACTCGCATTACAACACGAGGTAATAAAGAAAAAATAAGACGGAAAAGATCAGACACCGTTTTTGTAACCAAGACCCTCAAACCTGTGTTAATAGAATAGTGGCCTAAATCTATATAGACCCACATTAGGTTAATTAGCTGTACAATGACTACATTCAGTTGTTGCATTACATTACGATGCCGATTAGAAACTGTCAGCCAAGAGTGACTTAGCATTATATGTATATATATATATGTTTGTATCTATATCTATATATAGATATATCGTCGTGTAGTTACTCCCACCATAATCATCATCTATCATGAGTTCCTGTATTGTCGATAGAAAAGACCCCCTGCCATGTAGTTTGCCTCAGGCTACCTCTTGCTTAATCCTGCACTGCTCTCTTGTGACTTTGTTTTGCAGGAACAACGACGAGCCAAGTTTAGCGCGATTTTGCTTGGTGAATTACAGTGTCTTGTCAGAACACTTCCATTAGCGTAGACATCGAGCGCGCCAACGCCGAGCTAAGTTGAATACACCTCACAACTAAGCGGTGGATTGCCATGGTGGGTGCCCAGGTATTCGTTCGTTTCATAGTGCAAGGAGTAAGTAGCTCAAAAGCAAATAAGTTATAATTCAGCATGGGGGCACTGCTAAAACTATTGAGCGGCTGCATAGCTATTTTCATGTTAAAATTCCAAATGGTACCCCTTACGTGAGATAGAAGTGGGGGAGGGGGGGGGGGTACCAATAGGACAATGTTTAATCCCAATGTTTGCCATGCTATGTGATCGCATTAGACGTGAGGCGCTGTGTTTGAAACAACGTAACAATGTATTTTTGGTGGGTGATCAATATGTTGTCAAACGTGACTTTGCTGGTGGACGTTTGATTGGCATTCAATATTGCAACTACCTGGTGGTATATAACTCAAGTTAGCCATACAAGCCTATTGCACCGGGATTTGTGTAAACTGATTGAGAGGGATGAGCGCGTGAAAATTGCGTTTCTTGTAATGGATGCACAGATATAATGCGCCAATGAATATGGAAGAATCATATTAAACGTTCAAAGCAGCTCTATCTACAGGGCTCAGAGATGAACCAATAAGCATTCGCGTATTCTCCAAGCCATGGAAGATCGCCCTAATAACACGACACATCAGGCACTTATATCCGGTTTCATAAGGTAGTCCAACCTCCTATAACTCGGACACATATTAGTTAGTTTGCTGGTTATTATGTGTAGTGGGGTATGAGGGGCCCATTTCCAATGACATAATCAATTTTCCGGGAGAGCATCAAAACTACATGACAAACACTATTACTATGCAAACAATATGCGTTAGTCGAATGTTACATCAATTACCTAAAGAGTGAGCATGGTTTTTCTTGCGAACGAGTTAAATTGATCCGAAAACTGCTGGTGATTTTGGCATAATGAATGCATGTGTTATATGTACATGTACATGTTACAGATACATTTAAGCACCGCATTCCAGACGGAATGTCATGCCGCGAGTGACATATAGAAGAAAGTTAAAATATCCAAGGACCGCCACTTAAGAAGCCTACTAGCCCCGTTTGTAGTGCGACAGTGTGATATATTAGTGTAACCAGCCTAGTTCGCACCAGCATTACGACATCCACTGTAAGTGGCCATGCATGGAAATCATGCGCGTAATCGAGTTAGTTCCACCGCGTTCATTTGAACTTGCATTGTCTCGTCGTAAATAAGGACGTTCATTAGCATGATTCAGTTTAAGGGTGCGGCATTCCGTGATTAAGCTATATCTAGGATCGATAACAGGCGTTCAACCTTTTCCCGTTAACGCGTGCTGATATGAAATAGAGGAATGCCACATATGCATTGATTTGCCTGCGTTACCTCACTTGTTCGTGTTGAATTTTAGATGGCAACGGAATACAGCACTTTGTTCAGGCGATCGACTTATTTCGCCATCGCACACGGCATGATACAACTTATATATATCCGGTAATAAACTGACAATATTCACACTAATGGCTAAAGAACGAATAATCTAAAAAGATAGCGTATACATAGTTGTTCGGGGACAAGGAATCCTTCATTACATGGTATCACATTAAGTGATTTATCTATCAATGCAAAGGGATGTTCCCAACCAAGTTGCACAACAGTATTGTGTTGTAAAGGACACGTTTACCCAGACTTCTTTTTCTAAATCTTCATAGACAATGATGGTAACACACCATGAATTAAAAATGTATCTGCTGTATCAAAAGACAAGGACCTTTTTCATGCTCCTTGAACAACGCAAATATCGATGAAGCACAAATGTTTCAATAATATGAAAGAACATAGTTTGGTGTAGCTGATTCACTAATTTAACATATATGAATAACCCACATCCAACAATGCCTCGCTATTGGTAGCATTGGATATGTTTGTACTGGATGTTTACTGATAGAAATATTACTCATGATGTATTTATGGTTTTATAGACAAACGGATTATAGTGAGCTGCTTGAGTGAGCTCGATTTATAATGGTTGGTCGCTGGTCGAGAGTGCGCTCATAAGGTTCAATGAGTTCGGCATCTGTTGCCATCATGCTATTGTAGCACATTGTTTTAAGTCCTAGGAGTAGTTTGGCTTGTTACTTTTTAATTTCCCCATGTCAAAACATGTCTTCAATTAGAGAAATTGTAATGCACCAAAAACAATTGGAATTTATTTTAAAAAAAGTACAAGTTGCAAACAATGTCGTAGTGAGTTGAAACCTGAAATCACACATTCATATGGACGTGCAAAATGATGTAGCTACGTGCATTTGCTACTTGAGTGTTTGTGAATTTCTGTTTTCCGGGCTTTTTATTGGCTTGTTTATACAACGACAATATTTTGGTTCGATGATCAATCCAAAATGAAAGAATTGTTCGAACACGACTGCCGCGTTGATGTTGTCAACTTTGTGACAATACATCATTCACTTATTAGTGATGCGTGAATGTTACGGTAGCCAAACAAATTCATTGCGAATGTTGTTACCAACTGTGGTGGTTTTTCTGGAGCTAGTATATAGAGCTAATTTCGAAGATGTGATGTACTGTAAACAGGATATGTACCAAAGCAATTTTTATTCAGACCCAACAGATGGCCACTCACACAAGCGATATTTAAATTTTGTCTTTGAATGGAGAGGAATATTGTCGGATCCGGTAGCAATACAGGTGCAGCTCAACAGAGTAGTTAGTAATGAGACCATTCATCTCAGTTTATGTTAATATACATGCACGTTTATGAAATATTAGTATACACTTTTAAATGTCAAAAGTTTCGCAACATGTTGACGACTTTACAGCACATTCAATATTTTTCATTCTAGTGTATTATGGACACCACTAACTCGATAAACGACGCAACGTGACTTTCTGTTATCCATTTCCCGAACCATCTTGTCGCATTATCTCTTTAAGTCGTGGTCATGCTGTGAAGGGTCAAGACAGATTGGAGTACATCATTTTGTCAATTATTACTGTTTGCGAATTAGCTGCATTATATTCGTTTACATTCCGTTCATGCATTCGTGTCTTATCCTGCATTTGCATCAAGTTCCGAGCAACGGTGCATAACTCCCTTACAAAGCTAACTGATTACTATGATAGTCCTGAAGGCAGTGAATAACATTTGGAGCGGACAAGCCGCGATATAGTTATAGAATGTTGAATGACTTCTGCAGCCTAGTGGAGACGGAGGAGTCAAACGATTTTCCCAGTTGGGTTTATTTCGTTGGATCATATAAACTAATGAGTGATTGGCATGAATCCATTAAATACAAAAAAGATGTCGGATCCAATGCTAGCTAAAGCATTTATGTGATACTAGTTTAATACGGCATATTCATGTTTTTAGCTTTACCGTACACAAAAAGCAAATAGCATAGTATGGACATAGCAGATTACCAGACCTAGCCGAAGTGTTGTTTACTTACTGAGTTTAATGGAAACGTCAATCACTGTCTGTGCTTGCTATCTTGTGGGTATGACATTGAAAGAGAATGAGTGTGCTTCCATGTAATGATACCTTTAGGGATTATCAGTCTTATCGTCAATACTTTAATTGGAGGAAACAAAGCAAATTGGTGATTGATATCTACAACAATGTGTCCTCGCTTGAAATTGACATATGTGAATATATTTCACTTTGACTTACAATACACGATAGTGGCCCACAAATTTTCCAGAACTGCAAAAGCAATACAATTTGCACGTAGTACGTCAAAATATAATATTTGCATTGCAGGGGCGATGGCGGGTGACTTTATGCAAGGTCGAGGCACAATAATTGCTAACAAAACGACGGACACATAATTATCATTGCTTGTGAGAATCTAGCCCATGGATTCAGAACAATGGTTTTTGCTTCTCCAAACCACTGGAATGAAATTGCCTAGCAGAAAAACAATTTCGGTATAATATTTAGTAAGAAAATATACCATTTTTGTTAATGCATTATCAGATAGAGACATAGGTGTTAGAGGAATATAGCTCTTGGTGTTCTGTGTATTCAGCTTGTCATGTAGCTGTATGTGAGCATCGACTAATCGCTCACATGTTATTATAACTGATACGGGCTATGTTCCGAAGTTTTTAACCTATCCGTTGCTTAACATTGTATTTGTGTAATGTGGCTATATAATTGTTGGATTTGCAGATGCATTTTCCATCAATAAAGGACTGCTCTTCGGATGTGGATATCTTAGAGTCTGCCTAAATAATGTGGCTGTGGTCTTATAATTAAGATATATAATGAAGGTGTAACTGTTGCGCGCGTATGTTGTGATAGTATGTTATGAACCCATGTGCAAAGAGTAATAAGGTCTCAGAGGCACCTAGCAATCATGAAGATAAATTAGCAAACAAAAACCCATAACAGGTAAAAAAATTATCCCTGCCATGAATAACAACGAGTTAAGTTATTAAAGAGTGCTTCTTGTGCATCTTAGATAGAATGCAGATCGCGTTAATATACATGAATATTCCCTGGTCATGGATACACTCTATTTTGATTCACGTTGCGAAATGATTTTTGTCCACACAATGTCCTGGTTAAATAGTCATTTATATGACAAAATAATACACTTAACACAAAGTATTTAGATGTAGAATGAGGTACAAAAATAGTTTGCGTTGGTGAGCAACATATGCCTGCCTTTAAAGCCGTGAGAAAGCCCATAAAGTGATGGTGATAGGAAAGTAAGACATTAACAGTTAATCTTCTATAACGTTATTAAAGAATTCCGCCATGAAGTTCAGATGTGTTGTATTATTACCTTTGAATGGTCACGTTTAAAAAGCATCCCGTGAAAGTTACGATTACTGCAACATAAGAATTTAGATTATATCGTATCGAATGAATCCGTGACTTTTGTGTATCAATGACATCACATCCTGAAATGCATTCAAACAATATAGAACGAGACCATTAGGTTGTCGTTTCCTACTTAAATGTATAACCAAAGTTATTGTCATTACGGTTAATTGGAACTAGTGCAGTTGTAAAGAGTTAACTGAAGTGACAATCTGTGTCTAATGGAATTAAATAGTGCGGTGTCTTTGAAAGATGTGCTGCCTAATGTGTTCCAAAATAAAGGTCGAGTCGACAAGTTCCAGTAATGCAAGTATTACCTCATTGAAAGAAAAGATGAAAGTAGAAGTGAAACATATACCAATGTTGGTCGCTTATTTTCACGCTACGTTAGGGTGGCGTGACATTATGTGAGAAACAATGTTGTATCGGCTCTGTGCCATGTGTTCGTTCATCGATGTATTGTACGACCTTTGGGTAGAGTGGTGCTGGTTAACAAAGCAGTAATGTAATGATATCACAATGCAAGCGTTCAACGAAATATAGGCCATAGGTATAATCAAATGTGGTTGAAACAAATGACAAGTATAACATCACCATTTCTCGTATTCAGGTTATCTTCAAAGTACTGCACACGTAATTTGAGCAATTTACGAATTGACTAATATCCTGTCTACCATTCAAACCAACACCAATTATATATCAATATGCATATCGATATATATATATATATATATATATATATATATATATATATATATATATATATATATATATATATATATATATATATATATAATATAAATAAATATATATATATATATATATATATATATATATATATATATATGTATATATATACATAACCATATATATTTATAGATAAATCTATATATATATATATAAATATATATATATATACATATATTTATATGTATAAATATATATAAAAATATATATATATATAATCATATGTATATACATATATATATATAATTTATATATATATATATTCATATATATACATATATATGTAGATATATAAATTTGTATATAAGCACTAATATGTATATATATCAAAATACATATATATATATATATTTATATATATACATATATATATATATATATATGAAATATATATATATATATATATATATATATATTTATAAATTTGTATATAAGCGCTAATATGTATTTATATATCAAAATACATATATATATATATAATATATGTATGTATATATATATATATATATATATATATATATATATATATATATATATATATATATATATTTATATAAATAAACATGTACAATGTTAATCTCGAATCACGGTCTGCATCAGCTAGCAGCGAACGATTATGGTTAATGAGGAGACTGATTGAAGAACCGTTCCTCTATTAATGGCTTATTTGATGTTATGTTTAAGTGATATTCAATGAAACGTAATGAAGAATGAATTTGACCTGTAAATTAATGTTATTGAGTCAATTGTTGTGTCATAACGTTGCAACTCGGTTGTAATAAGCGGGAAATTGAATACATCGTTTGAGGGAAGACATGCAGAGACCCGGATGTTTGAGTGACGCATATGCTACTTTTGCGCAGACAAGTAGCATGCTTCGAGCACTTTATTGTTAATGATGTAGCTTCCAGCAGGTTATTGTGCAGTAATGTAACTTGTTACCCAACCAGACAGCTTTATCATTCACAGTGGATGTGTATACTGCAAATGTTCAAGGGAAGTAAAACATTTCTACGAATGATCGGCTCTCGTGGATTAAGGTGACGCAAAGAGGCCTCATGAATGGGAATTTGATGTATGTATTCTTGATTGAATTTTTTAACCGAATGATATTAGGCGATACAGGCTATGTTATACTCTACAGGGATCAGATGTGCCATGATGGAAGTCGCGAATCAGCATTTGATGCATTATGTAACGATATTGTTGGTTGCATTGTACTCGACTTTGGAAAGAATGTATTCATCTAAAAGGTCATATAAAAGGTAATCTGGCAGAATGGTTACCATTTGTAAAACCAGATGGCGTATGCTCACTATTCATGTATTGGATATGCCTCAAGTGTCACAAAGCCATCAAAGACGTCAGCATCACGATGCATTTGAGGTAGTTTTGATGCGCTTGATCATGTCGATATCATAACCATACTTTTTCAAAGATCTACAAAAACTAACATGCAGAAATCGTGTGAACAACGTGCCGATTTTGTTTTATGCGTCGGATATCTAATACATAACATATGAAAGGGCAGTCATTAATTCAGTATATATATATTCTGGCTTAAGAAGTTAAATTGATCCCAACGCAGTAATTTCATTAAGCAAATGGTGGCCAAGGTCATATTATGCGTTTTACAGCAAATAATTCCTTGAATATTATTCGGGCGAATATATTTTTGAAAGTAATAACATTTGTAGCTGATAATAAATTGCTCGGTAATAATGTTGAACCATCTACTTCCCCTCTTGGTATAACCGACAGTACCATGCTGTTAGCATCCACTAGAAACACATACGAGAATGACTCATCGATTGGCAGTCGCTGATGCATGTTTAAAACCAACCAGATCGTTGATATAAGAACCTCGAGATGTACTAAAAGTATGGCCTATTCGAAGGGCATCTAGCTATCGATGAGAAACAATTGCACACATTGTTGTTTGGTGATGTACAGCACTGTATGAGCTGTTTTCAGTACCTGCATGGTTAAGGAACGACACAACACGAGAGTAGCAAATTTACGGCAATTAATGTTTCGAATTACTTGTTTTGGTATTTGCGCAGACGCATCACATTTTTTCATATTAACACTTCGAGGGTATCTTGGAATTTTGAGGAAGCACAATGTAATTGTTAACTGTACCTGGTACCAATAAGCTGTAGTGTGCTGCTTTGGACATAATCAGTCATGCCTTCATCATCATGCACCACATGAGGCAAGAGATAATATCATATGTAGAATATTATGTATATATATATAATGTTTGCATGCATAGCAATATATATATATATATATATATATATATATATATATATATATATATATATATATATGTGTGTGTGTATATATATATAGTGTGTGTGTGTGTGTGTGTGTGTGTGTGTGTGTGTGTGTGTGTGTGTGTGTGTATATATTATCGTACAGAGCTTTTCTTTGACCTTATAAAAGTAGTACTGCGCTTACATATAAACTAATTAACCGTTACTAAATTGTTGGTAATATGAGTATATTATTGAAAGGGGCAAGTGTCGAAAGCTTGGCTAAATTGCCAACAATGACACATACCAGGTAGGGCTGTTGTTAAAAAGGGTTAGGTAATAATATTGCAATTCAATTAGGACCAAGACCGTTTTGAATGTCAGTATGGCCTGGAACAAAGGACAATTACAGTCGAGTAATGGTGCAAATCTCAGACTAACGGGCGTATACAAATGGTACGATCTAGTGCGAATGTCTTCCTACCGTAGCAAGACTTACTCTGTTTTTAAGCAACAATACCCATGCCAAGAGGGGTGTAATACATGAAAGGCCTATGCAAGTAAAATGGCTCAATTCTTTCATTTCAGAGCACATGTGTAATCTCGCTGAACATGGCTATGGACGCAGTATCCGGCGCGTGCGCATATCCAAATGAGCCATCATCTCCGCTGCCTTTTTGTTAGCTTTGTGACCAGGCAACATAACTCTTTTTAAAGTAAACCCTCATATAGAGTTGTCAGCCTAACGCAGTGGATAAAGTATTCATCCACACTCTGAAGTCGATATAGTAGGCTAAAACATAAGCCAAATTCGGATATAAAAGAGTGCCTCGCAAAATGGTCGGCTTAGATGTCGTTTGTTGAAGAGGCAGAAAAAAAGCGCAATGACTTCAGTATGTGCCTGACATGAGCAACAAACACGATCCATTTATTGTTGTCAGGTTGACATCGCTTTTTTTACATATTACAGCAGTGTACCATATATCAACCAATTGACCCATCAAATAAAATCAGTTATTCCGCCTACTTTTTATATTGGCAAAGGAGGGTCTCACATGTACGGATATTGTATCAAATACTAGCGCTTCCTCTGTCACTCACGGAATATATCCAATTTTCTTGTATACCTTTAAAAGTAATGCGATAATGTTATGGGAAGATATTTACTACATTCGTGACACATACAGTGTGGGTGCATTCTGGCAAATATCTGCACCAATCGGTTTAATAGGTGCGCATAATGAGCATGCGTTTTACAATGCAAGGTATCCGTCGGTCAAGCCTGACTTTTGTTCGTGAAACATTTCACACGTGCATTGGTTAGAAAATTTAATGTTATCGGGTATATCTATAGTATGTGATGAATCAACATCTAATATCATTTGCATAAGGGATACGTAATATGTCGGTGATGGACGTCAGAAAGGACGTATTTTACAATTGACTGGAACGGTGCATGTTCACCGATAATAAACATGACAATTGACTCGTGCTGCGATAATATGTAAGTGGCAACAAAACAATGAATAGACCATGGGTATCAAATGTGGCTTTCGATGAATGAATATTCGAACCTGCAGCTGCTAATTGATACCTAACTCCTTTATTGTTACACTGACGTCAGTTATTGTTGAGACGCAATGTGCCGAAGTTACGGAAACGATAGCTGGCGGCGTGCAGTTGGTGTACATTTAAAATATATTGATGCATAGGGTAGATCTTGACGGCTTGGAATAACTTCATGGCGAGCATACAACTAGATCTGCTTGTATTTTAGTCAGATTTTAGGTTGGGAAGTTTTAAAAATTAACAACAGATGATTCTTCTGTACATGCTATGACAACGTACACGTTGGTGGCAAAGTTATAACGTCCGCTTTGTTTGTGTACGTTGCCTATCCATAACACTGTTCCGATCAACTTGATTAATGTTATATCGTAGATCAATTATTTTCCTTACCAGGTTGCTAGTCGCGGAAAGTAGTTGCTAGTCGTTTGCATGTATAATATATGTCACGTAATATATTGTATTCATGGACTTTATTTCCACAAATGGCCTCAAACCATATTGTATGTGGTCAAGCTTTTGGGCCGGTTTGTGAGACTATTTATGGAAAATATTGCCATCGCCCATCATGTTAGCTTGTACCCCCCCCCCCCCCCCAAGTTATGATGCGTATGGTATAAGGTGTGAGTAACCATGAAAACTTTTAAACAAAACACGCAAGAATTTATGACACGACCAATTTACACTGCTAGTAATCGCGATGACATCATGTACTTCGTCTGAGAACTAATGGGCAAAAATTTACTGAGGAAGGAGCGCCTGATGAGTAACATAATTTCAGACGAAGCATTTGGCATTTCATGCAGCGCTAGAGACACGACGTACCTCGCAAATAGAGCGCTGCGTCTAGCCTGAAAATATCACTTGGCGCGTGTCTAATACGATGTACCTACTTGGGGAAATCTTAATTGCAGACGCGAACGTTAGTAGTCAAACGAAAAAACATAGTAAACCCCATGCCATAGGCAAATTCTTTGAAATATGTCTGAACAGACTAGTTCGCCTTATTTGGCTCCTCTTATGTGTATATACACAAAGATTTTGTCGCGTACGGGGTTTGTCGGACAACACGATCGATAAATAATTTGAAAAACTCTTGCCAGCAATCGATATCAAAGTGTAACACAGCAATTCTGTCCATAGCAGCGACGCATTTAATGAGATATGACTTCGCAACAGATTTATTGATAAATGTCGAAAGTTTGAGAACTGCTGTTGTCCGCCAGAGTTATATTCCATGCCAAAGAGCCAGTCATTGATATAATTATTTTTAGATAAAAGAGTCCTCTAATTCTAATCAAGTATGCAATAATGCAGCGTTGAAGGCATGAACTGGTTCGAGGGCGCATTTTGAAGTGCGTGTGAACACTAGAGTGAAATGCAATTCCTGTGCATCATCCATTTTCTGCGGCTTTCAAAGGAGAAGGTTATTGGTATTCCGACGATCTACTCGACAATTCCTACATTTGGTTCCCGTTTGTAAGGTTTATTTACCTCATTGATAAAAAATGAATTCAGTTTTGACAGCCTTCTTGTGCCCACGTGTTTGCATAACAAACGTTATGATTGCTTGATTTCTCCGTATGATAATTAACATAATATAATTGTAAATTTGTTTGCCAGCAAGCAAAAAGCTATAACTAAAAACCTAGCATTTCAACGGCATGGTAAATTGTGATAAAATACATTGGTGAATCTACTCACGATGCAATAACCGATCAGACGAACGCCCGTTATATTACCATGCTGCTGATATCAACAATAACTAATGCCATATGTAGGTCACGATGTCACAACGTGGACAGGTATTAAGAACTGCCATACTGAAAGTCAGACATAGCACAATCAGGGACCATGGTAACTTAGAGTAAGCCAATTTTGAACAATGACGTTATACGCTGATAAATTTTCTACCTTGCCCATCTTTTCTAACCTTGAGCACGTCATGTGTGTTCAGGAGGTTAATTCAAGCAAAATGGAATTGTCGCAGCATCTAGCTATTCCTCAGACATTTACCCGAAGAACTCTACGCAATGATTTCTTTGACAACATTCAGGAACATTAATGTACTTGATGCAATAGCCACGCAGTACAACGACTTCTTTTCTTAACCATCACCGCATTGGACATATGTACATCTTTCGGCACACCAGGACAAGTTGAGTGTTATCTGCAAGAATATACGCATTTACGTAACATACACCTGACTACCAATCGCAGTGGAGAGTTCGATGCTGCGACTTAAAGGTAACACAGCATCACATTCAGTAAAACCATTACCTTCTAAAATGGACCAGTTTTCAGGCATGGGCGGTTTCATAACACTGAGTTCGAAAGTACCTTTATCTGTAACCAACGATCAGCTTTACGCATATGGTATCTTGCAATTTAATCAATTCATCAATAAGCTATACCCTGCCGTTTCAAGATATCGCGACAAAAGCCACGAATTACCGTTTGGCCAAATGTTAGCTGGCACTAATATCTTCCGCTTGCTAAATATTTCATTATTAAATGAAGGATGCCAAATGTTAGCCGGACACCACAATGAACGAGATTTGGTAGACATTCTTAGGGGTGTTTATTGACTTAGGTGTGTTAAGGTGTGTTTAGGTCTTATTCTGATTACAGTGCCATCCGGAATACAGCTTAACACAGCAACATCAATTCAAACTGTCGCAGGTAAAGTTCTTATTTAAGTCGATGCTTATAAGCTTTCAATCCATGCCTAGTCGCAGTGCCATCGCGAAATACAATTTTCAACTCTTGAAGAATATGCCATGGAGAGTTTCCTGCTAGAATACAGATGAAAGCGTCGATTTTAGTCAGTCCTATCTTCTGCAAACTGTGGCATTAATTTGGACAGCGCTTGTATATGTGTACCCGCCAAACGTTCACTGAGGACTGTATTGTTTTATCTCATCTAACAAAGTTCATCAGGCTCAATACCACGATTGATTGATTTCCAATGGTGCTTTCTGGTAGTTTTTGAGTCAGCATATTTAACATAATGATGGACATTGTCGGCTAGATGAAAGCACTCTCGACAATGCTTGTCAGCTTAAGACTCCATTAGAGCTTCACAAAGTTGACTGAATCCCTCCAGGTAACATAGAGAAAAAATGAGATTGGAGTCTCATAATCAAATCTTGAATACGATTAAAAAGCCCTGCGTCCCCGAGATGAAAGCCCTTGACATTGTCGGTCACCCTGAGGCTCTTGTGGTCCTTCACCCTGTCCGTGACTTCGAACCTCTAAGGTGGAATAGACAAACGCCACAGGTTATGCTCGTAAATCAAAAAGACTGGAGGCTCTGATTAAAACTTGAATAACATTAAAAAAAAAACAGTTGATACAAACTTTGCGGTGTCATAAGCTATGAAAGAAAATGTGGCCTAGGCACTATGTTGTCATTCATTACAAGCATATCTTAGCGCCGCTTTGCGAGAATCATACTACTAAGTATGTAAGCACCGTAAAGTATCAACACAAGATCGCGCTCTTTAAGAGTAAATCGGATAGCATCACGTGTTGATGCTATTTACCTCACAACACTTCAGATGAATTTACACACTTCATCATGACAGCGTGAACATATGTCGTCAATTTTCTGTTTTACCTGATGGCCATATACTCCATTGCAGTGAACGTGCAAGAACTGGCATGGAAATCAGATAGGTATAAAACTCATATTGATATATCTACATAATTGAATATGAACACTATCTGATTTAAACGCATTACTTTTTTTCTTATTGATGGGGTCAGTAATCTGATTTAAGAAGACAATTTCAGATTTGCTTAATACTTTCTTTGCACCAGTATTCATACAAGAGATACGTTTATGCTGTCCATTAACTAAGGAAATGTTCCGGACGGTTGTAAAGGTGCTAATGTGACGTTGCTATTCTAATTAGGCCTTCACCAACTACCAGTATAACCGGTAGGTCAACGTAACCCCCACAGTGATCAACATTATGGAAACAACCTAACTAACTGAATTAAACTTGAGGGTTTTCTGCGAAACGATCGTGCCAAACCGATCTCTGGGAATCCATAGAGGATGATACTACTATATTTGGCACTAGGCATCTTGTTAATTTGATACAATTAAACACCCA
The DNA here is from genome assembly GCA_034190875.2 of Urechis unicinctus. Taxonomy (NCBI): domain Eukaryota; kingdom Metazoa; phylum Annelida; class Polychaeta; order Xenopneusta; family Urechidae; genus Urechis; species Urechis unicinctus. The sequence goes on from CM067343.1 coordinate 16,624,302, forward strand.
CGATAAGCTAGCAACCTGTTAGCTCATGATATCAGTGGTGCAACTTTGCCATTGATGAATGGATGGCTCAGTGGGAAAAGACAAAAA
>CM067343.1:16631888-16707425 GCA_034190875.2 Urechis unicinctus
GTCACTATTTGACAATCAATATCTTTTACAATATATTTGCCGAGCGGCTGTTTGTGAACTGTCTATAAATATTTAGAGATAATTAGACGACAGCTAGAATAAAATGCCGAATAGATATAACTCAAAAAAGAAATGTGGTTCACATATCTGCTTGAGCTGTATTAATTAAACAGCAGATACAATAATTTATGTATGTTCTCATTCAATTTGCGTTTCATTTCAATCATTCCGAAATTGTTGTATGTTTGAATACTCTCATATATCGAGCAACAGGTGTAGCTATTTCAAGTATACATACATACTTGTAACACGTTTATAAATAATTATCAATGTAAAATATCTGGAATCTAAATTCACCTGACGTATCGGAAGCGCAACGAATATCTACGCGGAAAAAAGGTCCAGAGGATAACAAATAATATTTTATCAATGGATTTACCTTGAGCTACTTCCCCTGACATATGGATTTGTAGCTTCAGATTGCTCTGAAATTGCCTGCTCAGTGAAAAGCAATCCACAATTGACCCAGATTGATTGCGCACCTGATGGTTTTACCATCGTAAACGGGTGATTTAACAATAATTGACGGCAAACGCAAGAGCTAGTACAGCAATGAATTGCAGCGTTGTGGACATTCAAATACATCATGGTGCAAAATAGCTAACTTCCGCCACCAACCGGCTTTGTGGGGTAGAAATATTCGGGCTTCTATTTCGCAAGTCGTACAGAACATTTCCCTAGATATTATCCATTTGAAATGGACGAATCATCAGCTATAGTATGAAGCCGCATTGGGCAATCTCACTTTGAAAGAAAGGGCAGTGCGATATGGACCAAGTTCATCTTATTACAACCAGTGCGGTTTCTCACTTGTGAATTCGATCAATTTATGCGGCTCAACAAGCCCAAAAAAGATATATGGTTGATTTAGTTATGCAAACCCGTGAACCCATAATGTGTTATGATTTACGAGCCAAGCAAATAATTGCGGTTATATAATGATCACGAGGGAAGCATTGACATAATAACAATAATAAGACGTGGTCGTGATTCAATACCACAGTATCTTCGTTGTCTGTAATACCAATCAATACGCGCCATAAACAATGGCGTGGATGTGACATAACCTGCATGGATTCTGCTTGAGACAATAGACTATTTAGTTATGCATTGATGCCTTGAGATATTTATTCACGAAACGTAATTAAGAATGAATTTGACCGGTAAATTTATGTTATTGAGTCAAACGTTATGTCATAACGTTGCAACTCGGTTGTAATAAGCGGGAAGTTGTAAACATCGTTCGGGAGAAGACATACAGAGACCCGGATGTTTGAGTGACACATATGCTACTTTTGCGCAGACAAGTAGCATGCTTCGACCACTTTATTGTTATTGATGTGTAGCTTCCAGCAGGTTATAGTGCAGAAATGTTACATACAGTGGATGTGTACACTGCAAATGGTCAAGGGAAGTAAGAAAGTTCAACAAATGATCGGCTCTCGTGGTGTAAGGCGACACACAGAGGCCTCACGGGTATGAATTTGATATGTATTCTCGATTGACTTTTTGAACCGAATGATGTTAAACGATACAAGCTATGTTATACTCTACAGGGATCAGATGTGCCATGATTGAAGTCGCCAATCAGCATTTGATGCATTATGTAACGATATTGCTGGTTGTATTGGAAATAATGGATTCATCTAAAAAAGACATATAGAAAAGGTTATCTGGCAGAATGGTAACCATTTGTAAAACCAGATGATGTATGCTCACAACTCTTGTATTGGATATGCCTCAAGTGTCACGATGCATTTGAGGTAGTTTTGATGCGCTTGATAATGTCGATATTATAACCATACTTTTGTCAAAGGTTTACAAGAGCTAATATGCAGAAATCGTGTAAACAACGTGCCAATTTTGTTTTATGCGTTTGAGATCTAATACATTACATATGGTAGGGCAGTCATTAATTCAGTATACATATATTCTGGCTTAAGAAGTTAAATTGATCCCAACGCTGTGATTTCATTAAGCAAATGGTGGCCACCGTCATATTATGCGTTTTACAACAATTCTTTGAAAATTATTCGGGCGAATATATTGTTTGAAACTAATAACATTTGTAGCTGATAATAAATTGCTCGGTAATTATGTTGAACCATCTTCTTCCCCTCTTGGTATAACCGACAGTACCATGTTGTTAGCATCCACTAAAAACACATAAGGGAATGACTCATCGATTGGCAGTCGCTGATGTATATTTAGGACCAAGCAGATCGTTGAGATAAGAAGCATGAGATGTACTAAATGTATGACCTATTCTAAGAGTATCTAGCTATCGATGAGAAACAATTGCACACATTGTTGCTTGGTGATGTATAGCACTGTATGAGTTGTTTTCAGTTCTTGCCTGGTAAAGAAACTACACAACACGCAAGTAGCAACTTTACGGCAACTAATGCATCAAATTACATGTTTTGGTAAATGTGCAGACGCATCATATATTTTCATATTAACACTTGCGTCGCTCAATTCGAGGTTATCTTGGTATTTCGAGGAAGCACAATATAATTAATAACAAACCTTGTAACAGTAAGCTGCAGTGTGCTGCTAGGGACATAATCAGGCGTGCATACATCTTTATCAGTCACATGATGTAAGCTGATGAGCCCAGCTGATCATTCATCATATGCACGTAGGCAAGAGCATATCATATGCAGGCATTTATTGATTGTATGGATGCATAGTATGCAGCCGTGACTTGGTAGGCACATATGATTCTAAGAGTTTCGTGATTGATGTCAATATCGTGATCGAAACAAGATATAATCCGGCAATAGCTCTAAGTTATGAAAATGTAAGCGCGCTTACTTGTCTGTAACTTGCTTTGCTTGGTTCTCGTATGTTACAATGTCGTGATTATATTTATAAATAGTTATCTATATATATATATATATATATAGATATATAAGAATATATATATATATATATATATATATCTCTAGATATATATATATATATATATATATATATATATATATATATATATATATATATATATATATATATATATATATATATCTATATATCTATATATATATATATATCTATATATATATATATATATATATCTATATATATATATATATATATATATCCGGCTATCTATCACAGTGCAAACCATTTTTAAAATTTAGGCATGATCGTACGGTGCTTTTCTTTGAGTTTATGAAAGCACTGCGCTAATAATAAACTAATTAACCGTTATGAAATTGTTGGTAATATGAGTATATAATTGAAAGGGGCAAGTACCGGAAGCTTGGTTAAATTGACATCGATGACACATACCAGGCAGGGCTGTTGTTGGAAAAGGGTGGAGTAGAGTTTGGTAATTAGATAGCAATTCAATTAGGTCCAATACCCTATCGATTTTCAGTTTTGCCTGGAACAAAGGACAATTACAGCCTAGTAAGGGTGCAAATCTCAGACTAACGGGCGTATACAAATGGAACGATCTAGCGCGAATGTTTTCCTACGTAGCAGTACTTACTCTGATTTTAGGCAACAATACCCATTCCAAGAGGGTTGTAACACGTGTACGGCCTATACAAGTAGAATGGCTCAATATTTTTCATTTCAGGGCACATGTGTAATCATCACATCTCGCTGAACACGGCTATCGACGCAATATCCTACCAGTGCGCATATCCAAATTAGGCAACATCTCCACTGCCGTTTTGTTAGCTTTTTGACCAGGCCACAGAACTTCTTTTCAAACTAAATCCTCATATGGAGCTCTCAGCTTAATGCAGTGGATAAATTATTCATCCGCACTCTGCGGTTGATAAAGTAGGTTAAAACATTAGCCAAATTCTGATGTAAAAGAGCGCATCGCACAATGGTCGGCTTAGATGTCGCTTGTTGAAGAGGCAGAAAAGAAGAAGCAATGACCTCAATATACGCTTGTCATGAGCAACCAAACACGATCCATTTATTGTTGACAAGTTGACATCGCATTTTATACATATTTCCATATATAGAGGTGCGCCATATATTAACCAATTAACCGATCAAATAAAATCAGTTATTCCGCCTACATTCTGCTTTTGGCAAAGGAAGGTCGCACATATCCGAATATCGTATCCAATACAAGAGCCTCCGCCGTCACTCACGGAACATATCCAATTTTCATGTGTACCTTTAAAAGTAATGCGCTAATATTATTGGAATATATCTACAACGTCCGTGACACATACAGTGTGGGTGCATTCTGGCAAATATATGCACCAATCGGTTAATTAGGTACGACTAATAAGCACACATTTGACAATGCAATGTATCCGTCGGACAGACCTGCATTTTGTTCGTGAAACATATCGCACGTGCATTTATTGGCAAATTAAATGTAATCGTGCATTTATTTATTGTATGCGATGAATCAACATCTAATATCATGTGCATAAGGGCTGCGTAATATGTCAGTGATTTACGCCAGAAAGGACGTATTTTACAATTGAATGGAACGGTACAAGTTCAATGCAGGTTCATAATACCGGTAATAAACATGACTTGCGTCGCCATAATGTATTAGTGGCAACAACACAATGACTAGGGGTTACACACGTGGCTTTCGATGGATAAATTCTTCAAACCTGCAACTGCTAATTGATACCTAACTCCTTTATTGTAACACTGACGTCAGTTATTATTGGCCGTTAGAAATGTGCAAAAGTTGAACTATACTTAGACGTCGGAGTTACGACGGCATTTGTTGTATTTTCCTACGGAAAACGATAGTAGGCAAATGATGCAAAGGGTAGATCCTAATTGCTTGGAATAACTTCATGGCTACAAAACAACTAATGCTGCTTGGAATTGTGTCACATTTTATGTTGTGAACATTTGAAAAGTAACAATAGATGATTCTTCTGTACGTGCTATGACAACGTAAACATTGGTTGCAACGTGATCTAAGCAAATGATACACTAACATGTTATTGCCACTCGTGTAACCTCTCTTGGGAGGGTCGTCAGATAAAGTTTGATCGACTGAGATGACAGAAGCAAGGATCACTTCAATCATCGAATTAGATCAGTGCAGCCTGTGAATTAATTCATCATGGGGTATTCATTCAATGTGACATATTGGAAAGGATTCAAAGACGTTCCACACAGTTCGTCGTTGGAAGGTCTGATAAAGCTTGTTAAAGACTATTACATTTATTTGTCCTAATGCAAGTTGTGCGCAAACATCGAACCATGAAAGGTGCCTTCAATGCATAAAGTTGTTATTCAGATGAACAGCATATCAGTAATGACAGCAACGCAAGACCTATCCGTTTTAAGTGACAAAAGGCTGTAGTAAACCCGATAAAGTAGGTCTATACTTGCCATATACTACGATTAAATCTCTTATCTCCTAAGCGTTCAACGAAGCAACGATGGACCAAGCGGTGTTCGTGCTTTGGAATGTTTGTCACTTAGTTATTCACATCTAAATGAATTCCTCAATCAACACAATAAATTTGTAGCACCAGCTGTATCATTGATAGCGTTATTTCTGGCATATTTACCTAGTAATTGCCGTATAGTCCACAGTCCAATTGGGTGCTATTCCCACATTTTCCTGCCGAATCAACATATGCCAATCTATATTTGAGGCAGGCGGGGCTAGATTGCATGTTGTCCTACAAATTGGCAACCTCTACCTCGCACGGATAGATCGTTTGATTTTGAGAAATGTTGCCACATATTATCGTGAAAACATGGGCTTACAGTGCACCTCTTGTGAACTCTCTATAAAGGTTCCCGAGTCAGAGAATTCACAGACAATATTCACGTGGCAATGCTTGAATGGAATCTTAATGGCATCAAACTAACCGCATATATAAAGTATCTGATATCAGCGGTTGCCATACATTTATTTCCGATAGGAATCAGTAAGTGAATGAATATTTGAGATTAAGTCGTAAAAGGAAGAGGTTATGCTTGTTCGTTATTTAGGAAACAACGCACATCCAATCAGCTATTCCAATTTTGTCTAATCGGTCGAAATGGAGCGAGTCACTTATTTAAACCGTTAGTTCCCGTGCGTGCTTGCAAGGAACAAGCAAGTCCGCTGAAATGGCAGATTGCTTTTCAACAGAATACATGTTGGCTTGGATTAACCAATTCCGCCACACCTAGGACGAAGAAGTGATCAATTAACCTCAATATAGCGTTGTCATATTGATTCACATATAATGATAGGGCTTGGTCACACTGCGATGAGTCAAAATTAAACGCGTCCGCGGTGTCATAAAAAGATAGGTCAACACTTATCTAACCATAAAAGGATAGAACCCATTTTATATTCAAGGTCCACTGGCCCCTGGCTACGGACCTTCTTTACATGTTAATGATATTCAAAACTGCGTGCCAGAGTCTATGATGAGAACAAGTCTTCCAGTGGTTCAGCATCATTGTCTCGGATTGGACGGTGTCACATTTTCCGAAGAACTGGCGCCATATTTGCTTGTATACGCTCTATAGCCCTCTTTTCACATGAACTGGAGTATAATCTGCTGCTTAACCATAGAAATGACTCCAACAGAAAGCCTTGATTATGCACAACAGCTGCATGGCGTGATATTGGATTTTCAAAGGAGTTGTGCACTCTGCAGCTTGGATAAAACCGCGAGACGCCCACAGAATGTAGAATACAGTCTGCGTGATTTCATTGCATGCAGAGCATAATTATGAAGATGACGTCACATCAAGCATAGGGTGCGTGTCACGTGTCAGTTTCCCGACCCGGACGCTTGCAAAAAAGGTCACACCATGAGATGGAAAGCCACACCTATGACGGCATAGCTTTCATTAACCAGCAATGTAATTATAAAACGACATTGTAAAGTGCTTAAATCCTGTTCACATTACCGCACCTGTCGACATAAGTATATTCTTTGATTTCATAATTCAACCAGGTGTATGTATATTAAAACCATGAAGCAGAAACCATTGACACATCTAACATAGATCGCCTACACAGCCAAAAAAGCAAGCTCGGGTGCCTATAAATATATTTTAGAGAAAAGTCAATCATTTTTTATCACGAATATATTGGAATATATTTTTAAAATAATATTAGTGATTATATTAATGATAAGGATAAGAAAAAAGTCGCATTTGTATGACACCTGTTCTATTCAGTCATTATCGATTCACACAGTTGTTATACGTCTGGAAAGCTACCAGGAAGAGATGCGTTTTTGTCTTAAACGTAGGAAGGGATTGGCAGTGTCTTAACACTGAGGTCATCTTATTCCAACGGCGTGTGGCAAAAACACAGAAAGAACCACCGACTGACATCTGGTTCTCTTGGGTCATGTTGATCAGGAGGAGCAATTCGCAATCACGGCCGTTTGTTGAAGTATGTTGAATGACATAGTGATATAACCTGTGCCAACAAAACTGTTATGGATCTTGTAAGCGTGCGCATTGATATCGACATAATTCTACTTGTTTTATGTACACAAGTGTTCTAGTCAGTATTCATAACACATCATCAAAAGATAAATGTGTTCAAATGTAGTTGGGGCTACTCCGACAGCGTCTACAACTCAAGCCGACAGCGACAACGACAGTTTTGTAACTAATTCCGAAGGTACAAAACCTGGGATTCTAAATTCGCTAGACGCATCTGAAGCGCAACACAAACCACAGCAAATATCTTAGTGACAAAAACGTGCGAAGGATACCAAATAATATGCATTTGCCTTGAGGAACTTCCATATTGATTTGTAGCATCGAATTGCTTTGAAATTGCATGTCGGGTGAACTGCAATTTACAACTGACATTGATTAATTGCGCACTAAATGGTTTTAACGCGATAAACAGGTGTTTAACACATACTCGATGATAAACACTACAACAAATTCAGCAGCGGATTGCAGCAGGCGTGCATTCAAATAAATTATGCTTCTGGGGAGTTTGCCCAGTCGGTATATATATATATTTAAAAAGGCCAGCAAAACAACATAAGCCGTTACAGGAGAACGGAATAACATCAAGATATCATATTATTTTAAAAACAGCTACTTATCAGTAAAACAAACAGCAAAGGATCATTTGAGGATAGAATAGAAAATCATGTAAGAACCAATCCCGGAGCATATTACGGCTATGTAAGATCAAAACGGAAAACTGGTGAAACCATAATTTCTCTATTGGTTTCAAAAATGCAATTTCGGAAGACAAACAAACTAAGATGTACTTGGTGATTACATCTGAAATTGATGACCAGGTAGCAGGACTCTAGGAACCAATTATATTAACGGTGATGAAAAGAAGTAATTTGAGAGAATAACTATTAGTCAGGACCAAGTCATTAAACTTCTAACGTCGATAACCCAATACAAGGCGGCAATTTGCTTAGGTACGCTCTGCCCTCGGAACGCACAACAGAAGTATCGCTAAAACGTTTTATCAAATTCAACCAACCCCTAAATGAAGGAACTCTTCCATGTGACCGGATACGTACTCATGTTACACGTATTGTCAATCAAAGCAATCGTCAGCTGCCAGCAAATTATCGGCCAGTCAGCTTAAAAAAGCGATAAACTCATTGAACGCTTCCTTAAAATGATTCATTAAATAAGAGGCCTTTCAAAGAGCTTTTGATTAAATTCCCTATCAACGGTCTTCTAGCTTAGTTATGGCCGATTGCATCGGCGGTAGTATAATAGCATGGATAAATGAATGACTCTGTAATGGAAGACATAGAGGGGTGAACAATGGTATTGAATCAGATCGGGTTAATATTGGCCTATATATAGATATAGATGAATGTGTTCAAAGACAGTGTGTAAGAACTGAAAACTGGTCTCATCACATTAATGCCATAAAAACCAATTTATTTTAAATAAGATGATTGCAAAATGGTTGGTTCGGAAATATTTTCTAATTATATTACTGATTGCTCAATGTCGTTTACATTATGGCGGTGTCTTTCATTTGGCCATCGCTGGTTCGATAACTAGTGATATCACTCTATTCGAAAGATAGACGACTAATTTACTCGCCTCAAAGTACCACGGACGGAAACATCGTATAATCATCGAGGTAATATATATGTTATAATAAGGTTATACTCGGCGACAATCTCCCTTCAATATATAATGGCTTCACATCTCTATATTATTCGTTCAACACGTCAGATTCTTATTTGATGGAACACCAGTAATCATAAGCACCATTCCTCATAAAACAATTATTACTTGACTTGGCACATAATGTTATAATGCCATTATATCCATATTCGTACAAAAATGCCACATTTTTCGGTCGCAATACGGCATACTCTCACACAAACATCAAAGCTGCTCATCAACTACACAATTGGATGGATACAGCACCTTAACGAATTATGTTGCAAGAATAACCATGCAATAGATGCATGTTCTGCAATGTCACAACTTCTTCTACAGATGACAACATTTCTTTGGGGACTTAAATGATGATATTGCCTCTCTATTCTCAGATTTCCTATATCGGGATCCTGAAATAAACTCTAATACGCATACCACCATATCACATGATGCTATATACGGTTTTATTCTAACTTGCTACGCGAAATCTGCATTGACCAAAATGCTGCAGGGCACTTGTGACATCCTGAAAAGGTATTATTTGATAGATATCTTGTATCTTTGGTATCAATAGTGAAGTGTCAATAACGCTCATTCACCTTACTAGACGCTAAGGCTGCAAATAGTATTTTGTCGCCAAAAATATCCTATCGCCACTATTTTAGATATATAAATGGTTGCAGTCCACGTGATAAATTTTTAACGTCACTCGACCGATATATATATACGAATCAAGATCAGTATATATTATAAATGCTAAATTGGGTTCGTCATGGGATATTGGAATGGTTTTACGCAATCACGTTAACTTTTTGCATGTATTATACCTATGTTGGACTTTCCCAATGTTATGGCACCGAGGTAAACAGTATATTGTCTGCTTACTTGTAATGTGTTACCACGAAGTGCAGTGCGACGGACGCACCCCTGCCTCTTATACATGAAACCATTGATTAATTATACTCGCGCACAGAACTTTAGAACGATAAACAATGGGCTCACAGGTGGCTTTTTCTTTCCCCGAAAAACAACAACATATGTACTGCAACTAGCATATTTTGAAACTAATGATTGCACAGACGAATATTATATTTTAAGATGTTGTCAAACGCTCTCAGGCAATAATGGCATATAAATGCTGGTGCAACTATGGAAAATAGGATGTTATGGAGATTAATGTTCAATAACATGAGTTATCTCACATTTATATGGCTTGATATTGAGAAGAATTAATATCAGCCAATTGGTCCAGCTCAGACAAATAACTATGAAGATTTAGGTTAGCACCAACGATGCTATATACAACGATAACCGCTATTATTGCTTTTTTTGCCAGCTCAGCCTGTTTAATTCCGACTATTCATGACTTTCCTCAGTAAACATAAATACATACATACATACATACATACATACATACATACATACATACATACATACATACATACATACATACATACATGCATACATGCATACATACATACATACATACATACATACATACATACATACATACATACATACATACATACATACATACATACATACATACATACATACATACATACATACATACATACATACATACATACATACATACATATATACATACATACATACATACATACATACATACATACATACATACATACATACATACATACATACATACATACATACATACATACATACATACATACATGCATACATACATATTTGGATACTTATATACATACATTCCTCTATACATGCATGCATCCATACAGGCTAGGATGCATGCATGGATTCAAGCATGCACGCGTGTAATCATACATATCTTCATACATGCATGCATATACACACACGCGCATGCGCACATGCATTTATGCATGCAAACCTACTTGCATACATGCGTAAAGCAAACATTTTACATATATGCATAGATACATACATACATATATACATGCATGCATACGTACATGCTTACGTAAATACATCGCGACAGAGTTCATATAGTACAACGTGGTCGGAACACTGAGTACGGCTCGGCAACTCATTGATACAAACAATCTTCCATGAACGTCAAACCGCTTCGTTTGTTTTGGACTGTTCCCATCAAACGTCGCGCTTTCGCGATCTGGAAAACAGAAATAGCGGTAAACTGCTGATTGTGCTAGATTGGCCATGGCGTACCGACAACTCGACGTGATAATAACGACATGTAAAGGTAAACATAATCAATAACGTCTAATAAACGCCATGCGTGGAAGTGAAGATGAGATAAACCATTAAGTAGAATTATATTAAATCATATTTACATAAATTTATAAATGGCTCGATCCTTATCCAAGACAGCTCTAAGGCGATCATTGCCGAGTTTGTCTCCTTAGATATAGCAAATCTAGCAGTATTGTGTGGCTTTTGGATGAGAGTCCGAGAGGAGGGGGCCATGAATTGAGAAATTTTACCATTCGTCTTCGAAAAGAAACTTGAACAATTTAATCGTTAGCCCTTAAATACCGAGTGGTCATGTGTGTGACACAACACGACTGAATCTGGTCATCACTATTAACGCCAGCGCAGCATAAAATGATGAAATATTGGCATTACACGCTAGGGCACTGAATATCTTTATCAATTGTGATTACGTAGAGTATGAATGAATCAAACTATGTCGATTACTCCCAACAATCAGACGCCAGTTAATCAACATAACGATTTTAAGGATCATACAAACAATGATAAAGAGTGTAGTCACCATAATGAACAAGTATAAAATGATAGCGATTTCAGCAGAGCCGGTGATATTTGGCAAAAAGTACACTGTGTGTGTAGATGTATGTTTCCCTTCCATAACAATAATCCGTTCTACTTAATTAAAGTAATGCTGTGGACAAATTGTATTTCCTTATTATAATACGGGCCCAGTTTGCTAGTTGTTTGCTTGTGTGATATATGCCACGTGTAATCTTGTATGCAACGGCAGTAATAATGAATTTGGCTGAACTTTCGGGCCGAGACTAAGTCTATATATGCGAATTGATCAAAGACTGAAATCGAACAAACATTCCAGCTCAATGATAAAAGTGTGCAGCCCACTGGGTGCTGTTTACTACATTTTGCTGGTGATGTAACCTAGGGGAGCCGCGTGAGCAAACATTGAGCACAGCGTGATATCAACAAGACGTTTACATCACTTGTGCTAAAAGCACGTACATGGGATGCTCGTTTCTTTATATGCACAATCCTTGCCAAGCCCCTAGGTCTAATTTCACCCTCAAATATTATGTTATCCTTTGTAATATCTTACGCTGTGTAATACGGCGTTGTGCCCCTGATACGACTCCCAAGCTTTGACGTTTATACGATCGCGACATTGCTATGGTGGTCTCACTATTGATGATACCCGTACCTGCCAGATTGTACCTCCGGGGATGCGATACAATGCAAGGGAGCATTGTGACCTATTATTGTGAAATATTGCGATATCCTTAAGGCAATTGAGTCACTTGCGATACAATCAGATGCATATGAGATGCCCCTCTCTTTAGATGCACAATCTACGATTCATTTATACATGGGAACAATTAATATATGTTTCAGCTCTAGCTGCCTGTCAAACCTCACTTATACAAAAATCCAAAAACAGTCAGTTATCACTGTCAAAAGATGACAAGGTGAAACTCTTACGTGATACGCCTCACGTCATAAGCTGTTACTAAAATAACCATTTTAGCCTTGCAGCGTAGCCGACACTTCCCTGTGCAACCCGCTTGAACGACGAACAAATGCTGCGACGCAACATTCATCCTCTTGCGACTCGATATAGTGCGTTAACATAATATGTTTCAAGGACAACACCCATATGTAGCCACATTTGAATTCCCTTCATCATTTTTCCTATTACTGCACAATTACACACCGTGGGTATGTGGTATGTGGAATTAAATGAGCCAAGAGCCGCGCCAACCCGAGCTTTCATGTAGCACGCAATAGAAAACGACCACTAAGGCAATGTAGATTTTCGAAGTTATAGATGCTTGGCATTTGTGACATTTGTACGATGCCCTTTCCCAGTAGCATGCTCACTAGCGATTTACAAAGTTCTAGGTCTAGAAAGCTATATAGAAAAGGTGGGTTTTTTTGCGCTGGGTTGAGCTCAAGCAGGGATTCGCATGGTTTTAACAGTGAGAGCATTTTATTCCAATGGCGCGGGGCAAAAACACTAACGACCCTGTCACTGACTGTGTAAAATTTCGCTCGTGGCTCTACATGGAGATATTTACTTACTGTACGTAGACAGCTAGAGGGCTGGTACGGGTTCTGCAGCTGGCATATACAGTCAGAGGCCAGGACCAGAAGTACCAATCTGTAGTCGTGCGCTAGACCAAATAAATACAAACAAAACTGCCACGGATCTTGTAAACTTAACCTGCAATGGTGCCGTAATCGACATGCTGTATATGCTCTGGTCAGTATTCATAATGCCTTATCAAAAATATGTTGTTGCTACACATGCCAATAATGTCTAAATTTTCGAGCCGACCGCGACCACCAAAGCTCGTTTGAGCCTATATTCATACTTTAAATAATCTCTAGGATATAAGATCAGGAGGCTGAATTATGTAATACTCTACATGGATCAGTTGTGCCATATCAGCAATGATGCATTATGAAATAAATTAATGGTTGCTTTGTACTCGAGCTTGAAAAGAATGGTTTTTTTTTAGGAAGACCTTTTGGAAGTGTTCTGGCAGCATAGTGGCTACTTCTTAAACTCGATACCGAATAAATGCCATTCCTATGTGGAAATGCATCGAGTGTTGCGAATTCAATGAGATACACCGTTTACAATATTGACGTCAACGAGTGGGTGTCTTATAACCTATTAAATACACATAACACATTCACGAATGTGTCATATGAAACAAATATTACATAGGTGAGCTTTATGATAATGAAGATATTATTTCTGACTAATATGGTGAAAACCAGTGAACAACATGCCAATTATTAATCCGTCGAAGTAGCTATGCATAACATACGGTAAGGCAGTCAATTAATTTGATATGTTGGTATCAACATTTTGTGTTAAGCGACTAAATTGCTCCCGATGCAATGATTTAATTATGCTAATAAAAACATCATGTTCTGCATTTCACAACTCGTTCTTTCCTATTTGGACATTATTTGGGTGAATGTATCGCGGGTTTCTAAAAACATCAATTTTAAATCTCAATGATTATACATTACTCGGGTATTGTTTTTACAATCTACTTCCCTTCTAGCATGAACCAACAGTATCGTGCACTTAGCATCCACTAGAAACACATATGGGAATTTTCAGTCACATATTTAGGACCGGCCAAACCGTTGAGATCAGATGCTCTGGTTATTCTCAATTGGTTCACTAGCAATTAGTATAAAGCTACTGTACACGTTTCTATCAGATAGTTTCACCATAATTACGCTAACCCCATGCGGGAGGTGCTTGCTTTGTTAAGAACTAACACTGCACTCTTAACACTGAAAGAAATACTTGATAAGCGTGAGCTGCTATTGTAGTGTATTGTATGTTAATAAACGCAACATTTTGCTCAATGAAAATCGTTCAGTTTTATCTAGCTTGGGTAAGTGATATTTACATGGCCGACTGTTCATCGTTATATTTAGCGCCTACTCTCACATCGTAAACATTATTGGATGCAACGGGAGCATGACTTTTGACAATAATGGTATATTGGACGACTCGCCGGTTCTCGTGTTCGTCTCTGCTTTTGGTAAGTTTTTAACCTTTAGCTGCCGAGTTGCATATTGCACTAGACCTCTGTAAGCATGATATGTCAAATGTCTCGATCACGTTGCGAGAGGTCCTGTACTAAGGGTAGATTTGCCTTGTGTCTGGGTATCTGTGAACGAATAACGATATTTGATGCGAAAGAAGTGTAATGGAATGGGCATATTTCTATATTTAGAATGTGAGAACAGTAATGTTGACGAAGAATTTATTGATTGTGGATGATCAATTCTTTTACAACGACAATACTGGAGCTGTATTAAAACATAAACTACTCGCTATTGTATTTACAGCCATTGACGGTGCATGAAGGGTATATGTTGACGTGATAATGACGACATATTTAGGTAAACATAATCAATAACGTCTAATAAACGCCATGCGAGGACGTGAAGATGAGATAAAGCATTAAGTAGAATTATATTAAATCATATTTACATAAATTTATGAATGGCTCGATCCTTATCCTAGACAGCTGTAAAGCGATCATTGCCGAGTTTGCCTCCTTAGATATGGCAAATCTAGCAGTATTGTGTGGCTTTTGGATGAGAGTTCGAGAGGAGGGGGCCATGAATTGAGAACTTTTACCATTCGTCTTCGAACAGAAACTTGAGCAATTTAATCGTTAGCCCTTAAATACCGAGAGGTCATGTGTGTGACACAAATGACTGAATCTGGTCATCACCATTAACGCCAGCGCAGCATAAAATGATAAAATATTGGCATTACACGCTAGGGCACTGAATATCTTTATCAATTGAGATTACGTAAAGTATGAATGAATCAAACTATGTCGATTACTCCCAACAATCAGACGCCAGTTCATCAACATAACGAATTTAAGGATCATACAAACAATGATAAAGAGTGTAGTCACCATAATGAACAAGTATAAAATGATAGCGATTTCAGCAGAGCCGGTGATATTTGGCAAAAAGTACACTGTGTGTGTAGATGTGTTTCCCTTCCATAACAATAATCCGTTCTACTTAATTAAAGTAATGCTGTGGACCAATTGTATTTTCCATATTATAATACGGGCCCAGTTTGCTAGTTGTTTGCTTGTTTGATATATGCCACGTGTAATCTTGTATGCAACGCAGTAATAATGAATTTGGCTGAACTTTCAGGCCGAGACTAAGTCTATATATGCAAAATGATCAAAGACTGAAATCGAGCAAACATTCCAGCTCAATGCTAAAAGTGTGCAGCCCACTGGGTGCTGTTTACCACATTTTGCTGGTGATGTAACGTAGGAGAGCCGCGTGAGCAAACATTGAGCACAGCGTGATATCAACAAGACGTTTACATCATTTGTGCTAAAAGCACGTACATGGGATGCTCGTTTCTTTATATGCACAATCCTTGCCAAGCCCCTAGGTCTAATTTCACCCTCACATATTATGTTATCCTTTGTAATATCTTACGCTGTGTAATACGGCGTTGTGCCCCTGATACGACTCCCAAGCTTTGACGTTTATACGATAGCGACATTGCTATGGTGGTCACACTATTGATGATACCCGTACCTGCCAGATTGTACCTCCGGGGATGCGATACAATGCAAGGGAGTATTGTGACCTATTATTGTGAAATATTGCGATATCATTAAGGCAATCGAGTCACTTGTGATACAATCAGATGCATATGAGATACTCCTCTCTTTAGATGCATAATCTACGATTCATTTATACATGTGAACAATTAATATATGTTTCAGCTCTAGCTGCCTGTCAAACCTCACTGATACAAAAATCCAAGAACAGTCAGTTATCACTGTCAAAAGATGACACGGTGAAACTCTTACGTGATGCACCTCACGTCATAAGCTGTTACTAAAATAGCCATTTTAGCCTTGCAGCGTAGCCGACACTTCCCGGTGCAACCCGCTTGAACGACGAACAAGTGCTGCGACGCAATATTAATCCTCTTGCTCGATATAGTGCGTTAACATAATATGTTTCAAGGACAACGCCCATATGTAGCCACATTGGAATTCCCTTCACCATTTTCCCTATTACTGCACAATTACACACCGTGGGTATGTGGTATGTGGAATTAAATGAGCCAACAGACGAGCCAACCCGAGCTTTCATGTAGCACGCAATGGAAAACGACCACTAAGGCAATGTAGATTTTCGAACTTATAGATGCTTGGCATTTGTGACATTTGTACGATGCCCTTTCCCAGTAGCATGCTCACTAGCAATTTACACAGTTCTAGGTCTAGAAAGCTATATAGAAAAGGTGCTTTTTTGGCGCTGGGTTGAGCTTAAGCAGGGATTCGCATGGTTTTAACAGTGAGAGCATTTTATTCCAATGGCGCGGGGCAAAAACACTAGCGACCCTGTCACTGACTGTGTAAAGTTTCGCTCGTGGCTCTACATGGAGATATTTATTTACTGTATGTAGACATCTAGAGGGCTGGTACGGGTTCTGCAGCTGGCATATACAGTCAGAGGCCTTGACCATAAGTACCAATCTGTAGTCGTGCGCTAGACCAAATAAATACAAACAAAACTGCCACGGATCTTGTAAACTTAACCTGCAATGGTGCTGTAATCGACATGCTGTATATGCTCTGGTCAGTATTCATAATGCATTATCAAAAATAAGTTGTTGCTACACATGCCAATAATGTCTAAATTTTCGAGCCGACCGTGACCACAAAAGCTCGGTTGAGCCTATATTAATACTTTAAATAATCTCTAGGATATAAGATCAGGAGGCTGAATTATGTAATACTATACAGGGATCAGTTGTGCCATATCAGCAATGATGCATTATGAAATAAATTAATGGTTGCTTTGTACTCGAGCTTGAAAAGAATGTATTTCTTTTGGGAAGACTTTTTGGGAAGTGTCCTTGCAGCAAAGTGGCTACTTCTTAAACTCGATACCCAAAAATGTCATTCCTGTGTTGGAAATGCATCGAGTGTTGCGAATTCAATGAGATACACCGTTTACAATATTGACGTCAACGAGTGGGTGTCTTATAACCTATTAAATACACATAACACATTCACGAATGTGTCATATGAGACAAATATTACATAGGTGAGCTTAATGATAATGATGATATTATTTCTGACTAATATGGTGAAAACCAGTGAAATACATGCCAATTATTAATCCGTAGAAATAGCTATGCATAACATACGGTAAGGCAGTCAATTAATTTGATATGTTGGTATCAACATTTTGTGTTAAGCGACTAAATTGCTCCCAATGCAGTTATTTAATTATGCTAATAAAAACATCATGTTCTGCATTTCACAAATCGTTCTTTACAATTTGGACATTATTTGGGTGAATGTATCTAAAAACTTCAATTTTAAATCTCAAATTATTATAATATACTCGGGCATTGTTTTTACAATCTACTTCCCATCTAGCATGAACCAACAGTATCGTGCACTTAGCATCCACTAGAAACACATATGGGAATTTTCAGTCGCATATTTAGGACCGGCCAAGCCGTTGAGATCTGGTTATTCTCAATTGGTTCACTAGCAATTAGTATAAAGCTAATGTACACGTTTCTATCAGATAGTTTCACCATAACTGCGCTAACCCCATGCGGTAGGTGCTTGCTTTGTTAAGAACTAATACTGCACTCTTAACACTGAAAGAAATTCTTGATTAGCTTGAGCTGCTATTGTAGTGTATTGTATGTTAATAAACGTAACATTTTGCACAATGAAAATCGTTCAGTTTTTTCTCAAACGCGTGCAGCTTGCTACATGATGTTTGCAGCAGCACCGAGTTCAATAATGCACAAATGCAATAACATATCACATGCAGGCAATAATCTATTGTATGAAGGCACATATGTTGCCAAGTGTTTCGCGATTAAAAGACACGTTCAATATTATTCTCGAAAGTGAACAGATATGTCACATAGACATTCACTGAATTATCAAAAAATGAGGTTGCAGAGAAGGAAGCAATTACCTCAATATACGCTTGCCATGAGTAAGCAAAAGAATATGTGCAAAGTATAAATGGAACGTTGCAAGTCAGCTAAGTTTACAAAAATAATGATTATGACAATAGACTTTGGTGTAGACAGTAAGTAGCAACAAAACAATGAATAGGGCCAGGGAGACATTCCATGAATAAATACCAATCAGTGGTAATCAGCGTCTCGCCCAAACCTGCAACAGCTTATTGATACCTGCAATCTTTATTGTGACACTGTCGTCATTTAGTATTTGTATGTAATTCACCCAAATGAAACTATTATCAGGAGTCGGAACTACGTCGGAGTTATGTAAACCGATTGAAGAGACAGCTTTAGGCTGATGGAAAAGAAATGATTTTGATTTGACACGATAGATACAGATAGATAGATACAAGATAGATACAGACCTATTGTACTTACCACCCAGTTAGTCAATCCAACCGAAATAATGCTTCACTGAGAATAATGTATATAAGTGTTTTGTATGTAGGCCTATTGCAGTCCAACAAGCAGACACAGTCAAACACGACACAGGCATAAGCATGTGTACACGCTTTCATTGATAACAATATGACGTATAACTACACAGTGTGTGTTTTGTTTATATTTGTGATAACAAGTCAATCACTATCTTTCGCCTAACCTAACAATATAACAATAAAATATGAATAAAAAATATGATGAAAAAAATGTTAATTGAGTGACACTATCGCTGCACACCTGTGCTCTTCGTCTGAACAGCTATCTAGGAGAGGTGCATGTTAGGCACAACCATACACTTACGAAGGGATTGGCAGTGTCTCAGCAATTAGATCATCTCACTCCAATTGTGCAGGACAAATACAGAAAGATATCTGATCAGAAAACATAGACAGATAGAGAGCAGGTGCAGGTTCAGCAGGGAGGGTCTTGTTGACAAGGAGGAGCAATTTGTAGTCGATGCGGGTTTCACAGAATAAATGTGTTGAAGCATGTTGAATGACATAGGGATGTTACCTGTACCAGAGAAACTGCTACTGATCTTGTGAGCCTTATCTGCGATCGTCATAATTCTACATGTTGTATATGCACAAGAGTTCTAATTGGCATTCATAACACATCATCAAAATGTAACGTTTCCAAATGAAATTGGTACACATGCCAAGACAGGCTTAAACTGACCGATACACATCTCAGTTTTGCACATTCATATATGCGACACTTTTGGGACTAACTATGAGGAAAAACATCTGGGTATCTTATTTTTCATGACTCATATGAAGCCCAACACTGAAACACAACAAATATCTTAGATACAAAAATGTCCAGAGGACAACAAACATACAATATAAATATATAAATATATATATAGATAGATATATATATATATATATATATATATATATAGATATATATATATATATATATATATATATATATATATATATATATATATATATATATGTATATATATATGTATATATATATATATATACTTATAGATATAGATATATATATATCTATTTTTATAATATATATATATATACATATATATATGTATATATATATATATGTATGTTTATATATAAACATATGTATGTATATATATTATATATATATATATATTTATATGTAAATAAATAAATATATAAATATACATATATGTATGTTTATATATAAAACATATGTATGTATATATATATCTTATATATATATATATATATATATTTATATGTAAATACATAATATATAAATAGACATATAGAGAGATATAGAAATAATTATATTAGATGTATATATATATATTATATACATATATTTATATATATATATTTATACATATATAATGTATACATATATAACATATATATATATGTATATACATATATATCTGTATAGATATATATATATAAATATATATATTTATATAAATATATATATATATATACATGTATATAAATATATACATATATAAATATATATATATATATATATTTATATATATTTATATATATATACATACATACATACATACATACATATATAAATTTATATATAAATATAAATATGTATATAAATATGAGTATATATATATATAATTATATACAGATATAAAATGTATATATATATGAATGTATATAATAGAATATATAAATATATGCATATATAAATAAAAATATATATATGTTATAATTATCGTTAACAAGTGAGAAGCCATAATATACGCCCCCCCCCACCCGCCCCTCCATTCCCCTCCCCGCCCCTTAAATACAAAAGCTTGATATCTGCAGTAAATATTCCGATCGGGTCAGTTACTAAATTAGCAATTAGAGCCCTTTCGAAGAAAAATTCCTAACCCGCCAATTCCCATAACAAAAAACATCAGCCCTTTTGATTTCAATTAAAGCTAAAGGTTAATGCACTGCCACGCTTGTTGACGACGCCATACACGTAAATAAATACCTCCTCCCGAGAACGTAAATTCACTTTCATTTTTCGAAAAACTACACAGTTTCGCTCGTACGGACCAAGTTGGAAGGTAACTCCATATCACTGTTTTGTAAATTATGTCCGGACTATACATTATCCGTACCTCCACAACAAGAAATAAACATCCGTATTGCAGTTACCATTTAATGAACGTCACGTCTTCATCGCTGCGACCATAAAGAGTGCCGACATTTGCAGTGATGATATATATATATATATATATATATATAGAGATATATATATATAGATAGATATATAGATATATAGATATATATATATATAGATATATATAGATATAGATAGAGAGATATATAGATATATATATATATATATATATATATATATATATATAGATATATATATATATATATATATATATATATATATATATATATATATATATATATATATATATATATATATATATATATATATATATATATATATATATATATTGCAACAACATGTGTGGTGTGAAACTAGAGGTGTCCATGCTAAATTCTCATCGCCACCTGCAGGATTACGCTTTTATTCATGTATGTTCGATTAAGTTGTGTTTATATGAATGCTGCGTTTACGTGCTATTGGTTGTTATTACGAAATAACTGCTGGATGCATTAAACAACCTGGCAGGCAGACTTTCGAGCAGAAATTAGCATTAGTGGTATTTGGTGGGATATCTGCATTCACTGAATGATTTGTGTGGGCTGCGATGATGTCTACGTGATTGAAAGAGTATACCCGGAATAAGGGTTTGATCCCCGAGTCGTGGTGAGTTCTGTCTTTGAAACTCGGTATGGTTGAATCGTTTATTTGTGTAGATTTTTTTTCCGTTCGTGCTGTGCGACAATACATTATCGATGCATATATAGACTTTTACGCATCATATGCCAGGCAATTTAATAAAACATTCAAAGCTAGTGCTCATTCAAGACTATCCGTCACATCAAGATTTCTCCATCGCACTGCCGAAGCAATTTTCCGACTAAGTCAATAAAGCATTAGGCGCATCGTATCCAGAATTGTTAAATATTGGATGGAATAGACTGAATTAACTTGCATTACCCTAACTAACAGAGCTGAATTATAGTCCTGCTTTCTAAAGTTTTGCATCTTAAAATGTTAAACTTAGGATCACCGGTTCACAATTAATGATAATTGCCTGAACTGGTTTGTCTGTTAACTGTGAAATGTTTAATGCTTTCCTTAAATACACAAATCACCCTTTGTATTGTCTCAACATTGAAAATATTGCTGCCACGAATCTAGTCAATAATGTCTGGTTTCAGAGCAATGCTTGTAAGTAGCGGTTGGAGTGTCCCAGGGGAGAGAGAGAGGGGGGAGGGGTGGATGGGGGGCATGAACCGTTCCCTTGATAAACAGCACCCAAAAATGCATTTAAAATTGCATACTAATGTTCTGTTGCCAAATGTTTTCAATGATGCTTTAACTGCTTCAGCATGCAAATATTAAATGTATTTACAATGACACTTGCTCTAAAAGACGCAATTAAACGATTCCATTACAAAGATACTAACTTAATGGCAGTTCATTAGTTGAGTCATTGGTCATAACAAATCAGCTATTATTTAGATACAACACTGAGCAGCAGTTCTTCAATGAAGAACACGGCCATATAATTGCATTACAATAACCGCCCTCGAGTTTAACATTGATCAGGTTGCTTAGTGGAAGAATTGGGGGGTATATATATAAGGAATTGTGAAATAAACACTTAGTGCGTCGCAAACTTTAGAAACAGCTGACTTAATGCTTATTCTTGGCTACTGCTTTTCTGACTATTATTATTTACACAAGTATCGCAGCAGTTAAGCTTACGCTTTCGCGTACATGTCATAAAATTCCGGGTATCACTCAGACACATTCTTTTAGCGGATGTTTCAAAGGCACAGGCACAACCGTTAAGCCATAATATGGATATAAGGTTAAAACATATTCTGTTCTCCCCACAAGCTAATGCAAGAGGTGTGCTCGTACACAAATCAAGCAATGCCCACGTAATCAGCACTGCTTTCTTTATAAGAGTACAAATTAAATCTTGTTAAACCCTTTAACTCATTTGGATCTTCAAATACCGGTGAATTGATGCGTTTATATGACCTATAATGTTTAAAAATTTAACCCAAAACCAAACAATCCGCGTCTAATTAAATTTGCATGAAATGGCTTCACTAACCAATATGCAAAAAGACGAAATGTTTAAATAAACGAGATGTATGCCGTTGTCGTGTCAAAGTAAGAAAATATATCTTAAGAAAAATTAAAAAGAATCATTAAAAAGGTTGACTGAATAATAAACGCAAGCGAGCCGTGCGATATGTATTCGTCTGATTGATAGCATCACAGATGCCTCCTTACAAAGCTAACAACTATCTCAGTTTATCGGTATTCATAACGGAACTTTATATGCAATGCCACCTCGTCATCGCAAAATCGATGGAGCCTATCTTCGATTATTTACTCTTTACTGACACCTTGCACATTACAGGAACCGCTTGCTTAGCGCATCAGTAGACAAAACACTCTGACTTGTAATGGAGAGACTTGGCAAAGTATTTAATCATCGTTAAAAACGCGTCTAAAACTAAGATTTTTAGGTATGATCGTTTCTTGTAACACTGGGAATCAGTTTGCCCGGCTTAAGCAACATAATTTAACCAAAACACATCAAATTGTTTTGACATATCTCTGTCGTTATTGAAGGATTCTGCCGTGAGGCTCCGATATAGTGTATTATTATTCTTGTGACTCAATGATCCCATTCAAACGTACCCTGTGAAATATTTGTTAAGTGCAACATAAGAATTTAGGTAATATCGTATCGAATGAATCCGTCAATTTGGTGTATTTATGACGCTTCATCCAGAAATGCATTCAACAAATCATCTAGAACGAGACCGTTAAGTTGTCTTTTCGTACTTAAATATATAACCAAAGTTTTTGTCATTATGGATAATTGGAACTAGCTCAGTTTAAAAGAGTTAACTGAAGTAAGAATCGGTGTCTAATGGAAATAAATAGATGTGCTGCCTAATGTAATGTTCAAGGGTTAAATGTCGAGTCGATAAGTACCAGTAATCCCTAGACGTTAAACTTATACCAATGTTGGTGGCTTATTTTCACTGTAAGTTATTTATAAGGAAGCCCAAAATGTTTAACATTATTTAAACGCATTGATACACACTCGTAGCGTATATGAATAAATAATAGAGGCTAAACTGTCAAGAAAACATGATGGATACTGGGTGGCGTGCCATTATGTGCGAAACAATCTTGTATTGACATATGACCATTCAATAATGTATTGTAAGTCCCTCGTGAAGATTATTGTTTGCTAAAAACACAGGAATGCAATGGTATCATAAAGCAAGCTTTCAACGAAATATAGGCCATATGTTTAACCAACTGCGATTGAAACAAATTACAAGCATAAAATCTAATGTCTAATGGCGTTTTCCCGTATTCATGTGGTCTTTGAAGTACTGCATACATAATTTGAGCTATCTACGTGTAAACCTATGTCCTTTACTACAGTCAAAGGAACGGCATATATATATATAGATATATATAGATATAGAGAGAGATATAGAGAGATATAGAGATATATCTATAGATAGAGAGAGAGAGATAGAGAGATAGAGAGATATATATATAGAGATATAGAGAGAGAGAGAGAGATAATATATATATATATATATATATATATATATAGATATATATGCATATATATATATAGATATATATATATATATATATATATGTATATATATATGTATATCTATGTATATATATATATATATATATATATATATATATATATATATATATATAAGTAATAAACTTCACAACTGCTCTACACAATATAATTGATTTAAATTCCTTCGCACACTTTAATATCCTTCATTTTAAGCACTACATGAGGTCAACGCGGAAATTAGTGCATTCAGCATCGTGGGTAGACAATAATTGCTGAGGCTGAGGACACTGGTATGATCTTCTTATACTGTGCTTGACACCAACCGTTTGATAATGTGACAATAACGTTCTTAAGACAGTCGCGTGAGTCAGTTTAAATAGATTACGATCATTATACTCGTCAGATATCATGAAACGACAAAAATAAAAAAAATACCCGGTTGATGTCATTGAGGTTGATTACTTACAGGCCTATGATGTATTTCTGCATCATTGAAGCTCTGTAAAACAGCATTGAGCGTCATTTTATTATAGTTCGTAATATTATAATTAGGTTGTACACGCCACACTAAGAATGTCTAACTCATTATATAAACCAGCTATGCCCGATGAGCATATGGTATGGTACAAACTCACTGCCAACACTTGTGAGAGGAGAAACATTACGTGCTCTCACATATTTCACAAAAAATAAACGTGTTCGCAAGTGCTAAATCATCCCCAGGGCCATTTATGACACCATGATATTATATTACACAATGTAATCCAGTAGCTGTAATTACTGATAATTTCCATTGTCCAGATCTACGCGAACATTGAAGTATTTACCATAAGACTATATATATATATTAGTTCTTACGTAATTTGGTGACTTGCTTGGGACAGCAAATAAAGCTTGGAAAACAATGTATGTAAGATTTTTAGTTTACAATACAATACCAAACACCAGTTTCTAGAGCACTTGACCACCAGAGCATTTATAGTTGCATATGTGAATACACTGTGAACCTTATAAATATGCCTGCTACATTAAAACATGTATTTTGATAACCATATGGTTGTCTGAGACTTGGTCTGTTGATACCGAGGTGTGGATTTACTACAATGATAGTTGCGATACGCGAATGATGTTGTCAACTACACACAGCGGTAAATATGAAGGGAAAACTAAACAACTTTCCAGCTTGATCGTTTTGCCATAGGCCTTAAAAAACCAACAAAGGTCTCATCAGTACCTCAGTGTAGATATGATAAACAACATAAATATGCATGTGAGCCTTAAGGTATTAAACCCAAGCATAGTTCCGGAAACACCCGATGGCGACAAAGGCCTAATTCAATGTAAGCACTATATTATGCATGAAAAGCAGGTGCGACTGACTGCAAATGGACATAGATCCTTATTAGCCTAGTTATGTCTACGCCTAGCTGCAAATATCGGCTGATGGCAACTTAATTCGTTAAGGTGTATGGAACATTATATTCGTGCTTTATTCATTCTAGTATACTGATAGATAATTACGTGAAACGATTGGATAGATTGGGATTGTTAATTTTGAGATGCCTTGCTGTGACAATGCAATTCGCACCGTATTGCTTGTTGCATTGTCAAGGAGCAGATCCGCCGGTAGTCGAGGGCCAGATGAAAAGGGCGACACAGCTTGCATTGTTAGATTTGTAATGTAGTACTAGACTTTATAATCATACCCTCAACACAATGCACAATGCATTTACTATTTTAGTGTTTTGGTAAGAGAGTTGGCTCTTGAAGTGATACAAAGGCGCAGTTTAGTCACACACTCAGTTGTTTTACATAAATGAAGCATAGCTTGTCCAAAATATCTTGACTTGCATCGTAGCTATGATAATGACCATTTCTCATTAGGAAATATGTTGGAAGGTGAGCTTGTGTTAAAACACATCGTTGGCTGTTTTGCTACATGCATCGCAATATCATATTCATTAGACATATGAACTTGATGATGCGTTTTAGACCATAACATTGTTAAAAGGTCATTTCAATATCATATCCTCATAACGTAAACTGCGGCCTCAAGGGGTCTTTGTTAGCATACCGTCAATTAATCGCACTGTCATGGCTAAGATCATTCATGTGTATCAGGTGAAATGCGACCCCGAGTTGTTTAAATCTTGCACGAATAATGTGCTCGTATGAGTCTATCAAGAAGCCATTTTCTTCTAGTTACAAATTACCTCATTATTGCTTTTAGGTGCGTGATATCTACTAGAGTGGGTCTCATGAAAGATCAGCACAAGTAATTGGCGACAGCGGTAGTCGCACAACCTACAGCAAATACGTTTTTAAGCGCTCCCAGCGACATTACTTCCTTTGTTTACTAGCAAATCACTGATTGTCTTCATTCTCTAACCCAGTGAGCCGATACTGTGGTAGATGGAATGTGATTTCGCTGATTGTGTCAGTTCCAATTATTTGTATATATATTACACGATCAAATTAATACCGAGTAATTTGATTCAGACACTTTTATAATCACACTGTCAGAATAGTTTAATGGTATGCGGGACGCTTTTATGTGGTTATATATTACTTCCTATTACGTTATGTACAGTAGGTCACGCGAATTGCCGAATAGATAACAGAAATGGCTTTTGCCATAGCAAACATAACAGCATATAGCGATTTGTGCCAGCCGCTACATGTGTCAGGTGGAATATAATCATCTCATGTCTATATAAAGTTGGGTTATAATTAGCTTTAAAGGGGGCGTATTGTGTCGATGTTGAACAGTTCCAGTACATGTTGTTTACCAAGTAGCGTGTTGATGAATTTATAAGGTGTTCACAGTAAAAAAAGATCCGATAACTCTAACTCACGTTTGTTGAAACAAAACTGTACTTTGTTCCTCTGCCAATATTTGCGTGATCAAATGCGCTATAAATTGCTTTTCTCTTATAGGATCCCTTTGAATACGCACGTTGGAATTTGCATTCAATAGATAAAATTTCTCCACTACCCAAATCATTGGCTTATGATAAGAAACAGAAAGCATGAAACCTTCAATTGAGCCGGACCTCATAGGTGACAAATGGTATTTCTGAAACTCAACTGTTACACATGTCAATGGAAATAACTAAATGTATTATGTTAATAATGGTCGATCATTGCAAAAACAAGGAACTTGCTAATATTTTGGCAATCAGGCAATATCTGCGCATTGTGTATGCTATCTGGTTTAATTGGTAAATCAGAAGTAAAAAGGTACTCGCAATAAAAGAACAAATAAAATATCTAAGCCTAACTTAGGGCGCAATAATTACTATTCTGCTCAACTATCTGATTGCAATATACTGCTAGGTGAGCGATTTTATAGAATTGTGTTGAGAGTAAAATGCTTCATTTAAATCAAGATTCATGCGTGAGTATTGTTTATGCTTCCCAATAAGCTTAAAACATCAATACTAAACAATTTAATATAGGAGCATCTAAGTCATGTGAATCGGCACCTCCGAAAACATTAACCAGTTACATTTGGCGTGGTCATTGAAAATAAAACAACGTAGATATTTAACAATCAATGTTTTTACGGATCACAAATCCCTTAAGAAAACGGACCGATTTATATTTGTTTGCAACATTTTCGTTGTAATAAATTGGCTATACACTCTAAAAATTCCAAAATTCAAGATTCTTCTAAGCATTAAATATCGCATAACACCTCCCCAAATAACTGTCACTGCACAATTGGCTGCAATATGTGATATGTGCTGGGATGTATACCTGTTCATGATGGCAAAGGGGCACATGACTCGATTATTTGTTAGTTATGCGATGGGATTTGGGAATGGGTGGCATATGCGTTATATTTATGCAAGGCAGACATGTACGTACATGACGAGTAGTAAGTCCATGCTAACGGAAGTTGTTGAATCCTTAGTGAAAATTAGTGAACGCTTGCTGGAAATATAATGTGTAAAATTTACGAGTTACTTGGTTTGCGTTGTAAAAAAAACGAATAAATGATGATCGAAATCGAACCGTTGAGTTATTGTTTTTATATACAAACACTTATCTTATAAGTCGATCATCGATGCAATTTCACTTTGCTATGCCATAGTCGCGAAATACCATAAAGATGGGGGCATGGGATGCGTGGTGGTGGGGGGGGGGGGGGTTGGTATGATATTAGCTTGGGTTTTCGTGAAAGAAATATCTCCTCGTGCATCATCTCTGTATGTTTATTATATACATATCACTCACCGCATGAAGCCAAAAATGAAATTCAAATTTTACATATATGAGACACATACACACAATATCGTTTTACTAGTCTATGCGGTCTGCGCATATGCATTTTCAATCATAACAAGAGTGCTTACAACAGGGCACATCAATCAAAGCCTTTTTAATGGTAATTAATTTTTTTCCCTGGCAATAAACAATTCAGTTAATAGTAGTGATACCAAACATCTGCCGATGAAGCCGACGGATATTCTCTAGTACAATTTTACTGGGAAATATTGAGTACTTATTGTGACTGATGAGTACACACCCTCACTTCTTCATTATATATTCGCTGCTGTGACCTGTATATACATAACTAATTTAGAACCGTTATTATGACAAGTCACAATTAAAAATGAATTTGGACATATGTCATTTTTGACAATATTCTTTGAATAAAGCTGTAATACATTCATTCAATTGATTACAGCTTTTTAAGACGGTAGGTGTCTACTTAGGCAATAAAAGTTGGGTTCCATGTTATATTTCCTACACGTATTATCAACAGCTAGTTCAACCGATAATTTTCCTTAACTAATATTATTTGTGCAACATGAATATAGCCACTTTAGATGTGAGTTGCTCACTAAAACGAAACTATTTGGCGCTATGTATAATATGGTATGTTTGCTGTGATGACGAATACTTGAATATGGTAGATATCGAGCATATGCAGTTCTTCTATATAATACATGCTGTTCAAAGATTGGTAATGGTACACGATAATAGCCACAAACAAATTGACATTTCCACAGGCTTATATTAACATGAAAGCAAGTGGTGTAAATCTTCTATGAAGTTGGAGATGAAAGAAGAATATTGAGCAGATTAATAACCATTATGGTGAAAACATGCGCATCGCCATAAAATGCAGCTGCAAACGAATTCATCTGATTGTCATATTTTCATTATTATCAGTATCGGATGAGATGCCTTACGATAAACATATCTGTGTTCCATGTACTCTAGGTAAGCGTCACAAACCTATGGTGAAACAGTTGCCTCGTGCAGCAATGTAACACATGAGTTAAATGCATCTTTACTGGCCGTATTGCTAGCTGCCTCCCAGAACTGCCCCATTATTTACTGATGCTAGGAATCACTCTGGCTTACTGGCACGTATAAATGATTTCACTGCAAATACAATGCAACTAAATGCTTATGAGTCAGGTCCGCATGGCGTGAGATGACAAGGGGTTAACGAGTTTGGTGGTACGTGTCTGTATGTGTTACTTTAGCCGTCGTTTATGTTTAACTTTCAATATAAACAATACCAAGTCTGCAAAATCATCATTAATGTAATATTGATACATGTACAACATGGTGTCTGCTGTTGATAATGTTTGACGCAAAGATTAATAATATTGAAGGTTACAATATATGTATCATCATGATGTTTTCTTAACCGTTAGGCATTGACGCATTCCCATCGGATAGGTCGTCACCATTGTAGATCGACTTAATTAAAAAATAAAACGGGGCAATATCGATGAAAACATTGAGGTAATATCAATGTTTATGTTTAATGTAAAACATTAAGGTGTGCAAATTTAGACCAAATTATATGTATGAATGAAGTAGGGGTTGGCCGTTTCAGTGGATTTGATAAAAGCAATTGTCGAACGGGATACACAGGGACAATGTATTTTACATCCGCGAGAAATCATAAACAGTTGCTTTTCCTCAGTGGGTTTGGCATTATTGAAGAAAAGTACGGATGGTTATTATCTCTTGCCCGTTAAAAGTCAGAATCGTGATTAACAATATATGTTGATGTCCAACCGATATGCTGTTCATCAACAGAGAATGTACGAAATCTCTCGATAAACTCACCCACGAGTTGGATTAAGATAAATCGTTCATCGAGCAATATATTGTCATGACTGATTCACCATATAACTATTTCTAGCAGTAGAGAGCTGTTGAGCATATCAACATCCATTAGTCTATACGCATTACGCCCTCGATTACAGTTAACTGCATATAGGAGGGCGCTCAATCTTCCGCTAACCATGCACTGATGTTATTCATATCAGTCAACGTGATTTACAAACAACCCTCTTATCACGTCCTTGCCACCGGCCAATCGTGGTCACACTAAGGGGAACGATCCGATGGGAATGTACCAATCTCATTTAAGTATGCACGAATAACTGGATTCAACTACGTTTGAAAGGGATTCATCCTTCTTGTTCCTTTTATCAAAAGCCCATCAGGGGAGCATTGGATAAACAGCTCGGTAGTTATTCAAACGTTATCTCGCACCGTAGGGAAATATCCAAAAGACCAAAGCCATGGTACAACACATTCCCTCCGCATGATTGCTTTTGGTCTAAATATGCCCAAGGGCCATTTCTTGTTTACATGAGCACCGAAACACACATACACGCACACACACACAAACATATATACACACAGACTCAGACCCACGCACACACATACACACATATATATATATATATATATATATATATAAGAGATATATATATATATATATACATATATATATTAACATTTATATATATATATATGAGATATATATATATATATATATATATATATATAGATATATATATATATATATATATATATATATATAAATGTACATATAAGCCCATATCTTATTTTTATATATTTAAACTAATAAATATATATCAATACATATTTATATTGTCATAAATATATATCGATACGTGTTTGCGCACAGAAATATTGATTGCTTATATTTCCGATTATACACATACTTATTTTCTAAATTTTTATATATACATATATTTAATTATTTATACACACACACAAATATATAGATATATATATATATATATAAATATACGTATATATATATATATATATATATATATATATATATATATATATATATATATATATATATATATATATATATATATATATATATATATATATATATATATATATATAGAATGGGAGATTAGCTTAGAATATTTTCCTTATGTTGAATGCACGTACGACATAAGTGGATAATCTTATCTAGCATATCACCCAAGCCTCTTCAGTGGATCGACGAACTTTTTATCTGACTTCGTCTAAGCAGCATGATTTAAAATAGCAAACATTGGTATATCAGAGTACTCGTATAATTGCAATCATGGAAATGTCCAATCCGGTCAATGCACTGTCTTTGCACCCATTAGCCACCAGACTGAATGCTGTCATTACCTGAAATGATTTAGTAATCATGCGAGATGCAACAAGAATTGCCCATCAATTTTGCTGTACTTATCCCTGTATTGCGTGTCTTAGAATGACGTTCGCAAAAGGGTTTGTAATTATATGATCAATAAAAAAAACATTTGAGGTCTGACAGCTGTATTCTTTCATGGAAAAACAATCACGCGTGGACGGCTTTTTTTTTAAAAAGGTTTCTTCTACAGCAACATGACTATCTTTAGAAACACCGACTGCGAAAGCATAATACTCAGACTTGAACAAAGTAAATGATGGTGTGCCTAGAGCAGAATGTGTCTAATAAAAGCAACAGTAACCCGGATGTCGCTCCTTCGTGAAAACGCTGAAAACATGAACTTCAGACGCAAGCCAAAGCTATATGGCTCGCATGACTACATTTAAATCAGCGTCACGGTTTAGACTGGTGATTGTTTAACATTATATCACCAGAAATATCCAAGCTCTTAAGGACATTTATCAAATTTGGTGAATGATTCGGGATATTTTAGGAGGTTTTCTACATACAGCTGCACGTGTTGGTATCAATGTGAATTGACCCTGGGATGTAACTTGCCGAAAAATCACAAAAGCAGTAAGAAAATATTATCTCATGGATCGAGTAATATTGATCACGTCCATTAATTGAACACTGACAGTATTTTCGGCACAGTACAAATAATCATCAAATATTGCATACTGTTTGCTGCGGAAACCAGTACAAACGCAAACTATCCGGCACTGCGTGTACAAATGAGAATGCCAAGCTGTTGAAGCACGACGGTTTACTTAGGTCGATCATAAATAGTTAGCTAATCCACTAAATCATAGTAATTCAAAGTGCTTATAATGATCATGCATGATTTAGGGGTTATTATGTACGAGTCGATGTACATCATTGCCAGCTCCGTTCATTCAGACAACGAGATCAATGTTGATCTTTCGGCAATATTTGTCGCAACATATATTTTACCACCCTGCGGTGTTTATTCATAAAGTTCTACTGCAAAAGATGTACCTAGCGTGAACTTGCATCAAACCATAATCTTTATCATGCCAGGCATGTTCCAATAAAGATTTTGAAAATCTGGCGCATTTAGATGAAATATCACATATGATCGTTCAACTGCAACTGTTTTAAGAATGGACATATTTATGCCTCAATGATTGAAATGATTTACGGTTAAACAAATCAATAGAGGAGGAAATAAATATCGATATTGCATGACGTCCAAACGTGCGGCTGGTGAAAGTGGTTGATGGGTTAATGTAGCATATACGTACAAGGGTGTTGTGAGAGTTGCTTGATAACTATTGTATTCTAGCGTCGTTCCGCATTTGCGTTCTTTTGTTCTGACCTTGGTCGATCACCCATTAGGGGCTATACACATAGATGTAAGCCGCTATGTATTCATTTATTTTAGGCAATTTTGATTTAGCTTCTAATAAATATCGTTGTGCAACAGCAGATTGACATATGTAGTTAAGAAGATACTGTGAGTATTGTGTTGTGTCGGCCATAATACATGTGGTTTATTTCTTTGACTGTTTTATCTTTCGTTGATCAAAGTAATAACACATGCATACTAGTTGAGTGGAGCTTGCCGAGCAGTTGAAATGCCTTAAGGTTAATTAAAGCGCGATCACCCATAAGCGTAAAAACACGTCCTGTCATAATAAACATAACACATTAAATAGAAAACTTCAAGCGAACCATAGCCTATCTAACGTGATCGACTGTGGGAAATTTGCGCTGAGCATCTTGGTTGATGCGAGGACTGCATCAATATTCATCGATCGTCATGGGAACACTATATATAGGTTAAATGCACAGAACTCACACCGTGCTCGTAGTTATTCTGTCCCAGAGCCATGCATATAGATTATAGTTATGCAAAGCCGATATCCCTTTCACGAAAGGTCTGTGTGTGCAGAGAATACCCGATGTGGTAGGATGGTGGCAAACCATGTGTGCATGACAATATCTTGGCGGTTGCATGGTGGTAGGTAATAATGATAGTATCACTTGATCTTTACACTGATATTGCCGTAATCTATCAATCGCATATCATAATGACAACTACTGCCCAGAGGACTCATTTTAAGAACCAGCTGTTTTTGCGATATGCTGTTTTTTTACCGTATTCGAAAAAGCAAGCAAGAGATAACACGTATAGAGCCGTGTATTTTCTGGTCGTGCTTTGATTAAAAAATATTATTGTAACTAGCCTAGTTTGAATTATTAAAGCGTGAAATCGTGCTATTGGCTGTAGACTTTTTATGAAATAGCAAATTTAGCCTCATAGAGTTGAATTGTGCGATGGCGTTAGCATATATGTTGTTTAGTAATAGAAAGTTCAGAAAATTATTTAGTCGACAATGCGAACAATGTCTCACTCACCTCGTTGACATACTAATTGTATGTCCTATAACATTGTTGCGCATTACCCTGATATACGCTCAAAATTATCTAAAAAGACAGATCAGTGGCACGTTAAAAGCGATGTACGCTATCGAATGCGGCAGAAATCAAGCGTTTGATTAATAAAGTAGGCCTTGCTCTACCACGCAATAATCTGCCGCTTGTGAAACCCCACCAGGACCAAAACAGCCAATGATACTATGACGAAAAACAATAATTTAACATTTGCCTTCAAAATTATTGAGGGTGTTCTTCCACCAACATATTATAATTGATCGTGATTCATCCCGCAATTGTTTCGATTTTTGTTATCATCGCGAGCTGGGCATAATTTTATAAAGTTCAAGTATGCAGTTTGCGGGAGGTACATGACATTAAATGGTAGCGATGGTGAGGACTACGATATTATTTTGGTTGAATAAAAAAAAAAATATCTAGACTGCTGTCCTGATTCAGTATCTGTTGGATTGTGCGTTCATGAGGGGCGAGGTATGTGATGTTTTCATATGAAGTAGATGTACAATAACAGCATAAAAGCATTTAGAGCTTAGATGAAAATTGTTCTCTTTCCCCGTTTTTTTTAAGATCAATGAACATATATGAGTGATTGGCATGAAGGTATTTGATATATGTCCGAATGTAGGATCAAATGCTACGCTGAACATTCCCGAGGACAGCATTTACGTGACCAAGACTAAACAGAATATATCCAAATGGACCAACCTGAAGCGTGCGTCCAAGATGAAACTGTTTGCAGGCTTTACGCGCCTGTAACCCGTGTTGCGAATCCTTGTTGATACTACAAGCTAAATCGGAGCCTGCAAATAACAAATAGCTAGGGAACAATATGACACAACCTCATGCCAGGCCGACGTACTTGGTTGGTTCTTTCGCACTGAACTTGATGGAAATGTCATTCAGAGTAGATGCATCGTATCTGGAGAGTATTGCAACAGAAAAGTACGAATTATCTACCTGTTTAGGGATTTGTCGACAAGTATCAGAATCCGAAATTTTATTCTCTGTATCTCTTGCAGTCAATGAAGTGAGTACAAAACTGCAGTGATGAGATATCATTGTGGAAGTGCAGTAACTAGTCTTGCTGCGATTTTGTTTATTCAGAGGAGGATCGCATGCCAATCAACCAACAGCCAGGGTATCTAACTTTATGTCACGTACGAGCATTTCGTTAAAGCGTCTAAGTGATGCGTCTACGAGCTCCGCGCTATGGACACTGTGCGCTGACTAGTATGATGCATGTCGTTCCAATAGCTGATGGAAGTGGTGCATTTAAACGTCAAGCCACGAAAATAAACTGTATCCATTTACTGAACCTTAGAGCGCAATGTTTAACAGCTGCTTTGACGCAAGAAATATCCTAACAAAATGAATTAAACATTAACGACAATGGGGTGTTAACCATTTCGTACCTATACGCTACTACATAACAACAACGATGCAGAACAGTTTTAGCCTGTTTTTGTTGCTTTGACCGCTTGCTGACAATATCCTGGATAAACGACCATCGCTCGCAATGCTTCATATAATTGAGATGCTTTTACCGATATTTTTACCCCATTTTGTAAGTGTAAAAGAGGTACGTTTCCGTTATCATTTCACATACCCGAATTATTCATCTTGACAAACATTGTCGTTTTTCTGCTGTCTATTGGTTAGGGCATTTTATGATAATTTGACAGCACATCAATTAATCAGCTCCATACCGCCTATGCATCAGGATTGTGGAGAAAATATTTGGACGTTAATAAAGTTGCTCCGTTTCATCACACGTTGTAAATGTGCACTTATAAGATGAATTTAGTGATATACTACCTAGAAGTAGCAATATATGTTTTTCGTGTTTTGCAGCGGTATGCCTTTGGTGACTGACGATGCAGTGACGATGCAATGCGGTATTCTTTAAATGATGCTGGACAAAAAACCCTGCTTTTCCCATCTTTGATATTGCTAAGGTACAATTGTACAGAGACTTGCTTGAAACTCTCATCAATGCATATGTGTATTTACACATTCTAATAAAAGCACAATAGGTTAGGTATCCGCCGTGGTGTGATCACACTTATGTCTAATCAGTTTACTGAGGTATAAATCATGCCGATTCGAGTATTGTATCAGTTCCGAAGTTACTAATGTGTCGGTATATGTCGGTCTAATGATGCGATGGGGATCCAAGATTTATATAATGCCGTGCGTATTGCAATGCAATTAATGTGCTAATAGAATGCTGTGAGCCATGTGAAAATATAGATCATGTCCGAGTGGAACGTCATGTATTCTAGATGCTTAATGCGCTTGCTGGCATAGGTCAAAAAAATGTTATAGGTTAATTAAAGAGCAAAAAAGAGCAGGTTAACTAACACGTCCTGCCATAGCAAATTTTATTCATTAAATTGCTAAACGTTAAAAGCTACATAGCCTGTTTAACTAAATACATAGTCAGCAACAAAATTATTTCGGGTATGTACGCTGCGCAGCTTGGTAATAGTTTCGCAATATATTGGTGGAATATTCCGAAAGATCTACCTTTTAAAATATCTGGTGCAATAACCATGCATATAACATGCAGTTTATATATCTGTTATAATAGGGCGATGTTTCAGAATTGTTTTCATGACAAGGAAAACCATGTGAAAATGAATAATTCCCAACCTTGTACCATCATCATTAATCTAATATTGTACAACATTGCGCCTGCTGTTGATGATGTTTGACGCTAAGATTAATAATATTTGCTAAACCTCATAATTTGATTGCTCTCAAGGTTACAATATACGTATCCTGATAATATTTTTTTCACTGTAGGGCATTTATGCGTTCCCATTGGATTTGTCGTTCCTGCTTTAGTTCGACTCTATTTAGGAAATAAAATGGGGCATTATCGACAAAACTATGCACACAATTTCAATGTCTATGTTTTAATGCAATACAAAAAGATGTCCACATTGAAATCTTATGGTCGAATATATGGATAATATTATATAATGGTGGGTAGATATGTAAAGGTTTTCTTAGATGTGTTCATTCGTAATCATACCATATATTGTCACCACTGCACCAATGTGCTTGGTAATGGAGAGGCTGTGCTTTAAATGGCAGCTATGTTGAACAAGAATTCACAGATGAACATATTTAGTCCATACTGGCCAAACGGTGGTTCATGTGTATAGATTTTATAACAGCAATCGTCGAACGGGATACAAATGTATTTTACATCCGCGGGAAATCATAACTGTTAGTTTTCCTTAAAGCCCAGCTGGTTATTATATCTTGCCAGTTAAAACCCAGAATCGCGATTAACAATATAATCCTGCTGTAGCTTTTAAATCCATACACAAATAACCAGACACGGTACGGCAGTGATTGGATACATAGTAAGTAAATTTCTTATGGAGAGTATCAGCCAATTTGAATGCACAGTAGTTGACAGCATGAATGACAGCAATGCAATGGACATTTGGTTTCATTTAAGGCTGCCTAACGATATAGCCGAATACGGTTCGTCAACACAAATTATGGAGATAATATCAATATCTAAAAGGCTGTCACCTATAATAACCTGCTTTAATATAGGTGCATACTGTATTTAAAGCAAACCAGCCTATATTTTTTTCCGAGGCGATATCATTACTTTAGAGGTAATAAATTCTAATATTGCGATCTGTTGCTGAAATACAAATCGTTTCATTAAAAAATCACCAACATGTAATAGAAGCAACTTAGATGAAGGTGAATATGGTTATTTCATTTCAATGGATAAAGGTGTCATTCATTTCTACATACTGCAGACGGATAATTTACTGATGTCCGACTGTAGCCCAAAAAGGATCGTGCGTTAGCCCACATCCCTGATTGCCGTCCGTATTCAAGATAGTTAGCTATGACTCTGCTCATTGCATCAATTGCGCAATCCTATTTCAACTACAATATGTATCCAGGCAATGAATCAGACATAAAAAACACGGTGAAACCATGAATTATAAGCAAATAATAAACGCATCGTAGTATGTCGTCGTTCTATGTATGGTAGTTCTAACTCTTTATTGAACACTCACGCAATCGGTTGGGGAGAGTTCGCAAATGTGTATAGTTTAACTTAACTATACGAATGCACGGTTGAATTTCAAGACAACTTACATTTAATTGTATGCATAATTTTAGAAACGCTTTGTGCTATCGATGGAACTCCTTTTTGTTCTTGCAAATTTATCAGGCATCGTCTAAATAGCATTTCACATTATAAGGTTATCTATGATAAGTACTAATTAGTAAGTACGGTATAAACCGCAACATATTCTGCTAACGTTGTGCTCTTAATATACGCAGCTGTTCCAACACGCTTGTGCATAATAAATAAGTCAGATCTGAATTATGTATGGTGCTTCTGTTACGCTCCTAGGACAACTGTGATAATAAGCTTAACCAACCAGCTGCATCGCAGAAATTATTCTTTATTGTAATAAACATTTGAATGCATTGGCGATCTCCGGCTGTTTGTAACTGGCAAATTAATGCATAGCGAAGTACTGTATTAAACACGCGCCAACACACACATGTACACACAGACGCAAACACACACACGCACACGCATACACTCACACTTAATTCATTGCTTAGTACTGCATGAAACGCAAACCAACAGACACACAAGCACACACTCACTTGTTCCATAGCAAAGTACTGAAACGCACAGCAACCCACACCAACACACACGCACTGTTATATATATATATATAATATATATATATATATATATATATATATATATATATATATGCACACACAAATATATATATATAAATATATATATATATATATAGATATAAGCATATATCATATACATATAAATATATATATATGTATATATATATATATAAGATATATATATTATTTATATATAGATATATATATATATATATATATATATATATATATATATATATATATATATATATATATATATATATATATATATATATCAGCACAAATATGTGTTTATATTCATATACACTGGCCAGTGTGCTATATATATATATATATATATATATATTTATATGTATATATACATATATAAACATATATATATATATATATATATATATTTATATATATATATATGTATACAAGCAAATGCAATCATTTATATATATATAAAAACATATGTTTACACAAGGATATTTGCATATCTATATATATTTATATGTAACCATACGAGACTGCCGTGTGACACATATGTGACGTGTGCATGCATACATTCATTAACAAGCTAATTCGATGGTGGCCAGTTTGCACTACATAACCGTTCTACTTGGCCAAGGCTCTGTTTCTCAATAGTCATTGGTGAAATCTTTTCAGTAGATGTCAGGTGCAAATCCTGGACCAAACACATGGAATCCTTTACTATTCGTTATACGACACCCTCGAGAGGAATGGCCACGCGGGATGCACCATGCAGTTTTAATGTAAGCAGTCTTTTAAAAAACCTCATTACTGTTGCGATCAAATGTGTGACATTGTGTATGGATTGCGTATTAATTATGCAAGGTGCCTTTCTATCGCACACTGATGCAAACATAGCAGCGCAAATCTCGTTGCAAAAAAACAGATGGTTAAATAACCATTCTAAGACACTATACCAGCTGGTTACCCATTACGCCCTTTCCAAAGATATGTTATTTCTAATACAGTGGGGCCGTAAGCGATGAAAATAGGTAGATAATGTCAATGCTCATGCTTTATATATATATAATGATGATAAAATAGAGACATAATTGTGAGATATATTGATAATGTAACACAAGTGGCTATATGACGCTTATTTTGTAAATAGTTTTGCTGTTGTCATGATGCAGTATCTGTTAGATATATAAAACGTAATGTACGTGATTAACGCGTGTCTAAACAAATTCGGCGAACTATATCAAACGCTTTACCTACGTCTTAATCCAAATAATCTGCAGATATCTATTGTTCCAAGTCATCTTGCAGTTGTATTATAAATGTCTTATAGACCAGTTACTGGCAGCTGAATGCAACGTTACCAAGTGGACAAACAATTAAAATTTCATTATATAATCGATGTTTGAGAGAACATAGTTCCTGAATCATCACCAGTTGATCAACTGTTGATTATTCTACTTTGCTGATGTATTTTTCACAGCAGAAACAATTGCAAATACCTTTTACACGTTAAGATCAAGATTATGCACTGTTTGGGAGCACCAAATGCAACAAGGATGTTGAGGAGATCGCATGCTAATCAACTGACAGCCATGGTATCTTACACAATAGCACAATGTGCATTTACTTCAAGAGCCTGAGTAGTGCGTGGATGAGCTTCTCTGTATTGTCCTCGTATACTGACGGGTATGTTGTATGACGTACAAACACGTCAGCTGATGGAAGTGGTGTGTGTGTGTATGTAGCATATACTTAAATTGTTGTCACGATTGTAAACTCCTTTGAACATCTACAGTTGCGAGGGTACAAGTGTTGCTTGATAGGTATCTAGT
The DNA here is from genome assembly GCA_034190875.2 of Urechis unicinctus. Taxonomy (NCBI): domain Eukaryota; kingdom Metazoa; phylum Annelida; class Polychaeta; order Xenopneusta; family Urechidae; genus Urechis; species Urechis unicinctus. The sequence continues at coordinate 16,673,366 of CM067343.1, forward strand.
TCAAGCGTCGTTCAATATTGATGTTCATTTGTGCTGACGCTGATTGATCACCCATCACATGAATTAAAGCCGCTCTATATTTGTTTTTATAAAAGTTCTTTTTTTAAGTAATATTGAGTTAGTATTTATTATTTATAGTCTAATGACTTCTGTCCTGTAGAGAGGATAATGTGAATATTGATAAGACGTAATTGTAGGGCACTAATGATAAGTCATTATGCAAATCAAATCGTATAACCTTAAGTCAAGTCGCAAAATTTGCGTTATGTTCATCGGGAATTATAGATACCGAGCGAAATACGCTCTGAACGTCAAGATATGACAATCTGACAATCTACACACTGTAAATCGACAATGTGATTAACATCGCTGGCATATTACGAAAATCTACTGTTTACGACATCCTGCTGCACCTGCTCTCGCAACTCGTTAAAACTAAGATACTCCAACGAGCATTCCTGGCGATAATGTTCTACCAGTTGAATTTGGCCAGTAACGCGGTAGAAGAAGAAGTACTAATGTGTACTATTTACTACCCCTTCACTTTATGACGTGAAAGGTGCAACGTCTGAGTTATGACCAATTTACAGTGACCAATTTACACTGCTAGAAATCGCGATGACTTCAATTACTACGTAGAACAACTAATTGGCAAAAATTAATTGAGGAGGAACACCTGCTCAGTAGTATCATTGCAAACAAAATAGATGTACCCGATGCTCTTAGAGGTATCAATTGGCATTTCATGCAGCGCTAGAGACACGAACTACCTCGCAAAAAAAGCGCTGCGTCCAGCATGAAAATGTCACTTGATGCTTGTATCAATTACGATGTACCTACTCGGGCATGTCTGAATCGCAGACTTGAACGCTAGTAGTAAAACGAAAATATAGAGCGAACTCCATGACTTGGGCAAATCCTTTAAATATGGATCCACAGACTAGTTCGTCTGACTTGCCTCCTCATATATATATATATATATATATATATATATATATATATATATATATATATATATATAGAGAGATATATATATATATATATAGAGATATATATATATATATATATATATATATAGATATATTTATATATATATATATATATATATATATATATATGTATATATATATACATCATATATATTTTTATATATATGCATATATATATATATATCAATATTTATATATATATATATATACGTATATATATATATATATATATATATATATATATAAATATGTGTATGTATATATACATCTATGTTATACATCTGATATTAATCTATGAATCTATGAATCATAAATAAATATATCTTTATACATATATAAATAAATAATATATATGGATAAATATATATTTTATATATATATATATATATATCAAATTCATATATACACTGCATATAAATCTCTGAATATACATAAATATCTACTTAGACATATAGAAATACATAATGCATGTTTAAATATATATATATATTTATATATATATCAATCTATATATATATAAACTTATATGCATATATATATATATTCATATATATATATATATATATATATATATATATATATATATATATATATATATACATGCACATGTATGTGGGTGTTTGTATATTCGTTTATATTTATATCTATGTGTATGTAGTTTATATATCACAGATATATGTATTGATGTTACATTTATATATTTGAATATATCTAAAATATATTACATTAGCATATTAGTATATTGCACATACATACATTATATATTAGTATATTGTATATATATATATATATATATAATATATGTATATATATATATATAAATATGTTGATTTAAAAATTGATTTAATCATATAATATATATATATGTATATATATATATATATATATATATATATATATATATATATATTCTCAGGCACAGGTTATCTCCCATTCATTGTGAGATAACGATATAATAGAAGATGGGCAACACCCTCCAATGAAAATGCGTGGGGTGCTCAGAAAACCGCTTCCCAATGCCCTATTCCTACATAACTCCCGCACTACTCATCGCCCCATAGCTCACGAAATGATTCATTGTCATTTCTGTGCAGCGTACAACCTCTGTCAATGTATTTTGTAGTATTTTTTGTAGCATTATTCCGCCTATTTTGTAGCATTATTATTCAAAATTGGTCAACTTCATACTTTTGTTGAGAGTAAATCGGTTTGCATCACTCGTTGATGCTATTTACCTCACAACACTTCACTAACTAGAGAAATGTTCCGGGTGGTTGGAAAGGTGCTAATGTGATGCCAATATTCTAATAAGGCAATCACCAACTACCGGCATAACCGGCAGGTCAACTGAACCCCCACAGTGAGCAACATAATGGAAACAACATAACTTACTGAATTAAACTTGAGGGTTTTCTGCAAAACGATCGTGCCAAACCAATCTCTGGGAATCCATAGAGGATGATACTACAATATTAGACCCTAGGCATCCTGTAGATTTGATACAAATAGCCACCCACGATAAGCTAGCAATCATTTAGCTCATGATATCAGTGGTGCAGATTTGCAATTGATGAATAGATGGCTAAGGGGTAAAAGTCAAAAATTTGTAATGAATGACTTTGTTTGTGTCCATTTGGAGTATGCAGCCGCTGCCCAAATGGGATATCTGGATCCTGATTTAGTGAAAAACTAAACACCAATTTCAAATTTGAGCTTATTATCACAATTAACAGAGAAGGTTGTAGCAAATCGATTTCAGGACGGTAAATTACCCCATCGACCTGACGACAAGTATCAAACCTGCCCATAGCACTTCTCCGATTATACAATGACATTGCTTGTGCTGTTGACCAGCTGTATGCTGTGGCTCTCGTGCTTCTTGATCTCAGTGCAGCATTTGATACACCAGAAAATCCTGCTACGGCGCCTGTTTGACAGTTTCGGCCTACATGGATAATGCTTAGCATTGCTCAAGTCATACCTCTCAAACCGCTAACAGCGAGTTGGTGTTGAAGGCAGGTAACTAACACACTAACTAACATGTGGTGTGCATGGATCCTAGGGTCATTCTAATTTGCTGTTTAAATGTCACCGAATGGCAGTCCTTTAAATACACATGGTCTGCAATACCATCAATATGTTGATGATACCCAAACCTATATTACATTTATTCTTACGCAAGAATATGCCTTACGGATAAAATCATAGATGGCGAACAATTTACAAAAACTGAATGAAGATAAAACTGAGATTCTATATTTTGCATCGCGAGACAAATGCCAGCCGTCGTTTGGTCCAGTTAAAATGAGCTGTACGACTGTATCTACATCAGAAACAGACATAAATCTCGGTATTCTGATGGACAGTTTATAGGGAAACCACTTATCGTGTAATCAACCCATTCTCTCTTTCATCAGATTTGAAGATTAGACAGCATAATAAAGTACCTGAACCAATCAACAACTGATATTCTTGTCCATGCATTTATATTATATTGGCTTGACTATTGCAGTTTGCTACTGCATGAACCACATTTGCACCTTATCGCAAAACTGCAACACGCACAAAATACTAGGCCGCCTTGTTGCGAAAGGAAAGCACGAGGATAACATTCAATTCATCATGCGTTCCCTTCATTGGCTTCCTGTGGATAACCGCATTTAATACCAAATTCTCCTACTCACCTTAAAAGCTGTTAATAGAACCGCGCCAAGCTACCTACAGCTGCTTACCTCTATGGGCAAGTCTCCAAATGTGTTTTATACGGTGCCAGAGCGTTATGTAAAGCCGCACCAATTTGTGGAACGCGCTTCTCATCGCCTTTCGTCGGTTGAATACGCTATTATATCCAACCTCAAGACATTTCCTTTTAGTCAGCGCAATATCAAATAACTGCCCTCTTTTTGCGCATGATTATTTCCACGAAACACGCGCTATAAAAATGCTTTCTTTGTATATACATATATGTATGTATATATGTATGTATGAATGTATTTATGTATGCATTTATGAAGGTATCTTTGTATGTACATATAGGTAGGTATGTATGTAGGCATTTATGTGTGCTTGTGTTTTCGTGTATGTAACTAATTGAATAAATCTGGGCGTGGTTTTCTGTATAAGAGGCTTTACCAAGTGTTTGAAATGTCTAGAGAATTTTACTAAAATGGTAGACTTTCAGGGAGCTTTTGATAAAATTCCCCACCAACGGTCAGTTAGCTGAGTAATGGCCGATTGCATCGGCAGTAGTGTAATAACATGGGTAAATGAATGACTCAATAATGGAAGGCATAGAGGGGTGAATAAAAATAGTATTGAATCAGATTGGACTAGGGTTATTATTGGCCTATATATAGATATATTAGAATAAGTTCAAAGACACGTCGCTAAGCTCATAGCCGTTATGTAAAGACTGAAAATTCCTAAAACACGGCGTCTCTATGGGGACCTCATAGAGGTGTTCACAATGGTAAATGAACAAAATAATATGACTGTTTATCTGGTGTAGCGTGCTAATAATTCACGGGAAATCCATAAATCTTGACATCACCTATGGCTTAGACCGAATAAAGAAAAATAGCTGTTCCTATCGCTTTGTGACCCCAGTGAAAATTTCACCAGCCAAAATAGGTTCTGTCAGTTCACTGAAGTAATATTTAAACTAGACTAAATGTGTGATAAACTGTTGATTATCACTGGCAGGGCACACATGTACCTAACGGGTTTTTTTTTTCTCTGGCCACGCATCACCATAAAGCCATCCAAAACAAATTATTGTAGATCAAATGATTGCCAAATGGTGCCTCGGAAACATATTCTAATCATATTACTGATGGCTGAATGTCGTATGCATTTTGGCGGTGCCCCACATTTGGCCTTGGCTGGTTCTACCAGGTGACTGCTTATTAGTTATCTCACTCGAAGTTTAGACGACTTATTTACTCGTCTCAACGGACCACGGACGGAAACAAAGTACAATCATCGAGGTAATGTCTATGTTATAATAAGGTGATACACGATGACTACCTCCCTTCAATATATATTTGCTTCACATTTCTATTTCATTCGTTAAACACGTCAGATTCTTGTTGTTATGGAACACTAAATATTATAAGCAACATTCCCCATTAAAAAGGATAATGTGATTTGGCACAATTTGCGAAATATGTCGTTGTTCTGTCATCTCCTGAGATATTATATCTAAGCCTATGATCAACAATTTCATGGACTAAAATGCCGCAGAGCAGTATTATTTTTGAAAGATATGTTGCATCTTTGGTATTAATAGAGCATTATCAATAACGTTTATGCACCTTTCTAGATGATTAAGCTGCTGTTGACTAGCACTATATTGGTGTTCTCGTGCTTCCTGACCTCAGTGGTTTACATAAATGACGTTGCTGCTAGTTTGAATAATTGCAAATATTCTTTCATTGTATCACAAGTTCCAAATTACTTGTTCTGTATTATCAATTATTATAATTCTTTTGTCGGAAGCTACATTTACTTTAGATTCCTTGATGTGCAGTTGATTTTTAAGATAACCTTGCGATGTGCACAGGGGTATGGGAAAATTACATATATAATCAGAAGAGTTTTAAAAAGCCCACCTTTGTTTACATACTTTTGTTTAAGTGAGAATTCTACAACCACCTGACATCAGGTGGTACGCACCCTATTGTTAAATGAAATATGGGAACGACCAAACTAATTGCCCAAAATAGATATGCTACGTTTACAAATATTACTTCCTTTGGAAAGACCATTATAGAATTTATGACATAGGTAATGAAGTGTTGCTCAGTTGTCATCATGAATACTGATCAGTACCCGCCCTAACAGTTTCCATCTACGTCTCGGCAGGGGGTTATATGATTACGTCTATAACAGAAGTGTGACGGTAGATATTTAAACTAATGGGCACCATGGGCGACAGAGCATCGTTTTGGGTGGGCTAAGATTCCCGAGTTGTCCGCCCGGTCGACGGGTTGTCATCATATCCATTATATATGGGGACTGAGGCACATACAGGGTGGGAAACCGCGTTATCGCTAGGTGGTGGCGTGTTTTGAAGCGGCCTGTGGGAACACCTGAATACAGACGCCTTTGATTCCTTGGGGATAAGAGGGTAATGTTAATACGAGGAAGCGCTTATGTTAAGACATATGTGATTACGGTTCAATTATGTGATCTAACTCCTCCTTGAGCTGTTGAAATTCTGCAAACACTCGGATATCCCGGGAAAAGCATCATATGGTGGTTAACTCTCACGTAAAGTCATCCATATAATGAGCACTTTATCTCACCGTTCATCACTGTCGTGTCAAAATAAGAAAACATATCGGAACGAAAACTGAGAATCATTAAGTAGGTTGTATGGGTTTCGTCCTTTAACGAGTCATTGATCATAACAAAGCAGATATGATGCTGATGAATCACTTGGCAACAGTTGGTTATTGAAGAACACGGGCATATCCTGTCACTTTAAGTCTTGTTGCAGTCCAATTTCAGAATTCATCGTATCATTGTCACTTGTTGCTGTATGTTTGAAATGTAATGTAGTTTATATCGTCCCACACTACTTCTACCCAATTCCATGGTCTCATAGGAGAGGCACATTAGCTGATACTAATTACTGACTGATTCGTCAGTCGAAACAGTAAGCTGGATTATAACTTTGAGACAGAGCAGTAATCACAAGACGACATTAAAGTGCAGTTCGTCTGATGCTTCTTGTATGTAGCGATGAAAATCCATGAAATAATAGCAATCGATTAAAACCCATCCGATACCACGTTGTAAACATTAGCAACAATCGCACACCTGTTCAGTCAATAACTAGCCGACCTAACATGTTCTTTGAGAATATTCATCATGGAGACAAGGACGGGAAATATAACTTTAGTGTTGTTGAGGAATTAGACAATGTATTAGTGCTAACCTGCCTTTGTGTGTAATCCGTTCATCTTGTACCAGTATGAGCATCGATCAAAACGGACCCGAGTTATACATGCCGATTCTAGTCGTGCTTCAGCCAAGAAGTTACATTCGCATGATACAATAATGTGAGCCATGTTGAAATATAGATTCAAGGTGCTTTGTGCCCGAGATTCCTGATGCTGTGCGAGCATACATGTCAAAGGTATATTAAAGCGCAAAATCCTATTAGCGTAAATACATGTCCTGTCATAACAAAGATAACACATTAAGATAGAAAACCATAGCCTATCTAATTTAAATACATGCCAAGCATTACAATGGGTCAACTTGTTTCAGGAATGTGCGCGGAGCAGCTTGGTTGACTCGAAGACTGCATCAATATTCATATAGATGCACTGGCACACTAGATATAGGTTGAATTCGCAAAAACGAACTCTGGGCTCGTAGTTATTTAGTGCCGGAGCCATGCATACAGATCGCAGTTATGCAAAGCCAATATCTCTTTTACAAAAGGTCAATGAGCACGATAATTCCTGATGTCCTATGAATTATGACCAACCATGTGTGCTTGATAATATCACTAGATCTTTTCTACTGCTATTGCCGAAATCCATCGATCGCAAATCATAATTACAACTATTGCAAAGCGGACTCATTTTAAGGACTAGTTGTTTTTACGATATACTGCTTTTTTTATCATATTCTGAAAAGCAAGCAGGAGATTACATAAAGAGAGCCGTGTATTTTATTGTCGCATTATAATGTGATTGTCAAAAAAGTCAGCCATTTAAAAATATTGTTGTAACAAGTCTAGTTTGAATTGTTCAAGCGTGAAATCGTAAACTTGGCTATAGTTTTCAGACTTATAAAGTAGTATTGTCCGATGCGAACAATTTCTCTCTCGTGTCGTTAAAAGATTGCCCGCCCTACAATCTTGTTGCGCATTACGCAGTCAGTGGCACAGTAACATTGCTGTGCGCTCACCAATATGGCGGAAAGCAAGCGTTTGATTAAATAAGTAATGCCCCCTGCTGTACCAAGCATGATTACTACTGAAGTATTATACAACAAAATGATGATTTTCTTGCGCTCTAAAGCAAGAATATAGCTATTTGAAGCACCATATTCCACAAGATGTGACACTAATGGGAGATGATACATGAGGCTGACTCAATAATCTTCCGCTTGTGAACATCCACCAGAACAAAAGAGCCATTGATACTATGACGAAAAGCAATTCATATTGTGCCCTTGTAACAAATTCTCGGTGCCGACCAGTCGAGTCATCACTCACGTTTATAAAATATGAGGAAATGGATTATATTGCACTAATAAGAATAGCACCAGTGGCTTTTCCACAAATAGTCTACCGATCACGCATGTAAAGGTCAGGCCGAATTTCATATTTTATTCACGGCAAGTGGACATAGATCATTCTTTACAAAGTAAAGTTATATTCCGCTCCATCAATGTGGCGGACAATGCAAAGAACGGTTTCCATGTTTCCTGCATATTATGTCGGCATATATAAAACGAAACAAGCATAGCAGAGAAACGAAGCAAGGAAAAACATGGTCATCTTTCAAAATTGAGGCAAATTTCAAATCAACCAAGGCTTGTCAAAGTAATATCGATTTGGCCAATGAATCAATATGTCGGTTAGTTTATGGACAGTATTTTAAGTCATACAGGTTAACATAATTTTTCCAGTTTAATGAGTTGTCTAGGCTCAGTTGAAAAATTGTGACCCTGGCTTTTCGTACTTGAGCTGCAAGAAACACATGCCGAGTAATGAGCAGCATATTGTTAAACTGTCATATTAAATCACTCTGATATTATGTATAAGCCAAACAACATATAATGTGCCTATTACGACCGTAATTTTTAACATAACCAAATGTTTAAACATAATGCTCTTGGTTTGCTTTTCTTTGCCGAGTTATCCTAATGATTTGGCAAGTATGCTTAAAAGATTTGACCAGCGAGTAAATAACTGCAAATGCTTCAAATTCAAAACAGCAATATAGCGACCGTATATTTTCTGTTTTGGATTTTCTTATACTGTAGACCACTTCATAGGTGTCATGCAATGGTGTTCATAATACGCTTACCGCTTTTTCCAGCGTCGCAATTTATTGTATAATAGAAAAGAAAGCAACAATGAGCCAGGTTGGTTAATACATTAGTTTGATTAGGGCTGACGACTTAGATTAGTAAATATCCAAGGTCTCATAAAACAGTTTACCCAAATACCCTAACACTGCTCCCCTACGCCTCCGTTACATCCGGCACTGAGACTTGTAACCACAGTCTCAAATTGCATCTGGGGATCAACGGCCTAAAATATTCATTGTAACTACCGAAGCCTAATCAGACACCAAGGACGTGTGTAATCACATGATTAACATCTTTATCTTAAAATATGATTCGACATTATAATCATAAGGTTCGGACGATTTACACAGCCATTGTCGCATATCAAGGGACAATCAGATTGACACCATTAATTGCATGTCATAATTGCGACGGCACTGTAATGCTGCACCTCTTCACTAAAAATATAAGCAGCCATTATATACATAATTAAATAGTTTTTAGTAAGTTGCTACGGTACTTCCACCAACCATAAGATAGTGCCGTCGGCCATCCAAACGGGACAGACGGCAAGGCAAACAGACAAGTTTGTCGCCGAGTTGATTGAATTTGAGCCGAGCATAATGAAAGATAATGGATTAACTGCCAACATTCTATGTCTATTCAGGGTCATTATTGGTATAGCTATCATCATGCTTTCGGTTTTTAACCAAAACCCATCGAAATGGTGCGCGCGTCACCTGATTATCACGCAAGCTACACATTCTCATGATACGTATCCCTTCATCACTGCTAGTGTCGCTGACTAGGGCGCAATACCGCATCAGATCGGTAATCACATGCGGGAATAGTCAACAACCAATGCAATAATTGCACCCTGACTACTGTTTCTCTCCCAATTTATGAACAAAGACAAGAATGATATTGGTTTTAGAGGTGACATTAAGGCCTCTATATTCTACGAAAATATAATTGCTAATGTTATTAAACCGAATTTGGCTGCATTATACATTGTCATATCATGATATTAGATTTCGTAAAACAATCAAAGTGTCTCTGAGTAACAGAGCATACGATGGGTTGAAATATACGTTGCTTGCTATCAATAACTAATTCCGACTAATCATATAGATTATTACATAATCTCTCACATGCAGCGATAAAGCAGTCATCGAAATAAGGCCTCGTTCAAAATATACTGTGTATATATATATATATATATATATATATATATATATATATATATATATATATATATATATATATATATATATATATAATATGCATATATATATATATATATATATAATATATATATATTTATATATATATTCATATATATATATATATATGTACAAATTTATATACATGAATGTACATGCATATTGACAATCGTCCGACTTAAAACGTCATATATATATAATATATCTATATATATAAACATATATAATATATGGAACATAATATAATATAATTTATATATCCAATATATATATATATATATATATATGATAATATATGTATGTTTATAGAAACACATGGTCAGCACGAACGTTAGATTTGTTTATTTACATATACATATAAGATTTTAGATATTTATATGTTTAAGATGACCATGGAAAACATATAACAATTGTCACATCAGATATTCTGAATCGCGGGGTTGAAGCCGAAATAATATAATATATATATTGTGTCATTCCGCGCGATATTTGGCGCAATCAACCTGGATATCTCACATGTTCCGATATGTCAATATATCGAATTAACATAATATATTACATCAAGAGGGACGGTTACTCTTGCGGCCCATATCAAGAAACGTGTTGTATGCTTTGAATGCCAATACGTGTGAAACCTAATTCGAAACGTACCGTCCTTTGTCATTACAGATCATGTGTATGCGCATTTACAATTTGGAAGGTTGGTGTTCATAATAAGGTCACTGTTTTGAATAAATTGTAATTTACACTTTTTACTTTTAATATATACAGATATATCAAATATATATATATATATATATATATATATATATATATATAATATGTATGTGTATAGATATAGACAGATCAGCACGAACGTGACTATTTGTATATATATATATATATATTTATTTATCTATATATATAGATATATTAATATCTATATAATATATAATATATATATACATATGTTTATTCATATATGATATATACGATAACGTCATATATGGCCAATATATATATATTTCAATATATAATATAAATAGATATATATATATAATATATGTATATCTATATGATATATATATATCTATATATTATATATATATATCTATATATATATATATATATATATATATATATATTCAGTTGTATACTCTCCTCTAATGTAGCAAGAAACGTGTTGAATTATGAACGGTTCATACGGTGAAATGCATTTCGAAACGTACCGTCCTTTGTCATTAACAGATCATGTGTATGCGCATTTACAATTTGGAAGGTTGGTGTTCATAATAAGGTCACTGTTTTGAATAAATTGTAAATTTACACTTTATCTTTTAATATATACACACTTATATATATATGTATATAGATATATATATATGTATAAATCTATAGATAGATATATATATATTATATATATATATATATATATATATATATTCCCATGATATGTATATATATATATATATATGTATATATAGAGATATAGACTTCATGTTGAACGCGACATGCTTTGTTCCTTTAGATAAAAATCATTTAGATATAAATATATGAATAATGTATATATATATAGATATATATATAAAATCCAATATACATAAGGCCATAAATATAATATATATAGATCCCATTCTCGAGATATATATAAAATATATGTAATATATATATATCTATATATATAAATATAATATATATATATCTATATATATATATATATATATATATATATATATATATATATATATATATATATTCAGTTCATATACTCTCCTCTCTAATGTAGTAAGAAACGTGTTTGAATTATGAACGGTTCATACGGTGAAATGCATCTCGAAATGTACCGTCCTTTGTCATTAACAGATCATGTGCATGCGCATTTACAATTTGGAAGGTTGGTGTTCATAATAAGGTCACTGTTTTGAATAAATGTAAATTGTAATTTATCACTTTATCTTACAATATATATATATATATATACATGCTTATATATATATATATATATATATCTATATATGCTATATATATATATATATATATATATATATATATAGTATGTATAGATATACATATCAGCACGAACGCGACTATTTGTATATTTATATATATATGTTTATTTAGATATATATATATATATAAATATATATATATATATAGATATAAAGATATAGACATATATTTATTCATATAGTATATGTATATATTTATACATATATATGTATATATAGATATATATCTATATATATATAAATATCTATCTATTAAATAGATGTATATTATAGATATATATCTCTATATATCTATATAGATATCTATATATCTCTCTATCTCTCTCTATATAGATTATCTATATCTCTCTCTCTCTCTCTCTCTATATATATATATATTCAGTTCATATACTCTCCTCTAATGTAGCAAGAAACGTGTTGAATTATGAACGGTTCATACGGTGAAATGCATCTCGAAACGTACCGTCCTTTGTCATTAACAGATCATGTGTATGCGCATTTACAATTTGGAAGTTGTTGGTGTTCATAATAAGGTCACTATTGAATAATTGTAATTTTGACACTTTAATATTTTAACATATATAATATAGATATATATTATATATATATATATATATATATATATATATATATATATACATATATGTATGTATATAGATATACATATCAGCATACGAACGCGACTATTTGTATATTTATATATATATTATATTTATATATATATATATATATATATATATATATATGTTATAATATATATACATATATTAATCATGAGATATATGTATATATATATATATATATGTTATATATATATATATATATATATATATATATGGCCTATATATATATTATGATATCATATATCTATATATATATATATTATATCTATATATTATATTATCTCTATATATATATATACTATATACTATATATATATCTTATATATATATATTCAGTTCATATACTCTCCTCTAATGTAGCAAGAAACGTGTTGAATTATGAACGGTTTCATACGGTGAAATGCATCTCGAAACGTACCGTCCTTTGTCATTAACAGATCATGTGTATGCGCATTTACAATTTGGAAGGTTGGTGTTCATAATAAGGTCACTGTTTTGAGAAAATTGTAATTTACACTTTATCTTTTAATATATACACAGAATAGAGATATATATATAAATATATATATAGATATATATATATATATATATATATATATATATATGTATATATATGTATGTATGTATATAGATATACATATCAGCACGAACGCGACTATTTGTATATTTATATATAGATATTTATTGATATATATATATATAGATATATATATATATATATGGAAATAGATATACAGATATTATTCATATATATATGTATATTTATAGATATGATGTATATATATATATATATATATATATATATATATATATATATATATATATATAGATATTCTATATATATAATATATATATCTCTCTATATATATATATATCTATATATATATATTATATCTATATATCTCTTATATTCAGTTCCATATACTCTCCTCTAATGTAGTAAGAAACGTGTTGAATTATGAACGGTTCATACGGTGAAATGCATCTCGAAACGTGCCGTCCTTTGTCATTAACAGATCATGTGTATGCGCATTTACAATTTGGAAGGTTGGGTGTTCATAATAAGGTCACTGTTTTGAATAAATTGTAATCTTTACACTTTATCTTTTAATATATATAAATATATATATGCATATATATATATATATATAGATATATATATATATATATATATATATATATATATATATTGATATATGTATATATATATACATATCATACACGAACGCGACTATTTGTATATTTATATAGATAGGGATTATATATATAGATAGAGATATAAATGATATATATAGATATAGAGAATATATATACATATATTTATTCATATATATATGTATATATTTATCTATATATATGTATATATATAATATATATAAATATATATATATATATATAGAATATATTATTATATATAATATATATATATATATATATATATATATATATATATATATATATATATATATATATATATATTCAGTTCATATACTCTCCTCTAATGTAGCAAGAAACGTGTTGAATTATGAACGGTTCATACGGTGAAATGCATTTCGAAACGTACCGTCCTTTGTCATTAACAGATCATGTGTATGCGCATTTACAATTTGGAAGGTTGGTGTTCATAATAAGGTCACTGTTTTGAATAAATTGTAATTTACACTTTATCTTTTAATATATACACATATATATATATATATATATATATATATATATATATATATATATATATATATATATATATATGTATGTGTATAGATATACATATCAGCACGAACGCGACTATTTGTATATTTTATATATATATTTATTTATATATATATATATATATATAGATATATATATATATATATATATAAATATATATAGATATATCATATATATGTACCTTTATATATATGTATATATATATATATATATATATATATATATATATATATATATATATATATATATATATATATATATATATATATATATCTATATATATATATATATATATATATATATATATATATATATATATATATATATTCAGTTCATATACTCTCCTCTAATGTAGTAAGAAACGTGTTGAATTATGAACGGTTCATACGGTGAAATGCATCTCGAAACGTACCGTCCTTTGTCATTAACAGATCATGTGTATGCGCATTTACAATTTGGAAGGTTGGTGTTCATAATAAGGTCACTGTTTTGAATAAATTGTAATTTACACTTTATCTTTTAATATATACACATATATATATATATATATATAATATATATATATATATATATATATATATATATATATAGATATATATATATATATATATATATGTATGTATGTATATAGATATACATATCAGCACGAACGCGACTATTTGTATATTTATATATATATTATATTTATATATATATATATATATAAATATATATATATATATATATATATATATATATATTTATTCATATATATATGTATATATATATATACATATATGTATATATATATATAATATATATATATATATATATAAATATATATATATATAATATATATATCTATATATATCTATATATATATATATATATATATATATATATATATATATATATATTCAGTTCATATACTCTCCTCTAATGTAGCAAGAAACGTGTTGAATTATGAACGGTTCATACGGTGAAATGCATTTCGAAACGTACCGTCCTTTGTCATTAACAGATCATGTGTATGCGCATTTACAATTTGGAAGGTTGGTGTTCATAATAAGGTCACTGTTTTGAATAAATTGTAATTTACACTTTATCCTTTAAGTCACACAAAAGATGGATACTGACTTTGAAGAGCCAAATAGTTGTTTTCAGGTGAGTCCCAGCATCCTAAAGTATACGCTGACCTTAGATGTATCGGATGTTTTGGGGATTGAAGCAGCGGCGAAACAAATAACCCTGCGTGGGCTACCAACGGTGACGTCAGCGAGTTAATTGTAGCGCTTACAACACGACGGAGCCATTGAGGTTGGCGCGTGTGCCTTATTATGGGTCTTACGGCCATTGTTCTCACGATGGACCCTCCGCTACAATCTTATAATGCCAGCCTACAAAGCGTAGGATGAGTTAAATGACACTTTCCGGTGCCACCCATCACCATTGTTATAAATGTTGTAAGAACCTGCAGCTTAATGACGTCAGCATTCACGATGTCCTGACCACCATCATGCACTCTGTCTTAACATGCGGATCATTGATGACGACCGTCTGCAAAGCTAAGGCTATAATTTGAAGAGCGCTATCTCAGCTAGTGCCATCCATGCCTTCAAGGTAGTTGAAGCCGATGGCCCATTAAATGTCTATCTGTTCTTTGCATGATGCCAAAATCACAATTACAAGCAGCAATATTCACAGGAATAGCAATATAGACATACAAAATGCCCACAAACAGTATTCATTCCTAACCTTTTAAAACACTACAAGGATTATCTGCCCCATGACGCGCTATAATATTTAAATACTCACAGTGGATTTGAAATGCCGACAACGTATACTGCTTATATATCCCCAGTGGGTGGCTTCGTGATTTGTTGCAATTTTATGTTCCAAAAGTTCCGGTACAAACTTACTGTGTGCTTCATCGACTACTGGATTGTAACTTTGAGTGTTTCCGCTGAACGACATCTTTATGAGCAGACTCATTGAGCGTCTTTGTTTTGCACTTAAGACTATGACTCTTAAAGATATTGTCTCTGAGATAGCGTACAAACTATGAATATATATAATTATATATAGATTTATAAGTATAGAAATATACAATTATATATTTATATATATAAATTTACATATATATACATATATATATCAAAATACATATATATATATATTTATATATATACATATATATATACATATATATATTTATATATGTTCATATATATATAAATACATATATATATTTAAATATATGTATACGTTACAAATATATACATATATATATATATATATATATATACATATATATATACATAAATATATATATTTGCACTTATGTAAATATATATATATATATATATATATATATATATATATATATATATATATATATATATATATATATATATATATATATATATATATATATATATATATATATATATAGTTTGATCTTCATTTATGTAAATAACATCACACAAAGTGTTCGCTCGAACCTTTTATGTTTGATTGATTGTATTGATACATTGATCAAAGATTCGACAACCGCGATGTGAAACATGTCCATTTCAAGTCTTCCTCATTGACTAACAGGCTAATTGATCAACCAATATATTACGAAATTGGTATGCTAGCAAAGTATTAATGGAGGTCGACAGAACAACACTCGGAAAGTACAATTGCTTAGTGATTTCTCAAAATAAACGTCAATTTTCAAAATAGATTGCTTCGACAAGCGGATGATCGTCATTTCCTATACACTACAGAACGAATTTTTCCGTCATTTATTATCGCCTAGCAGGGCTTACTCTTTGCATGTTAGCACACACTCAATCCGAAAGTCATTTGAGTGCTGTTAGCAAAATTAGACGGTATGTATGCCGTCAGTTCGCGGGAGAAACGGTTCATGGATTCGTTTTATGTAGAGTGATAATCCAATGCCGCTTAACCCCTGCTTATAAATTAATGTAATTGTCATCTGTATGAATAGTTCGTCGATTTTTCCAATGGGAAAACCTCGCCTCAGGATTTTTTGCATGCTGTCAACGTTTGAGGTTGGCTACAGAAAGCGGTAGTCTGGAGTATGGGCCTGACCCCATGAACTATTGATAACATTCGTAACAGACAGCCAATCATTGGTCAGTGCACGACTAACGATCACCCCAATCTCGCCTTGTAAGCGCTATTTGCTTAGAGCATCAACCAGCCAATTTACTCGTAAACGTCACCATAACATTGAACGTTTGTGATACAAATGTATTACAGCCTGTAGGACGACACTGTAAGCGGTGTATAAGAGATGGAGGAGTTGTTGTCTGATCCGTAGCGAATAAAACCAACAGCGTTTTGCAGTGAGAAACACCTCATTTAAGCCTTGCGACGTGGATAAACTGCGCGTCACCGTTCAGCTTATGAACGTCGTTGCTCCGGCTCGTTCTCGGCTAATTTACATTCTACTCAGCTGTCAGATTTGACGATGACTTATTGGGGAACCAGCTCTCAACCTTGCGCTTGTACAAACCATGAACTGAATTCAATATTTAAGCGGCGTTGAGGGGACATTATAAAATCAAATCAGTAAGCAAGAGGGATGCACTTTCAACAATTTGGAAATATTTGAATGGAGGTGACCCGCCTCCAGCTAAGAAAGTGAAACTTACAAAAGAGAAACAGAAAGAAATGGCAAATAACCTGCGAACGAGATCGCAGGACAAGGAAGTTAAACGAGAAGTGAATGCGAGACGATTTGGGGAAGATTAGGGAGTGGCTGGTATTCGACCATGAATCAAACTTAATGCATTATAAACAATGCAGAGCACTCATAACTAAAGAGCAACTTGAAAAATGTCCTGGAAATTTCAAGCTCGAAAGCATCAAAGAACATGAACGTTCACGGGGCCATAAACAGCTGGCCCCACATGAACTAACAAAATGGTGAAGAATGTGTGAAACTGTTCCTCTTGGTGGATCTTCTCCTATCTACTGCAACATGTAAGCGTGGTTTCAGCTCAATGGGGCTAATCAAGAGTGACTTGCACTACAGCCTCAATGCAACCACCCTAAATGACCTCATGACAATAATGCTTCAACCACCTGACTTTGATAGCCATCACAGGCCATTGAGTTACGGTGGCCCCAGAAAGAAGCGAGTCGTGTTCAGGGAGGGTAAAAGAGACACTAAAGAGGTGAGTGATGATGAGGAACATCACACATCCACTGTGTGTGTCGCTCTTGCAAGGCTCCAAAATGGGTAATGGTAATATTGGGGTTTGACGTCATTTTCAATAACGAGCTGATATCACGACAATGATGGATGAGGATGATTGTGATGCTCTCCTTAAGTGCCAGCGCCTACTTGCACAAACCATTTGCCAAGACCGGGCTGGGTAAACCAACGCCGCTTGGACGAAGGTCCAGAACGGTACTTTTGAGCTACCAGGTCGGGTGCATCCACTTTCGGGGAAGGGACTGCCATTTAACGTGATCATCTGAGTCATGGAGAGACAGTCAGGCTTTCACTCCTTGGTATCGAACCCACAACCAGTGGGCCGAAAAGCGACGTAGTCTACCTCTACGCCACGGGAACCAGCTGAAAAGGCTCCAAGAAGTTTCCAACGAGGAAAAGCTAAAGGAACTCTAATCTTTGATTTTTGTATGTAGGTTTTATTATGAGCAGTTGTATTTGAAATACTGTGACCACCTGCCATCTACTTGCTGAGGTTTTCGGTTTTTTCTGCTATCTCTATATATGCGTTTTAGTCCTGTATAGGCGTTTTTGTTTGAATAAATTTGACACTCAGGGAGCATAAAGTTCTTACACTTTTTTTGGGCCCGTAGGTTTACAACTTTTTACAGGTATCACCAATGGTGGCCGGTAGCTGAATAAGTTACTTTCCACCACTATCATATTATGATATATATATATATATATATAGATATATATATATATATATATAGATATATATAGAGAGAGATATATAGAGAGAGAGATATATAGAGATATATATATATATATATATATAGATATATATATATAGATATATAGATATAGAGATATATCTCTATATCTAACTCTCTATATATCTCTATATATATATATATATCTATAAATATATATATATATCTATATATATATAAATCCCTCTATATATATGTTTATATATATCTTTTATATATCTATATACATATATATATATTTATATACATATATAAATATATATATATATTTCTAAATATATATGAACATATACATAAGTATGGATATTTCAATATATATAAATACATGTATATAAAAACATATAACTATTAATATGTGTATATATGCATACACATATATAAATAACGATGTATATATATATAATATATATACATATGTATATATGCAAATATGTGTACTTAAAAACATATTAATAAATATTGTTTCATATACGTACGCATATATATGTAAATATACCAGGATATATATACATATATCTACACTTATGTATGTAATTATATATATTTTATGTATATACAAATATATATATAAATGCATAAACATATATATATTCATAAATATGTGTATATACGTATATAGCGATATATACATATTTACATATATATGTATATAGATATATTGATGTATATATATAAATATGTATATATATACATATATATATATAAATATATATATCTATATTGATATGTATATATATATTCATATATATGGATGTGCGTTAATAGCGATATATACATATTTATACATATGTATATAGATATATGTATGTATAGGTATATATAAATATATATATATATATATATTTTTATATATATATATAAAGGTGTATATATATATAAATATGTATATTGATATATTTATATATATTGTTATATATGTACATATATATTTATAAATATGTATATATCTTTTTTAGATATATCCATGCACATACATTTACATATAAATATAGTTGCATTTAAGTTTATATATATCACTACATATATATTTATACTAAAACATTTGTATATTTACAAATAATTATACATTTAAATCTAAAATATATATATATATATATATGCTTATATAAATGTATATATATATGTATATTTATATATATACATATATATATACATATATATACAAATATATATATGTATATATGTTTATATTTATATATATATATATATATGGTCATCTAGTTGATTACCACACGATTCGGTCACTTCTTCTTTTGCGAGTAGATATAATTTTGCATATTCGTCAGTAGTATAGATGTTTGCGGTGCTGGCGCACCTATCTCATATGATTATGGCACACCTATCTCATATGGGTGCAACCCAGAAAACACACATATACAGGGTGACTCACATGAGCCAGCGAACCGCTCGCACCTCCCCCCACCATATGGTACCATATGAGCCCAGCCCTTCCAGCCCCTATGGTATAGGCCCACACCAGTAGTTAGTCACCATAGAGGTCATTGAGTGATAAATATCTGCGACCGTCGCTATAAGTTCCATTTTTCACCCGGTTGAGGTCCTGTATAAACTGGGCAACCTTAGCGTCGTTCTTCTCGATAAAGTCGGGATCGGGACGAGCGGTTATCAATCTCATCGTAAAGAGCTTCCAACAGTAGAAAGCCCCCATCGGCCTCTCTGTGGTCCCACTCGGTCTTCCCAACCAAGGACCGTGATGCTCCTGTTCCAAGCCCAGGCAACTATTAAACCTCCCGTTCGCACTATAGTCGCCGTCTTCAAGCCACTTCACTCCCGCCCACCCCCAAGCCACCGTCTCCTTATACTTCTTCTGATCCTTGTGATACACCTGGTTATACGTCTCAGCTCTCCCCAGGTCCTCAAAGGAGCACAACCTGAAAACGCAGTCGACAAACACCCCGATGGTCGCCACCGGACTGTGGTGCGACCCCAACAGAACCTGAGGCTTATACATATTTGAAATCACCCTCCCCGGACTCCGAGTGTAGGGGCACTTTATCTCGAGCAGCACAACCTCCTCAGGATGCCCCAGACAGACAGCATCCACTCCAGCCTGCCGGATCGGGAGCACACAAAAGCCATCCGGAGAGTAGGATATTATTTCCGTAGACCTTGGTGTCGTACACCTTCTCCAATACCGCAATTGCAACCTCCTCTAAAGTCGTACCCCAGAGGCAGGGTGCGCTAAAGCGAACACCCTCGTTGCTAGTTTTTTCTGTCAGCTTCTTACTTTAGCTGCTGATGTAGTTTTGCCCTATGATAGAGGAGTAGTCACTTCCTCCAACGCAGCCCTTCCTCGTGGTCTCCCACTGGTCCGTATTTTGTTTGACTCCAGTATGATCGTTGCAGAAAGATTTTATCGCCGCCTCCATTATATCTAGCAACCCCCACTCTTCAAATGGACTGTCAGGGTTATGCCTTAGCAGGTCTAGGGGGCGATTCTGCTGCTTTCAAACATTTTGCTTTAATGTCACTTTTCATTTGACTATATTTCACGATCTCGTCCGAAACGAGCTTAAACTCATCATCTGAGATATACCCATCTTCAGGCGCCGCCGATACAATGTCAGCAATGGTATTCAATTTGCTCTGAGCGAGAATGCGGATCTTGTCATGCTTTTTTAACTTAATGGTCAGCCGCCTACTGATGAATTTTCCAGCAATTACAAGTAGCCCACAAGCGGCTCCAGTAGCACCCAACACTGTGGCAATAGGAATGGCAACTATTGTAGACATTACACCTGCACCACTTGCGCCAAGAAACATACCCACAGCAACTAAAGCAGTGTCTACAGCGTCCACTGAGTTTACTGCACACCTATATTTTTTGTACATAGCACCATATTTTTCAATTTCTTTCTCAAGGTATTGCTTCTTAAGACTGATCTCATTCAGCCGATAGGAGTGCCCCAGATCACATGGAGGAGGCGGATTTAACGGTGCAGTCGTTGGTTGTTGTTTCATTGTTGTCTTTGGATACATAAGTCTATATATCAAGTTCAATTAGGAGTGAAGCTACAGACCAAGTTGCCCCTCGGTATTGGAGCAGTATCAGCACCAACACCCGAAGACAACCCCATACGAATGATCTTGCCATTACATAACATGGTATATCCACAGCTTGAGTCTTGTGAGTCTCGACCCCTAGCCCCATGGCCAAACGACCACTCATATCCTCTGCGAAGAGCACCACTTGCTTCTGCCCAAATAGTAATGAGATGTTTCGTTTGGGAGCTTATGTGTTCTCTCAGGTCCCTGCGATGCTGTCTCTGTCTGTCATCAACATATTAGCAGCATCCGTTGGCGATATTGGGTCTCCCAACTGAACAATTTTATTATCTCCCATTTCAAGGTCTCCAGCCATAGTACCGCCACCTTTATCCATTTTTTGTGAGTCTACATAGGTCTTTGTTGCATATTTGGAGAGGTCGGCGCCGCCCTGATCCGTTTTCATTTGAGTTCCATAAATACTCGCCTTTATTGACATCTTGTAAATTGAAGAACAACGCCAATATTAAGGTCGTGATTGTTCAATAAACGTCCCTTATTATCTCTTATCTGAACCTTTAACTCATTCACGGCTCCGACAGTAACACGTTTTGACACAGGATTAGCAATGTTTGTGGTTATAATATCACCAAAAGAGCTGCCCCCACAGCCCACAACTTCAAGAAGCGTAGTGGGCGCACCATCAAGCATGTTGTGCGTGGTACTGACTTGATCGAGGTGGACATAAAGTGAGTTAAAGATGCTAAAGTTCACGGGCCGGTCGCCTTTGTGAAGACCTGAAAGAATCCATCCTCCACCCAGACCGGTATCAAGACCTAATATTTTTAACACACCGTCACATCGTAAAGACCCAGAAGGAATTGAGAGGGTAACAATCCCAGTTGAATCATCAACCTCCAAACTAGGACCTAAAATATCCCGATTTAAAAATTCAAATTCCTCCTGTATGCGCTTGAAGCTCCAGAGGCCAGGCGGGAGACTGGAACGTTTTAACCCCCCTGGGCCAGAACTATCTGGCAGCCATAGAAGAGGCACATCTGATTCAATGTTATACCAACCCACAGTATACGTGATTGACCTAAGACCTACGTATAGATCACCCGCACTATTGTCAATAGGATTTTTCAGGGACACAGCGCCGCCGCTTTGAACATTTGACAGAGTGTGATACATAGCACTATGAATAAACAAGCCTTTGGTTTCAATAGAAAAGCTACCCCATATGGTGCGGGCGGGGCGTATCCAGCCCAATATGGTGTGGGAGATAAACTAACCCGACAAACAATTCAAGTTGTTCACAATGGTGGTACATTCACAGCAAAGTTTCCTGATCTATTCAGTAACTATAAGGTGCCGCCGGTAACAGCGGACAAAGTAGTAAAAGACTGGTTGACAAATCCAATGCAGTTTTGGCAGAACCAGTTAAACTTTGCAGTGTGGTGTGCATCAGCCGGCTGCGGTGTGTCATCCCACGACCACCTCGAGGCTGGGATTCCACTCGTGAAAGCTCTCGACACCTTTCACCTATAATACACAGTGCGTCGCCTATTAGCAGAACTCCAAGCGACTCTACCTCAGGATCATGCCTATCACCCCTATAACAATACATATGACAAGAGGGCATATGAGAGACTGCACTAACTTTGGTGTTCAACCAAACACAGACTGGCGCCAGAAGGCAACCGTAACTAATAGTGGCCTTGGTATCTTATATGCACATGATGCGTATGGTTACGGGAGTGTCGTCAAGGTTGCTGGTCGAAACGTTCGTTATGACCCTACACGGATGGCCTTTGAGGCGGAAAAGGATACAAAGCCAGGTTTTGCCTACGCGAGTAACCTACAATCCTTTCAGGAGAAAATAGGTGCTGTTCTACATCTAGCACAGAGACCTGAAACAGACGAGGCCTGGAGTACCTTCATACTGGACACGTCTGAGGGCTTTACACAGACCGGCGTTGAGCTAATTAACGACAGCATTCGGACCTATGTCTGGGCCATTCTTAGTGCTCAGGCGCAGACCCGCTCAGAGATACTAGGTGTTGGAACGTCCTTTGATGCCTAAAAACAATTTCAGGCTAACGTTGAGGATGCCATCAACACCCCAGTGGATATTCCATCATCCATCCGACGGTATCAGAACGTCCTTCATAATGCCTCCTCAAAGGTTAATTATGTGTTTGGAACGGGCCTGTACATGGCTCCATCGGATATGAGCCTCGCCATTGGAAACGTTGTTGGGTACAACAATCTGATTACCATTGCAACTGAGGAACAGCAGATTGGCAGCAATACTGATGTCAACGCGGTTGTTGCTCTTCCAGATAGAGGAAGCTTTGACCCTCAGCCCGCCGCCCCCGACCCTCCACCCGCCGTCGAAGACCCTTCACCCGATGCTCTGCCATCTACGCGCAAGGATGAGAAAACAGCTCTCATTGTAGGCGGAATCGCTATAGGCTTAGCTGTGCTTTGGTTTGCTACGTAGTAAGTCACGGAGTATCAGGAGGATAACTCCCCCGTCCACCACAGCTGCGGCCCATATATGTTCTGCCATCCAACCAGCCACCTTTGCAGCTGACGTAAGCAGCCATGATACGATGGAGCCAATAATTCCTGGAAGGGCAGCTGCTGCCTTACCAGCTAGACCCTTCAAAACGTTTGCCAAGGAGTTCAGCTGTTTTTTAATCCATTCCTTTACCCCGGGCTTATCAGCTGGCGTCGGCGATGGTGCTGGGGTTGCACTAGTGCTCCCTCCACCCGTCAAAGCAACTACCAGGGTCGAGATTGCCAATCCGATCGCAGTGAGGATGGAGGCAATTGTTATGCCCTGCTCCCGGAACAGGGTGCGTACACGCTCAGCTAGTGTTGTGTCCTCGTTAAGAAGTCTGTTGATCGTTTCTCTGATGCGGTTAATTTGGGTCCTTAGACGCTTACGGTTTTCAGAGGGAGCCTCAATACGGGCACTCCACAGGTCCTGCAGCTCTGCAAGCTCATTTGCTTGGAATCTCCATGCTCGACTATCACCCCTCTCCCCCTCCTCAAGGCTTGCCATTTTAGCTTACCGATGTTTTATATCCCTTTCTAACTCAGTTATCTTAGCTAGGTTGTTGACCAGCTCACCCCTCTGGGTCTGCATAGCCTTGTCAAGCCCTATAAGCTCTCTGAGTGGTAGTTCGTTGTCTGTTTGTGTACCTAGGTCTTGGATGGTGTTATGAACGTCCTCTATGTATCTTGTTTCTTCCACACCACCTTGCTCTGTCACAGCTTCAAGGCTGCTCATTTCTAACATATCTGGAAGTGCAGCTTCTGCTTTAGCAGCAGCTTGGTCAACGCCATGTAGGGCTTTTACTGCTTCTGTAGATAGTTCAGCGGTCACTCCAAGAGCCCGAGCAAGCTGTTTACCACCGTAATCTAGGATACTCCTAGGAGAGAGGAATTTGTTTGGATTGTTCTTCCATGTCAGAAGATTCCGTTCTCGGCCCCACTTAACCCAAAGGTCACCTTGTTGAGACGATCTAAACTCCAGAGTGGCATGCAGCCCATGCTTAGACACTGCCTTCTCCCACCTCGTAACTAAGACTTCAGTTTCTTCTTTGGAACCCACCTGATCTTTTGTTAACCCAGCAGGCATTTCATTAATAGCCCATGGTGGAATAGTCGTACTCGACGTATCTTAAGTTTCGTCAATCAGGTTAGTCTCCTAATCATCAAAGCTAGTCTCATTCCTCTCCCATCCCATAGCCCCTTCCTCCTCTGGGTCGTCAAATCCTGGGTTATCAAACTCCATGTCTGTGTGTTAAAGATATAAGTGTAATTAAGAATTCAACATGACGAGTACTTACGGGCGCAAACTAAACCCACACCGCCGGATACGCGAACCCCTTGGGGTAAAGGGCGTGCGACAATGTGTAGTCGTTACAAACAATCCAAGCAAAATTGACCAGATCCAACAACTGCTTGTTCGCTTCCCCAATCTAGGCGCAGACGACGTCATTGTCCCAGGGACAGCACGGCTGGCCTTTACAATCACGCTGACCTCGACTGATGTTAACCGCAGCGTCGTGCAAAACCTGGGTCGCGCCGTGGTTAAGAAATTGACAATCAAGATTTCTGGCAATGAGGTCATGTCTATTGATGACAGCGATGTGTACCACTGTTACCACGACTTGTGGCGTACTGCACAGGAGAGACAGGGCCTCCAGTATCAGGGCATTGACACATCAGATGACAGAAACACAACTAAGATACGAGTGGGGGCAGTAGACAAGGATGAGACCGAGGAAGAGGACAAGGCGGTAGCTGATGTTTATAGTAACAGGTTCTACATTCCGCTTGACTTTGAACTCCTCGAGAGTCAC
This sequence comes from Urechis unicinctus, assembly GCA_034190875.2. Lineage (NCBI taxonomy): Eukaryota > Metazoa > Annelida > Polychaeta > Xenopneusta > Urechidae > Urechis > Urechis unicinctus. Next base: position 16,700,256 of record CM067343.1, read on the forward strand.
ATGCCATTCTACCAGAGTGCGCTTAATGACAGACTGGAATACGAGCTCACGTTCAACGACTACAACCGCGTGATTCACGCAACAGGCGACACCGCTGCAAGCTACAAAATTGATGGCATCTTGCTGGAGTATGACATGATACGGACCCAGTACACAGGTCGGCTCTCAATTCTGTATGACCGTGTGCTTCGTCACAGGAAGCTTGTATACAATAAAAGAGATACACTGTGGAACATCAACCTGAACGTGCCGGCTCGCAGCATGAAGGGCATCCTACTGCTCTTTGAAGACCCGACCAACGCCTCATACGCCAGGAAGACAGAGTCGTTCTACAACCCAAAGATTACGAAGGTCGAGGTGACCATTGAGGGCATCCCCAATCAGCTCTATGCCCAGGGCATGCGTGGCTACCAGCAGTGGGACGAAGTGAAGAAGGACTTTGCAGCAACGAGTAAAAGAGACCCCAGTGAAGCAATAGCTGCAAAAGACTTGGCATTGTCAGACGTTTCCCTAGGAGAGTACCTAACCACTAAGTATGCTCTGTGGCTCGACTTAAGGACGAGTGATGACGACCAGCTGCATGGTAGTGGCAGGGCTGCGGAGAATGCGTCTGAGGGCATCACCATACAGATCACAAAAAAGGCAGAGGCAGCGGGCACATTGAACGTTTATATGTATATTGTAATGGATGCACAGCTTAACATTAAAGATGGCAGGTTCGTCAGCGCACTCTACTAAGTTTACATTTCCAGATGGTCCCTGTTCGGCAATGTTTGTGGGCAGACAGGATGTGGGAAAACCGCATTCATCCTCGACCTACTTGAAGGGCCCTTCTTTGGTGCCTTGGAGCATATTGTAATCCTCTGCCCTACCATACGTTTCAACGAGGCCTATCAGACGCGGTCATGGGTGTGGGATGATTCAGAGGTGTACGTGGTTGATCCAGGGGAGCGGCTCCATGACCACCTGAGAGCTTTCTACCATTGTTTTAAGGGCGAGCCAACCCTGTACATTATTGATGACTGTTCGGCAACAAAGGCCCTAACCAAGAAGAAAGACATGTTATCCGAACTGGCCTTTAGCGGCCGCCATGCGCAACAAAGTGTCTGGGTCCTCACCCAAAAGTACAACTCTGTGCTGACGGACTTACGTGAGCAGACTCGCTGGATGGTGCTCTTTCACACCAAGGACCGTGAATCGTTTGAAGACGCCTTACGTGAAAATGATGTAATTCCAACAAAGGAGGAACGTGCCACAGTACGCCAACTACTAGCAAAGACCAAGCACGCAAAACTGCTGCTGATGACTGATCAGCCTACTGCATATGCCGTCGATTGAAGTGATATTATCTTTGATAGCAGCCACTGCCTCAGTAATCAATTTAGGTTTCTTCATCTGGGTAGCGGTGCAGTATTTTGAAGCTCGACGGCGTATACGTATATTCATGGATCCTGATACCAGTATTGATAAACTCCTTGAACAGGACTCGACTAGCTTAGCGGAACCTAGTTGCACCTCTGGTGTAGATATGTCTTCTAAGAGAGATAGGCTTGCTGCCGTCATAGCCGGAGGTCAGGCCCGTCAGTACCGTGGTTTGAAGGGCCTTACAATTGACCAGGTTGAATCAATGTCTGATGAAGAGATCATAAAGCTGTATGTGAGATACGAGGCTCGGCTAGGTGCCAGCATGACACGTACTCTAGGTCAGACACTGCTACAGCTGTACTCAGGTATTGCTTGTATGTTTCTACCAATCCCACCAGAACACCAGCCAAGGCTAATTACAGACCTCGAGACGGACCCGTTTGTTAGACATGCGCTAAGCACTGCCACTTGTGAGCTATATCATCGCTATGGTATGTTTTTAGCTCCCTTAACTACGGCTTTAACAACAGTTAAGCACTGTCAATTTGGAAAAACAAGCACCGAAACAACAGGGGCCGGTGGAGAGGAAGACACCACTTCGGCGCTATAGTATGTGTTTAACTCTGATATAGCATGTGCTTAACTCTGCTATAGCATGTGCTTTACTCCGCTATAACAGGTGCTTACTAAGAGCTGTCAATTGGACAAATAAATTTTGTAAGTAAACATGGAAGAAACGAACACAAATCAAGGGGAGACAACACCGGTGGAGATAACGTCAGTAACAAAAAACGCTAAAAGGGTTGCGGCAGGACGAAAGGGTGCTGCAGCTCGAAAAGCCAATCAAAATAAGCTTCTGAGAGAGCTCCGAGAGGCTAAGGCAGCGCTTACAGATGGTAGAGATGAAGCTGTCGAGCCAATATCAACGAGCAAACCTATGGAAAGGTGGACGTGGTCAACATAGGCTGTGCCTTTGGTTGTCGGCGGTGTTGGCGTGTTGGCATTGTATTGCTACAGGCACCAGATGGTTGCCTCACACCCTAAACAGGTTGTGGTACAAAAGCCTCCAGACGCTCATTTAAAGGATCCGTTTTATATGGAATAAGATGACAACACCAATTACTGATGGAAAAATGCTCGTCAACGCTCTGTACCACAGTGTAGTTGTTTCCGGTATATCAATAGGTTATGCCAAGCTTGCTAAGATGGCTCTGGGTGGTGGGGTGCCACGTCTTGATTTCACCCTACGGGACCTGGCTATGGCTGTTGCCGATGTATCACTAGCTATGGCCACAAAGGATATGCTAATTAAACAAGGAATCTTACCAGTTGATATACTGAAGTAATGGCCACACTTGCTCTACTTGTTGGGGGTGCTCTTGTTAACGCCCTTGCATTCTCTGGGAGCAACTTTTAATTCTCTAAATTACGAGGCAGCCAAGTGGACGCAGAACGTAAACGCCAGGATATGGCAATCGAGCAGCTTCAATCTGCTCAGGCAGCATAGGCCAAGAAGAGAACTGAGCGCTTAGACTTCATCAATGAGCAACTGCGCTGCCAGGGCCACGCCGAGCATACTTTTAAGGATGCGGACGAGGCTATGCGTGAGTACGCCTTAATTACGAATAAAACCGTCGACCCGCTGGGCTCTGAGCCGCAGCTTTCAGACTTCTACGAGCCCTCAGATGAACAGAGGGGGCGTGAGGTGGCGTTCATTATACTGGGTATGGCTGCGACTAGAATGGTTGCATACAGGCTTGCTAAGTAGGTCATTTGGAGACTCGACCGTTTTCTGTATATGGATCGTCGCATGCAAAAGATCTATTATAGTCCTAAGGGCTACTGGAAAGGCATTACAACTATCAAGAAGCTTGCAACGGAAGCGAGTGTTTCTGAGGAAGTTGCCAGGGGGTGGCTAACAAAGCAAGCTATATGGCAAATCTACCTGCCAGTGCCAAAACACATTCCCAGGCCAAAGTTTGATGTCCCTGTCCCTAATGAGGTGCACCAAGCCGATCTCTTATTTCTTCCTCATGACATTGTGAAGCGCCGGACTTACAAGTATGCCCTAACATTGGTTGATGTGGCCTCGCGCTACAAAGCGGCTGAGCCATTGACTACAAAAGAGGCTAAGGAGGTCGCAGATGCACTTGAGAGGATATACAAACGAGAACCGCTGCATTGGCCTAAACTACTTCAGGTGGACCCCGGACGGGAGTTTATGGGTGCAGCGAATCAGCTGTTAGTAAAACATGGAGTATCAGTCAGGCGTGGCCATGTGAATATCCATCGAGACCAGGGTATAGTGGAACGCTTTAACCGAACCCTTGCTGAACGACTCTTTGGTCACCAGTATGCCGTAGAGTTAAGGGATACTGGAAAACGATCGACTGAGTGGGTTTCTCGACTGCAGGCTGTAGTCTCTGCGATAAATACTGAGGTGACACGCTTGACTGGAAAAAAAACTAAAGATGCAATAAAGGCAAAACGAGTTGCACAAAAGCCCTCTGCAGTCGTACCAGGGCGCCCTCTGGGGGTCAAAGAGCAAAAGCTTCCCTCTGATGTTGGCGTTCGCTACCTCTACCAGCCTGGTGAGGCAGAGCAAGACCACCGGCGGCGGGCCACTGACCCTGTGTGGTCGCTCAATGTTTACCGGATTGGAAGCTTTGTCACTAAATCTGGTGAGCCTGTACTATACTATTTGCTGGATGGACCTCTCTGTGGCTTTGTAAAGGAGGAGTTGCTTGTGGTGCCGTCCGATACCCAGTTGCCGCCAGACGGTATTACCAATTAGACTAATAGATATCTATATATATAACAATGGTAGTATTTGACAATAAGTGCCCATGGATATTGCTCGGAAAGAAAGTCCCCTGTAACAGGCCCTGTACGCAAGAGCAAGAGTTTTGTGGATTACATAGATATAAGATAAAACATGGTGTCATTAATCGTCTTTGTACGGGTTGTCAGAGGGCTATAAAAAATAATAAGGTAGGATTGTGCATGGATTGTGGGTTCGATAAAGTCAACCACAGTCGTCTTCGTCTTGCCCAAAAAATTGCTTCACAACGGCCTATAGCTGGGGACACTGACTCGCCAGTCGGCTCCACTGAACGGGGATTCCCCACTGTATAAAAATAGAAATCTTGTGGCGCTGTCAACAACATGGTTTGGCAGCTAGGCTTATGTGCAACGAAGCGTGGCACCTTGTCAGAGACGGGTGTTTACTGCATAGGTCAAAGTCTGCTAGCTGTATTGTTGTTGCCTTTGAGTATCAACGAATTCCCTTTTAGACTAATGGAACTGTATAGTAACATGACTCATAATCAGCGAGCACGTGAAGCCCAAAACGATTATGTTTCAATTCACGGTTTTCAGCCTCCTTATCCACGCTCTAAGGTTGCACTCAAAGCACTCCAAGTGCGTAATGAATATGACCGTACATACAAGGAGATGTTGGCTAGATTAAAGGCTGGGGTGGCACGCACCCCTGTCCCCACTGCTGCCCCACGCAGACCAGTCCCTGCCTCACGCAGACCTGTCCCTGCCCCACGCATCCCCGCAACCCAGTCCCCAGTCCCCACAGCGCGTCTTGCCTTCAAGAAGACTAAGTGGGCTGTTAAAAACTATTTGCGAGGATGGGTGATGAACGTTCCTGAGTCTCACCCCCTTAGCTCGGACCTTATGATGTTCATTAAGGGCATGCGTCGGAAGATGCATAAAGTTTTCACTGCTGAGCTAGAAGAGCTAGGTGGAATCAAGTGTCAGTTTGCCCTTAAGGTAAGACTCTCCAAGCACGCCGATGATGACAGCACTGAGCATGTTGAGCCGGTATTGCGTAATAAGCAGCAGGTGGTTCTCTCCCTACAAGATACTAACGATGAGCTGGACCAGTGCAATGCTAATATCCAAGAGCGGTTGGAGAAGTGGACCAACCAAGGTTCTGGCTGGGAGTTTCAGGCGGTCACAACTCTGTGGATTGATATTGCCAACTACCAGCCATTGAAAGGTGGCTCCTACTTGAAACTGCCGAGAAAGCTGGCGGTAAAGAAGGCAATTAGAAACGTAAAAAACACAAACGACCCACACTGCGTTCTATATTCCATTGAAGCGGCTCTGCACCCGGTTGCCAAGGACCCGCAGCGACCATCGAAATGTAACATTAAGCCGCTCTTAAGACTCTTAGAAGGAAAAGGCGTGGACTATCCAACACCTATCTTGCAGATTGAGAAGATAGAAAAAACATGCTAAAGTAGGCGGCTTAAATATCTTTGGCTGGGATGGAAAGGCCACCATCGTTCACCGTATCAGCAAACAGCCTGGTCCATGTATAAACCTCATGCTGATTGAGGAGGACGGTAGGTTTCATTACACGCAGATCGAAGACCTGAACCGCCTGCTGTATGACCAGAGTAAGTACGAGCACCGCAAGTTCTTCTGCGAGCGATGCTTGCATGGATACACCACTGAGAAACTGCTCCTGGCGCACAAACCTGAGTGCATGGGTATCGGGCAGACTGCTGTGCGAGTTGACATGCCTGAGGAAGGGAAGAACATATTATCCTTCCAGAACTGGCAAAAACAGCTTGCTGTCCCCTATCTTATCTATGCCGACTTTGAGGCGCTCACAGTGAAGCTTCCAGGACCTGCGCCTAATCCTAGTAAGAGAACGCAGGAGCATGAGCCATGTGGTTACGGCTATGTGGTTGTCCGATGTGATGGGCAGACAGAACCCCCTGTGGTTTATAGAGGAAGCGATGTTGTGGAGAAGTTCTTACAGGCTCTGCAGGAGGAGCAAAAGATCAAAGCAGTTCTGTCCAAGCCTGTCCCTATGCGGATGACTCGGGAGGATAGAAGGGCACATAAGGCTGCAACTCACTGTCATGTGTGCAAGAAAAAACTGGGCTGTGACTATGTTCGCGATCAGTGCCATATAACAGGCTGAGTCCCAAGACAACACCCATCCCTGTGGTGTTCCATAACCTGCGGGGCTACGACTCCCATCTCTTGATGCAGGGTATAAGCAAAGTGGAGGGCAATATCAACTGCATCCCAAATAACATGGAGAAGTATATCTCCCTGTCGGTCGGACAGTTGCGCTTCATTGACAGTGCACAGTTCCTCCTATCCTCGCTCGACAAGCTTGTGTCTGCTAACAACCCAGATGCCTTTGCCGTGACGGAGGAATACGAGCCAGATGAAACAAAGCGGCGCTTGCTGCTGCGTAAGGGAGTGTATCCCTATGAGTTCATGGATTGCTGGGATAAGTTTGATGCTCCACTGCCGCCGATCCATGATTTCTACAGCAAGCTCTCTGAACAGAGTATATCTGCTGCAGACTATGAACACGCCCAGAAATTCTGGAACGCGTTCGGTTGTTAAAACATGGGGGACTACCATGACCTTTACTTACGCACGGATGTACTGCTCCTGGCCGATGTGTTTGAAATATTCCGCAAAACCTGTCTTAAGCAATATGGGTTGGATCCGGCCCACTACTATACCAGCCCCGATTTGTCGTGGGATGCGCTTCTTAAGAGCACAGGGGTGGAACTCGAGCTTCTCACAGATTATGACAAGCACCTGTTTATTGAGAAGGGGCTGCGCGGTGGGATAAGCATGTTATCACATCGCCACGCTAAAGCAAACAGCCCATACGTGGAGGGCTTTGAGCAGGATAAGCCAGCGAGCTATATCCAGTACCTCGATGCCAACAACCTGTAAGGGTGGGCGATGAGCCAAGCCCTGCCTACTTCGGGTATTGAGTGGGTGGAACGGCCTGAGAACCTAGAGATCCTGGACCCT
>CM067343.1:16707525-16780025 GCA_034190875.2 Urechis unicinctus
TGTCCTATGTTGCATAACAATCGCAATGTGCTAATTTTTGCTCTCGTGGTAATGGAGATATATTACTCAGGTTTGCCGATGCGGGGAACATATCAGGAGCGCTCTCTCCCCCAGTATATAATGCACCGGAGAGCTGCGAATTAATCCAACCGGCTATCTCCGTCATTACGGTCACTGTTGAGTAAAGGCTGAATAAGATTAACCACCAAAGGACACCTATAAATTAGGCATATATAAAATATCGTAGAATAAGATATGAATATATATAAATAAGATAAAATAAAAGAGAGGAGAGAGAAGGAAGAGAAAGAGAAGACAAGAAGAGAGAGAGAGGATAAAGAAGCGAGAGAAAAGGGAGGGAAAAAAGAGAGAAGAGGAGAGGAGAGGAGAGAAGGGGGGGGGGGGGGGGGGGGGGGGGGGGGGGGGGGGGGGGGGGGGGGGGGGGGGGGGGGGGGGGGGGGGGGGGGGGGGGGGGGGGGGGGGGGGGGGGGGGGGGGGGGGGGGGGGGGGGGGGGGGGGGGGGGGGGGGGGGGGGGGGGGGGGGGGGGGGGGGGGGGGGGGGGGGGGGGGGGGGGGGGGGGGGGGGGGGAAAGAGGAGGAAGAGAGGGGAGAGAGAAGAGAGAGAGAGAGAGAGAGAGAGAGAGAGAAGGACAGAGAGAGAAGAGAGGAGAGAGGAGAGAGGCGAAGGAGAGAGGAGAGAAGAAGGGGGAGAAGAAGGAGAGAGAGAGAGGGAGAGAGAGAGAAGAGAGAGAGAAGAGAGAGAGAGAGAGAGAGGGAGAGGGGAGAGAGAGAGAAAGAGAGAGAGGAGAGAGAGGGGAAGAGAGAGAGAGAGAAGAGAGAGAGAGAGAGATAATAGAATGAAGTATAGAAGATAAGTGAAATATAAGATAATATATATATATATATATATTATATATATATATATATATTTAATATATAATATACATAGCTTCTAGTGTATACGGGAATAATGAGTTTGACAGCAAATTCGGTCGTATGATATAATCGATTATAAGATAAATTCAACATCGCTTTCCTTTCGTTACCAACGTAAGACGCATTAAATTTGGGCTTTATTTAGATAAAGATCGAGAATAGTCTGACTATTCTCATACTCTAGGCAGCGGATCGGTATCCCCATTACATTCATATATATATAAATAAATTCATAGACTGATATATAAAAATATATATTTATGTATATATATATTTATATATATATACATATATATATATATATACATTCATATTCATATATATTATATTATATATATGTGTATTTGTGGATATATATATATATATGTATATATATATATATATATATATATATATATATATATCTATATATATAAATATGTATATGAATATCTCTATATATATATATACATATATATGTATATACATATGTATGATTATATTAGATTTAAATATATACATATATATATATATATATACTTACTTACATACTACATGTTTATTTACTCTACGCAACGGATCAGTTTTCAAATTTTCCTCTAGCAGTTGCAAAGTACAGCGCAACTACACTGCCTTGACCATTTGTAAGAATAAATGAAGCAAGTCATTGATGTATTTGAATTATATAAGAACACCAATATGACTTTGTATCATTCATTTCCAGCCAACATGAGTTAACTTAAATATAACATCCTACGCTAAACGTGTTATAGCTGTCATAAAGCATCCAAGAGGTTGAATGTTAGGTCGTTTGATTGACAGAAAAAGGTGAATAAAACATAATGTAAAAGTACTGGAGGGAGTCGTAAAGCGGATTCCGACTAATGGAAGATATATCTTATAAATCGTCGTCGCTATGTTTTGATCCATATGCTCGGCATGATTTAAACTGCAACTCTTTCGGTAAGCTAACACAATGAAAGCCGAAATTTAATTTAAGTGTACGAATCAATTGATGCCTGAACCACTAGGTTTCCGCGATTAGCATCTCTTTATTCAAAGTTCGTCGTCCAAATGTAACTCAAAAATGGCAATTGCTAACAAATGTATAATTTCATAGACTAGATATAGATTATCCATGCGCGCATACCCATAAGACGCAGGACATGGTTAATAGAAAAACCCAAGCATCGTTTATTTGTTACTACTTGCCCAGCATAACAAAATGTGAGTTTCCAATGCTATCACTAGATGTTACTTTTTACAATGAGCATGACATTTGTTGTTAATATACATTTAATCGAAATCACCCTTTTATCATAATCTTAGTTATCCGCGTTCAATATACCTTGACTAAATACTAGATTCCACACCGTTTGGCTACGTCATCAAGTACTATTGACAATGCTAACAACGTCAATGAATCAAACACATGCTCCTTTGAATTATAACAATTGATAAACCTGTGATAGCGATAATACAGAGCTACTTACTGCGATCATTTTTATTTTGTTTTATTCATGTTAAATCAGCTTGATTATTCGTATACGTGTATTCTGTCATGTCTACTCGCTTCTTTAACATATAAAAAGGGAGATTAATCCAGTAATGTTAAAAGTGCGCACTCGGTTGATGCATCTGTGTGGTTAATATAACGTGGCATTCTGAACAAGAGGTGTTCGTGAAATGATACTTGTCGTTCTTCCTCTTCCTCCAAACAGAATAAAAATCTAATGGTTCGCCGTTGCTCGAATATGAATTTTGTGTCCTGACCGAACTGTAAGGTCATTAATAATGATACTCAGACAGAAGATAGTTTACTTCCAAAAACAAAAACGTACCTGCCTTGCAGATGACGATATGCAGCTATGCTGCTTTCAGTTTGTAAGGAGAATGGGACTTTCTTCGAACTTTGAAAGCTACATGCTGAACGGTAAAATTCCGAAACACCACCCAGCGGGCGACGCTACAAAAAACTGTCATTAAAACAAATGGCACCTTACATGGACCATGTTAGTTGACTAATGTAACACGGAGCGCCGCTTTTCCTGGAGTAATAAATAATTCCTGTGTGAGGCAACTACTTTGAATACATACCATTCCCCAGTCTTAGCAAACGTTCGTTATTTATTACCACTAAAGATGGTGTGGAATATACACATTTATGTTTATAATTAATATGATGCTAAAATATATTCATGGGAAAGGGCTGATGTCCAAACACATTAATCACATGTCATCCTGCAAATACGTATGCCGCAATTGAACTGGAATACATAAACGTAATTTGGATACAATATTATATTTAAGGCAGATTAATATATTGACGTTGCCGATATCATCTCAGGTGCTTGGTACAGTATGATGCAATGCGTTGAGGCAGAACTATGCATTTATCTGCATACGTGGTATTACAGTGATGTCGGAGAGGTGTCAATCAAGTAGATGAATATTTTTTTTTACAACAGAGAGATATGACATTACTGACCCATAACTATACACTGAGAAATATGCTTGGTATTCCGATGAATCACTGCAAGTCATTATTTTGTAGAATAGTGTCAAACAAGTCGTCGCTTTTTGGACAGAGTACAACATAGACCAACGCACAAGCGTGGCAGTGCAAAGCGTTCTGAACACACACCCACAATTTCTTGCCTCCAAAATGCTTTCGAATGCGCATTATCAAAATATTAACATAATTGCAAGTTATCATTAAAGGTGGTTACTTGGTAAGAATTATATTTATAAAAACATTAAGGTTAATGCGCTTCTGCGCAACAAGGATAAACGAATGTTCGTTTTCTTGCAGCTGGGCTAACGTGGATACCTCTAGACAGAATATTGAACATATTTAATACTTATCATGGGAACCCAGCCGACAAATTAATGTGTATCCGGCCAACTTAGTTGTAAGAAATGTCAATGATATACAAGTGGGCATTATTATATAATGGTCGTGAGGTATTGAATTTAAAGCAATCTGCATGAGCAAAACAATCACACGATATTCATTATAAGTAAACCTCAATCTATTTTCCTTGAATTAATTAATGTATATGTGCATATATGTTCATTTATGCTGCATCATCTGGCATCGCATAATATTTCCGTTTGAAATGAAGCATTTGAAGGCCGACTCTCTATCTCAATATATTTATTGACTGTATGTTGACAGCTTTTACAAAGAAATTATGTTCGACGAAAGCGCCTTCCAGAAGAAGAACAAACATTAAGCTCATTGCAAGCGTTAATTTGTGAATCTGTATTAATGTGTAACTGTCGGCTACGATCGAGGTGAAGAAACCCAATCGATGCGCTCTGTTGACAAAACCCATACAAATAGGATGCCAATGAGTTTGTTCCTTAGTGTCATAGTAAATACATTAAATGTTGACGCATGCTAAAGCAATTGAAGAATGACTGGATACATTTGGCAATAGTTTGAGCCGTTCCGAATAACATTTAGCAACGCAGTTTTTTAGATGTAGTATATCAATTACTGACAACCTAAACCCCCATTCCAAATGCCGCTAACAAGTTTTGTTCTGCAACCAGACATAATTGGCTTGAGCCGTGGCCTACAATATTTCCAACATGCAGTAAACAATAAAAATGGTGCTTCGTCCTTATAATTGCAAGTGAATAATCTTCTTGCGACTGATAATGTTGAACGGGCATTAGGTCAACATTGCCTTACAAATGATGAGTACATATACATCGATATTGTATTGCCCGCATATAAACCTCTACATGCCGTACAATAAACTCAGCGCACATTTTGTTGTAAAACAGTACCAATAATGAACAAGTTATAGTCCACTCTTGGGAGCGAAAGGGAACATGCTTTGAATCAAGATAGGCTCACATTAGCTATTTGGTTGCGAGTCATGATTGACACTGTATCCTCTGTGACAACATTGGCAAAAGTCCGACTCGTAGAATGGTCCACGTTTACTATTTTGCAAGCGTCTTCGAATGATGTCTCAAGATTATGGGATTTTCTTCTCTTTAGATTTTGTTTGATCCAACTGATACACGATCTAGAGAAAGCTGGATATTACACGCTGTCATATTTATCCTTAAATTTTCCATATATGCAATGGCTGTTTCCGTTCCTGGTGTATTGAAAATGATGATACATATTAGGAAGAAAGCCTCGACAAAAATGAATATGAATAATTTTTGCAAAACAATGTAGATATACTTAAACAGATAGATCCACGGGTTTTAAGTAAGTTAGCATTTGCATGCTACCCCATATTGGAGAGCTGTCAAATGAAACTTTTTTGGCTATTGTAACGGTAGGAGGGAAACACCCTGTTACAATATCTGTTATTATGTCAGCTACACAATTAATGTCGCTTGCTTCTGTCGTATGAATCACAACGGTGAGAGACATTGATTCACAACTGTTTTTGATAGACAACCCTGTTCCTCAAGCCCATTGGAACGGTTAGTGGCATGTTGCAATATATGGTAATTAATGCCTTTAAATAACGCATATGTTGGTAACTACTCGGCACTTTGCAAGCAATACCATTTTCTTATTAATATTGCATGAGACGGGTTCTGGAATGAATGCATAAATATAAGGAAGATTTTGTACCGCGTCCATTGTTGTGCTGGTAATGGAATGCACTCGTCCCGAGATTGCTCTACCTGAAAATGATCCCAAGTGCTTCAAATAATGTTAATACCTAAAAATCATACTTTTAAAAGAAACGCGTTTTTAATGATAATTACATACTTAGAAAAGTTTCTCCAATACCAGTCAAAGTGCTTTGTCTACTGATGAGCTTAGCAAGCGGCCCCTGTAGTAGATTGCACGGTGACATTGAATATATTTCCGGCATGAATACCGATAAACTGAGTAAGTTGTAAGCTTTAAAAAGCTGCTGTGATGCTATTATTCAGACGAATACATACAGCACGGTTCACTTCCGTTTATTATCCCGTTAACTTTTTTTGTGATTCTCAGTTTTCGTTCGACACGACAGTGATGAACGGTGAGATAAAGTCTTCATTTACTGAGTGATGTTTTTTTAAGTACGTGAGAATTAACCACCATTTGCTGCTCTCTCCCGTTATATCCTAGTGTTTGCGGAATTCCAACAGCTCAAGCAGCTCTAGCAGATCTTAACATAAGCGCTTCTTCATATTTACATTACCCTTTTTTCCTCGAAAACTGGATGTAACAACTGTTTTGTAAATTTACCTCAGGTTTTAAGGATATAATCACCTTATTCAATTTAACCTGAAAAAGAACCACGTTCAATGAGGGGAATTTACGAGGTGTTTATATATATGCGCATTGTCTAACGTGCGCGATCGACAATCTATTGTGTTTTGCTAGACCATAACAGAACGCTAATCAGAATTGACACTCGATTACAATATCTATCTAGCAACGCCTTTAACTCAACTACCGCAGGAGATTATGTGAGTTCACAATCACCATGACAGGCAACGCTGTAAGTTTATGCATTATGAACATATCAATGGCGGACACCACTTCCAATAGCCGCGAGTTTCTTGTATGACATACAATGTACCCATCAGCCTACAAAGGGCAAACAACGGTGCACCACTACGGATGCTCAAGCTAGTCAGTGGAAGTACTCAGTTAATTTCCATGGTTCGTGATCGATTGGTATATGCTATTCTTCCAGACTGGTATCTTACTGACAATGTATCAGTTATATCTATGCCAGACAATTATGATTTGGCCGAGGAATGATCATTGTTTGGAGAAGGATAAGCGATGGTTAGAAATTTATGGGCTAGATAATCGCAAAACAGATAACTATATATCAATCGCATTTCGGACTTTGTTTGTGTTTCGAATTGGCATCTACTATCTACTATCACCATTCTTATTATTCCTATGGTAATTAGACATCTACACCATACTATGTGGTAAGGCAAATAAATAGCATCTGACAAGAACAAAGGTGGCGCTTCTGAAAAGAAGCACATTACTCTTTGCGTTATATTGCAGGAAACCGAAGTGAGGTTTACGCGTGTAGATCTTTTATACGATATGAACCTGAAAAACATTTTGTCTATTATTTATATGCAATAAGCAATTTCTAGAGGGTTGCATCATATCGTTTGTTTTATATGATGTAAGTAGTATACATTACGTAGCGTAACATGATTAAACCTTTGATGTCGTCTTTGCAGCGTTTGATAAAGCTCCCCGTCAAAGGTTAACCAACCCATTGATAGCCCTAGGTATCAATCATTAAGCTGTAGCGGGACATTGAATTGATACATTAATAGAACTAGGCGATTTATGATTAAATGGTATTCATATTCCAAGTGTTCCTAAAAGCCGCTTCAAAACACGCCACCACCTAGTGATAACGCGGCTTACCCACCAAGTACGTGCCTAAGTCACCATATATAAATAATGGATATGATGAAAACATTTTGGCTTGGCGGAGAGCTCGGAAATCTTAGCCCACCCAAACGATGTTCTGCCGCCCATGGTTGACACCAATTTGTATTATATATACTATCACACTCGTGTGATAGACGTTATTTAAATACCACTGCCGAGACGTGAATCGGAACTATGAGGGCGGGTATTGATAAGTATTCATGACGACTGACTGAGCAACACTTACTTGCTCGGTGTAATTTCTGGGTGTGTTAATAAACAGTGTAGGAAGCTATCTTACCCAGGGGTTAACACATGAGACTCAAGGTTTGTCATTCGCAACTAAATTGCATTGATGTTGTATTGATGCATACCATTTAATAACGCAGCAATTTCTCGTTCTGCTGCTGGACTCTGAAATTCGCTGCCACCAGATCTTAGTATTTATGTGACACTAGCTATGTAATCTAAAGAGTCTTAAAACCTATTAATCTAAACTAGCTTTTTTTTAACCTTGATATGTAAACTGTGATCCACCTTGATTGATATAATATTTTGGTTTTTTTGTTTGTTATTTGTTTTATTTGCCAATAGTCTTTTTATCATTTTTCATCGTTAAAGTTAACGGCTTAATGTGTCAGCGCTTTGGAGTGGTCTAGGATAGGGGATACAGCGCTTTATAAATTCATGTAAGTATAATATAATATAATTCTACTTAATGCTTTGTCACATCTTCACGTCCTCGAATGGCGTTCATTAGAAGTTGCGGATTTTTTTTACCTGATTAAAATGGTGCCGGGACGTCGGTTTTATGACGCCATTGGCTTACCCGTCATCCATTACAGATGTTGGTACGTCATGGCCAATCAAGCACAATAGGTAGCTTAGAGCTAGTCCTCTTTACCCGATCGCGTATGCGCGACGTGTGATTTGAGCAGGCCATAACAAACGATGCGGTTCGGCGTTCATGGAAGATCGTTTGCATCCTTCTACAAGTATCAATAAGTTATCGAGCCGTACTCTGTGTTCCGACCATGTTGTACTATATGATTTACTTCGCGATACGAGCGTCATGCGAAGACATGCAAATTTGTGGGGCCCTTTACACTTCGTCAATGAACTACAGTAAACCAGCTGTAATTGTTGCTTAAGCATCTGCAATAGTCTCGGTTCAGTAATAGAGACTCACATCTCACCTGTACCACAAAAGCAGTCTGCTTTTAGGAGATTTAATTATCATTCAGTTTATGAGAGCTTGCTTAAACACAAGTCCATGCTCGGATGAATTATTAGTTGCGAACAAAGCAAAGACGAACACGAGGCTCGGCGAGTCGTCCAATATACTATTATTGTCAAATATCATGCTCCTGTTGCTTACACCAATGTTTACCGATGTGATAGTAAGCGCTACATACGCAGTCGATCATATAAATATCACTTACCCATGCTAGATTACGATGGAGATGCATGTATTTGTGTGTGTACTAATGTATGTACGTACGTACGTAACTGTGTATGTAAATATGTTTACATGTACTCATGTATGCATGTAGGTTTTCATGCATAAGTGCATGTGCGCATGCGTGCGTGTGTTTATGTATGTATGTATGAAGATATGCATGATTACACGCGTGCATGCAAGAATCCATGTATGTAAGCATGCATGCATGTATGTATCCATGTATGGATGAATATATGCATATGATTATCCAAATATGTATGCACGTATGTTTTTGTATGTATGTATGTATGTAAATGTATGTATGTATGTATGTATGTATGTGTTGTATGTATGTATGTATGTATGTATGTATGTATGTGTGTATGTATGTATGTATATGTATGTATGTATGTATGTATGTATGTATGTATGTGTGTATGTATGTATATGTTTGTATGTATGTATATGTGTATGTATGTATTTATATATGTATGTATATATACGTATATATATATCTATATATATCTCTATATACTATACATACATATAAATATATATATATATATATATATATATATCTCTATATATATATATATCTCTATATATATATCTATATATATATATATCTATATATATATATATATATATATATATATATATATATATATCTATATATATATATATATATAAGAGGAAACTAATCTGTGGGTTCCATATTTAAAGAATTTGCCCAAGTCATGGAGTTTTCTATATAATTTCGTTTGACTAGTAGCCTTCACGTCGGCGATTCCGATTTTCCCGAGTAGGTACATCGTAATTGATACAAGCATCCAGTGACATTTTCATGTCAGACGCAGCGCTTTTTTTGCGCGAGGTAGTTCGTGTCTCTAGCGCTGCATGAAATGCCCATTGATACCTCTAAGACCATCGGTACATCTACTTTGTCTGCATGATACTACTGAGCAGGTGCTCCTTCTCAATTATTTTTTGCCAATTAGTTGTTCGACATAGTAAGTGAAGGCATCGCGATTTCTAGCACTGTAATTTGGTCATGTCTCATAAAATCTTGCGTGTTTTGCTTCGAAGATTTTATAATAACTCAGACCTTAGAACTATTTCGTCATAAAGTTAAGGGGGAGTAAGCAAAGGGCATGCTCGTTGGAATATCTCAGTTTAAACTAGTTGCGAGAGCAGGTGCAGCAGGGTGTCGTAAACAGTTGATTTTCGTAATATGTCAGAGATGTTAATCACATTGTCGATTTACAGTGTCTAGATTGTCAGATTGTCATATCTTGACGTTCAGAGCGTAATTTGATCGGTATTCTATAATTCCCGATGAACATGACGCAAATTTTGCGACTTGACTTAGGGCTATACGATTTGATTTATTAGTGACAGACACGTCATGTATAATTACAAAACCTTTCTGGCAGGATGCGCGCTTATAGCTTACAACTTATTCCAGTCATATATATTCATCTACTTTGTACTCATCATGTCGCCTCGAAGCATCGAGATTTGCCAGTGCAGTTGCGCCAATCCGAAGATTTTCTGATTACATGAGCAATCATCATTTACAAAACATCAGACTCATTTATCAAAAACACAGTAAAAAACGAAAGTTCCCATCCACATCTAAACTCCTGTTATCGCCTGCTTCTTGATTAACGGCGAGTTGAATTGATTACAGGTCAACTAAAGCACAGATAATTTTAGCATTATGACTATCGTTACTCAATTCATAAATTACTATGGATCATCTTACATAATGAAACTGGGATCAAACACCTAAACAGTGATTTTCTAAGTTGTTCGCGCTAGTTATAGCACATAACACCGATGCATTCTGGATAGTCTACTTGTGAAGATTTCGGCCATAAAACTGTATTGGAAAGCCAGGCCATGATGGAAAATCACATGCTATGTTCACATATCGGTTCTCAAATGTCCAACAGTGATTTATGGTGATGCATCGCATTTTGATTTCAGGATTGCCACTGTGGTAAGATTGAAAAACCAAATAATAATTTAACATAACATTAATGATCAACATGTTTGTTGCTAAAATATTTTTATTTTCTAAAGATAACATAAAAAAATTGAAGAATCAATATTTGAGAAGCGGTCGTAACGTATTTTCACGCGTTGACTTCTGAGTATCAGATATGTTTATTTAGGTACACAACGATAATTTCGAAATAAGCGTATGGATAATATGATGCCAATTCAGCAATAATAGTCAGAATAACCATAGATGTCAGAAGGAGTAAGGCCAGTATTGTAAGCATCGTCAATAACGTATGGCCACCGATAAAATAGCCATTTCAGAGCAATGCAAAGATGGAACATTGTATGTTGATTATACCCCCTTCACATACACGGATTTTTCTTACGAATCCTTACGTATGGCACAAATAGTAAAAGTACACGAATCCTTACGATTTGGCAACTTTTATGAGCGATTTAAGAGTGGTCACGAGAAATTACGAGCCATTTACGGTTTATTACGAGTTATTACGATGTATTTACGGCAAACATGTACGATTTGTTCCGAATAATCACGGATAAATACGAGCAAGTAACGACATTTAACGGGCTTTTTTATGGATTGTTACGAGTATATTATGGAATGCTACGTTTCATCTACGCTCTTACGTGGAAATTACGACCTGTTAGCGTGTTGTTACGAATAGTTGCGAGTTAGTTACGAGTGTTTACGAGTCCTTGTGTTTTTGGCTAAAAAAGTATCACCATTCGACAGCTGACATCCAGCGAGAGAACATGGCATATGAGAGAAACAGATTGCAGTTATATCAACGATTTCTACAATTGCTCTTTCCACTAGCTCAGAGGGAAGAGGAAGATGCCCAGCAGCAAAAAGATATTCCTTGGCCGAGGCGGAGGAGACGTCCAGCTAGCAGAAGATTTTGGTGCAGGACCTGGCTGGCCCGCAGGACCCTGTTTGGGCAGTATGATCATCTCCCGCATGAGCTGAACCGAGAAGACTCTGCTGGCTACAAGAACTTTCTCAGAATTGATGCTGACAAATTGTTAAAGAGACATGTACGGTTTCTTGCGAGTAGTTTACGGAGGGTTATGTGTTGTTGCGATCGGATTGTTACAAGTTATTTACGAGTTATTTACGGAAAATGTAATCCGTGAACACTCGCAAGAAAAATTTTGACATGTCAAAAAATTTGCCTATCTTCTCACGGATCCTCACGATTGTCTAGGAGTTGTGACGAGTTATTAACGGATACCAACGAGCTATTTACGGATGCTTGAGATTGACTACGAGTTGGCGATCCGTAAGAAAATCCGTGTATGTGAAGGTGGTATTAGGGAAAGTAAGAACTCTTCAGCTATTCAAATTGTAATGCCCTATTTGTTCTATATATATATATATATATATATATATATATATATATATATATATATATATATATATATATATATATATATATATATATATATATATATATAGATATAGATATATATATATATATATATCTATATATAAGATATATGTATATATATACATATATATTATATATATATATTATATATATATATATATCTTTATATATATATAATATATATATATATATATATAGATTAATATATTTCTCTCTCTCTAATATATATATCTATAAAATATCTATACTTATATCTTTATATGTCTATCTATCTCTTATCTCTATTCTATCTCTATATCTCTCTCTATCTATCTCCCTCTATCTATATCTAAATCTCTCTCTCTCTCTATATATATATCTATCTCTATCTCTATATATCTCTCTCTCTCTCTCTCTCTCTATATATCTCTATATATATATCTCTCTATATATATATATATATATATATATATATAAATTGCGTCGTTTCATAGCATGTTTTGACCATTCATATTTCCTCCGATAAACCCAGGTTATTCTGCGCAGCATTGTGTACATCGGTATACAGTCACAAACAAAGTGATAATTCCGCCATTACTGACTACCGAGAGAATAGCAGAGATATGTTTTGTTGACCGAATTCCCAAGATAATAATATTTAGAGGTAATACTTGTTTGTCGTCATGGAATAAATGACTCATTTGTCTTAGTGGATGTTCAAAACCGAACGATTGTTTCGCCAACCTCAAATATCACATCTCCCTTTTGAGACACAGCTTGTGTGATATGGTGCGATAATAAATGATATTATGACTCGAATCGCTGTGTTAAACATTCGTACAAATAATGCTGGTTACAGGCTAGATGTCTACTCTATTAAAGCTATATCTTTAAATCAACATAAGTGCGAAAAGCAATCCTGTATCATGCGCCATCATTTAAAGAATGCCGCAGTAGCTACAAAAGACATGCGAATTCGAGATACGAAAGATATAGCTAAATGCATTCATCATCGTGAATTAGCCTTTAAAGTGAATTAATGCAACTTGTTGAAATGTCGCAACTCTATAAACATGCAAATATTTGTCTCCCAATCCGGTTGCGAAGTTGTCGAGGAGCACATGAATTGATGTCCTGTATAATTCATTATTACTTGCCTGTAGTTAATTGGCATCAGCAATGATAATATTTTATTTAAGGTAATAACGTAATATCTATCGGACACCTATCCCTGTTCATGCGACAATGGCCAAATGGGGCAAAAATTTTGTTCAATGAAATAAAATATATATGAAGTATTTCGGGTAAAGGTGGGCTAGCAAATGGTCGTTTATCCGTGGTCTTGTCAGCAAGCTGTCCAATTAACGAAAACAGACTCACTTTTATGTGCATCTTCGTAAAAATTACAACGATATACCCTTTAGTCTCCCCCAATGTTTAGATGTAAGGCCATCCAATAATGAGATAATGACCTGACGTACGGGCGCCATTAAGACTAAAGATCATAATGAAAAGTGTACTAATATTATGGCTTATCAATAATCACATTATACCCTAAAGTACAGAAGTCATTAGACAAAGGTATATATATATATGTATATATATATATATATATATATATATATATATATATATATATATATATATATATATATATATAACTAACTCAACATTACCTGAAAAAGAACGTTTATAAAAACTAATATAGAGCGGCTTTAATGTATGTGGTTAGCCTATGATTGGTGATGTATGAAATAACCATTACATCCCCCGAATGCGTATATGTAAGCCACTAAGTAAGGATCTAATGACCTGACTGACGGGCGCCATTTACACTAATAACTAATCAGTAGTGCCCTAAAGTTATGTCTTATCAATATTCACATTTTCCTCTACAGAACAGAAGTCATTTGGCTCTAAATACATAAAAAGCTCAACGTTACTTAAAAATAGAACTTATAATAAAAACAAATGTAGAGCGGCATGTGATGGGTGATCAATAAGCGTCAGCACAAATGAACACCAATATTGAACGACGCTTGAATAAGATACCTATCAAGCAACACTTCTACCCCCGCAACTGTAGATGTTCAAGGGGGTTTACAATCGTGACAACAATTTAAGTATATGCTACATACACACACACACCACTTCCGTGTTTATAAGTCATACAATATACCCGTCAGTATGCGAGGACAATATAGCGAATCTCATCCACGCACTACGCGCTTGAAGTAAATGCACATTCTGCTATTGTGTAAGATACCATGGCTGTCAGCTGATTAGCATGCGATCTTCTCAACACGAACCTTCTGTATAGTGTATGATAGAAAACATCCTTGTTACAATCCGTTCTCCCAAACAATGTATAATCTTGAACTGAACGTGTAAAAGGTATTTGCAATTGTTTCTTCTGTGAAAAATATATCAGTACGTAGAATAATCAACAGTTGATCAATTGGTACCTGCCAATTAGTTGGAATGAGAAGTAGGTAAAGCGTTTGATAAAGTTCGTCACTAACGGCCAGCAGGCGTGTTAAAGGACAAAAACCGGTGTAAATACAATCTTCAACGCAAAATAATTTTCTTTCAATATTCAAGAATACAGCAGTTCGATTGCAATTGTTTGATATGTTTATTGATCACGCCCTGGTAAAGATTTGAGCCGAATCCGATATTGTGTCCACGTCAATGGCAGACACCGCAATGACGGAACAGGATAAATTGATGGGGAACAACCACGTCAATCTGCAACTCGTCTGATAATCTAATCATTTCTGGATATGACAGCATTAAATTTGATTTATATTGAGTGCCGAAACAGGACAGTCATATGAATATAATTATATGTATACCATCGGATATCTGTAACATGCTCTCAGAGGAAGTTTTAAATAAGCGTTCACGACAAAGTTCCTCGATCTACTAAAGAGGCATATGTAATAGTCTTGATGAGATGAACAACTTCTCGATGCCGCACCGCATTAAGTTGCGTACTTGGTAAACGATAATATATTTAATATCAACCACTGCAACCCAGACTACATAATAAAATTCAGGTTATCTGTCTTTCCAACATATATATATATATATATATATTTATGTGTAAACAAATATATATATATATATATATATATATATATATATATATATATATACATATATATATATCTATATATATATAAATATATATTTATGTATATATATATAAAATATATATATATATATATATATATATATATATATATCTATATCTATCTATATATCTCTCTCTCTCTCTATATCTCTATATCTATCTATATATCTCTCTCTATATCTCTCTCTCTATATCTCTATATATATATATATATATATCTCTCATGCATATTCGATTTGATACAAAAACACATTTGTAAAGGTATCAAGCGAGATTTAACCCTTATAAAGGCACTGGCGATTGGGTAGTCAGATAAATTGATTGCTCAATTTTTTATCTGGCATTCCAGTGCATTACTTAGACAAATATCTGTCTCGACAAACACTATACATATGTTCATCTCATCATGGCATTAATTATTTAAAATCATTTGAGTATATTGAAACCATGAGCTAGTTAAATGTGGAAGGAACCTTTGATATACTGGTCGATGGCCTTGACATTCTGGATATTTCCCTACGTTTCGAAATAATGTTTGAATAAGTGCAGAGCTGTGTATTCGACGTTTGACGGATGAGTTTTTAAAGAAAGGAACGAGCATGATGAAGCCCTTTCAACAGAAGTTAGTTCTCATGTATGCTTGAATAAGATAAGAACACTCACATGGGATGCCCCCCCAACCATTTTTATGATAACTACAGATGAAAAGGATAAGATCCGATGTTGGTTGCTAAATAACGCTTTACATAGACATCCATACCCCAATTGTAGCACAGATAAGCAACAAATTTGAATTACAAAGATTCATAATTATTGGAAAACAAATTGTCCTCCAACGTCTAGGGAAATAACGGAATTGTTATATCTTATTTTTTGAAAATGCAATTATTCCCTGACAATTAATTTAGTTCTATTGGATGTTGATATATTGAATAGCTCTCTACTGCTAAAAGCAGTTATATTATGAATATACTGCTTATTGAACGGTAATCTCGGTCAAAATAGCTGGCAATTAAATGGTTAGTTTCCATACATTTTCGACGGATAACCAACGAGTCATTTGCGAATTATAGGTAAATTTATGCGATGCAAACAAGGAGTAAATAAATGTTTATTTGCTGTTGTCTAACGATACTTGTCGTGCATTATCAATTTTAACTGCATTGAAAGTCGTGTTCTATTTTTGAGTTGGTTCGTTTTCTTTGCAAAGCAAGGCTATGAATATAAAACAGTTGTTTATGTAGCACTGATCGATAAGAACGATCATTCGACCCAATCATAACTTCCAAGTAAAGACCAGATTACAGACTACAATGGGAGGATCAGTTGAAACAATATTGCTTAGGAAAGACATCAAACAGCAACTTTTATTCGATGGCACATATTGTAATGAACCTTGGTTCTGAAGGAAAACTTCGATGTCTGGCACGCTCATCTTGTTAAAGTGACTCTGTGACACATTTGCGTGAGCTCCCTTGTATGGTCATTGTAAACTGATACATGCGTTGCGTGACGTACCAATAAGTATAGAATAATATTAGTGGTGCATGGCCTTGGTCCGTTCATCTATTTGAAAGCCTTGCCTGTCGTCGTGACAGTAAACTCATATGAACTACTGCGGTTGTTGAGGTCATAGCGCCTTAATCATTTGAGCGAAGCATAAACACTGACGCTGGTCGATTAAGTATCATGATATTTTGTTTGTATCTTCCTTATTCATTTCAATTAAACAGACTATGTTAGCAGGGATGTTGAGTCTTATTGTCTTGCAGTTCGTCGTGAACTAAGAAACGACATAACGAATATACACTAAGCTTGTTACACTTTCTGAAAGAGTGAAATTTCATCTGAGTTCATTAGACTATTTTCAATATTGCCTTTGGGAATCGCCTAACCGACATCCCAACTGAAAGATACATTTCACATGATTACTCAAACAATTTTGATTCGAAGAATGCCTTCCAAGCGTTTGTCAATCATGCCATAGACTCGCTGCACTGTGATAGCAGAGTAAATCAGTACAAACAATAACAAACGTCAGCGTCTTATTTTCTTTGCGCTTTAAAATATTGATCATTATATTCACACATCATTTTGAATCCGCCTCAATTTACATATTTGTGTTTTTAGGTTTATTGTGCAACCTTCTGCATTTCTATTATGCTATATTTACGTGTATTGTCACTGCCAGGCACTACCTCTAATTTGCTGATGCAGATGCATCTATCCAATGTCAGCCGGTAATTATGCGGCAGATAAAGCTAATGTGTAATAATTTCATTATTCCTAAGTTTGCATTTCCTCCATACGATTTTTTAAATGCGCGATCGTTGATAAGCAACAAATCAACCACCCATTTCTAACAACAAAATATGTCGATACGGTAATTCGTTAATTTGCCAGGCTTATGCGATAACTTAAATATGACAGCCAGCAGAGCCAGCCAAGAAGATTCATCGATTTCGTAATAACATTGCTGGAACGCACGTCGATCAGAAACATACAGAGGTGTCAAGGTTATCATAAAAGTCAAACACTTGAATGTAATTGCATGTAATTTCTGTTCATCTCGTATAGTCACAGTCATCAGAGGTTCAGCTATTACGTTAGGGAATATGCTGATGCTGAGAGTGTGAAATTTTCTTAGGGCCCTGATTTGATAAAATTGATAAATTTATCTCAAGAACAATAACAATTATCATACAATTTCTTGTAATCGTATTTTCCAAAACCAACTTTGGATTAAATTTAATTTCGTTCACTGTAAGTATGTTGCTTTGGCTTTTTTTTGTGCTGACGATGTTACAGACATAAATTATCTGTTTGCCCCATTTTTTTAATTCATTATGTAGATTTTGGCATTGATTACCAACGTTCTTATCCGGTGCTCGCATGTGCCAATTATTCTTTCAGTAACTGCTGAAGTTGTGGGAGGATGTGCTGCACTACATAAGATATTGTGGAGTATTGTAAAAATTCGATTACCCCTTTATAAATGATACTCATGGTATTAATCGGTACTTAAACTTACATAAATACTCGAGTCCGTGTTGTTATAATGCCTAATATGTATTATCTGTCAATAGCTTTATACCAAATTCACGAATTAAGATGTAATAAATTTTTTTTATGAGATCGCAAAAATCATGGAGTAAGACCAGATCCAACTAGCTTGAATAATGTTTCCGGTCTATGCCCCCGGAAAATTTTGATGCAGTTGTACGGAGTTTTCTATGCGAGAATATTGGAAAACACAGGAAAGCGCTGTTTGGGTGATAACTACAGAAGCTCAATGGGACCTTAGATATTTGTGGATCTGCGACTTTTGCGTCAATATAATTGATAAATTTATGGTGATCTGTCCCGTTTATAACGACTTTCTGATGCACATATGCTTTATGCAGAAGTGTTTTGTATAGGCATATAGGCCACATTTGTTCACATTCATTATCTACGGTTTACCGCACCTAGATGTTACTTTTTAATTCACCTTACCAGCTTACTAAATTACTTATTAACTACCCTGCTTACCTGACTATCCTGTGACTTAAATAATCTACCTTACGAGAGTAGAGTACCACTTAACCACCCCATAGAACTACCTCACCTACACAAATGTTATCCCCCTCCCCTTGCGCCCCCTGCCATTAACCAGTCGTATTATTCTGTTGGATTAGGTAGCTGATCATGGTTTGTAATGTTACACCTATGAATTAATGAAACAGCACATTGCTGCTATGCTATTTGATATATCCGCGCATGTGATGTGTTGTTGTAATGCCGTGTGTTCAGCTGAATGAGTAATATTGATCGGCTAGATTCGCGTATGTTTAAAACTTATTCAGTCTGCAGCTTGCGCACTATTACTGATTTGTCATCATACCTATTACTTTATGGCTTTTGGGGGCTAAATTCCCATCAAGCTTATAATGAATTGTAATAGGATACATATTACCATTATATGTTAGTAAATTATGTTATATATGCCGACTACAAAATCCGTAAAACATTCCTTTAAAGTTGATTTGTTGCGCCATTTACTTATTGGTGCCGTAGCAACTGATCAACGATGGGCAAATATCAAAAAAAACCTAATTATCCAATAGTGGTGCATGCGGAATCATGTTTGCACTAAAAGCCGCTGCGAAGGATTGTTCATCCGTTTGACAATTACGTATGATCTCACTTAACAATGTCGGCGGTCGTTGGCACCTGTTTTAGCTGGTACTAGACTACATTCGGTTCTGCTCATTTACAAAGGGAATAAACATTGCAATGTCACAACATGTTACTATTATTTTATGGATGACACGGAAACACAAATGGAAAGCGCATGCTCTTTGCTCGCGAGCCGTACATGGCAATTGTAGCCAAAGAACGAACATTCGTTCGCATCATATTTAGCACCCGTCTACAGTAGTATATAATTATTACAATAAAGGTATATGCATATCGGTAAATCCAGTCAAGAACAACATTTATTTCGGTTGGCCGGGTGAGATAGCAATCATGGAGTGCAATATTGCATTCAGTAAAATTTAATGTTTCAATTTGTTACGCAAATAACGTCACAGGAACACTGACATTGATCGGTCATTGGTATGCAGTAACAAGAGCCCAACAGCTACGAGCTGATAATGGCCTATCTTGAGGTTGTCAGCATCCATTATACTTCAAAGAGCTAACCTTTACCCCAGTGTTCATTATTCAGAAATACTGCACGCTGTTCCTTTGCTATGAATTGCGAATTAATTCCCGTACTTTGTCTTTAGTTCATCGATTTCATTCTACATTATACAGACAGATAGCTGACAGTTTGCTTATTCAGCGGTGGTATCATAGCCACATTTAGTTTAAAAAAAATATTCTATCCAGGAGATATGAATACCAGGCAAAAGGATATCGGTAAACATACATGCCATTATTTACGCTCAATAACTTATCCTAAACCTATTTCATTGCGCAAGGTTGAAAATAAGACATAAAATGAAAAACATATTAAGCATGAGCATGATCTACAATGTGTTCGCTTCTCATCACTTTATCCGCTGTGCTATCCGTGCATATAATATAAATGTTATGAGTGTTAGTTTTATGATTCCTAAGATAAGCATGTATCACTTTGTTGTCATGATTATATGGCTTACCAACACATATTTGCATGTCTTCCTTAGAAAAAAATATAGTTATATTGCTTCGCAGTAGAGCGCATGTTATTGCGTAATTGGAAGTAAGCTTGTTCCAATATACGCAATACGTAAACTTGAAATTATTTACCATGCTTTGTCACGATGCGTTAACGTCACAAAGTGGTCGAACGTTAAAAATGATTAAGCATATAATGGCTCTTACAATAATTATCTTGCGCGGCCAGTCGTTTATATTTATGTTAACATTGTCGTAAATACATCAATTGAATGTTAGAGTATTGCTTGTTGAACATACGAGTTAGAAATAGTGATTGTTATTGTCGTTTTCATGTTTCTCCATGGGAGAGTTGTGTCCGTCTTATGATATTTTCTGACAAATTATGTAATTGGTTTCGCAGCCCAAACTCATAAGAATTCGACTTCACTTCAAGGTAATCAAGAGTGCAGTGCCAATCATATTCTAACATGGAAAACATGGCAAATGAAATAATAGCCGAGGTGTGAAATGTGCCTGTGTAACATGTCGTCGGGAGAAACTACACATTACAGGATTAATGCGCTATTCACGCTTTACAGCCTTCTGACCGAGGCATAACTGTTCGATGCTGCGCGCGACAAGGTAGTAGGATCAATGAATTTGCACTTTGTCGAGACCCATTTCACTTGACTGCTCATGTTCTTGCTATTAAGTATAGGCACGGGTGTCAGATGAATATTGCTCGGGTTACTGCCGGACAGCATATTAAAGATATTAATACCGATCACGGGAGCTTCGACTACCTATTAATCAAATAATGCGTCTCTGTCTATCCTGCCAACTTAGTTGTAAAATAAATCAGATGAAAAGTGTGCGTTATTAAATAATGGCCATGAGATAATGAACTAAAGCAAGTTACATCAGCTAATTAATCCCAACAGATTCACAATCAACAAACGCGTAGATTGTACAGCTACTTCGCAACTCAAGTGCTCAGTCACAAAATTGAATATTGTTTGTTCCAAATATGGCATGACAAACAAAACTGTAACGAAAGTGGCATAAAATCACGTTATTGCACTGACATCGTATACATTACATATGTCATCAAATTATCGAATTGGTCTTATCCACACGTGATGCATTGAACGCCCACTTTACGCAAATTAAATTAACAGCCAAACAATAACAATTGCTATCTGTAACTCATAACGGCAATACAATTATCATTACAATTATCCATACATGTTCATATACGCGTCATCATATAGCCTAACATGATATTTCCGTTTGCAATGAACCACGGTGATGTTTGATTATGACCATCTGGTGTGCAAGTGTAGTATCTCCACAAATACTTTGGCTGTATGCTGCCATTTTGTAAAATGATATACTGTACAACGAAATTTCCTTTCAGAACAAAAACAAAAAGTCCAGTAGAACGGTCAATTGGTCGTGTGTCAGGGATTGCTTACTAGACCATGAGAGTTTTAAAACGTGCGCCCTTAACCAAATGACACATGGTGAAACATGTGGCAACCCTTTGAACCATGACCTAAAGAGGGGCGTGCAACATTCGGTGGTTCAAGATATACGGGCCACTATTCAGTCGGATATCATTTGAAAAATGGACAGTCTGAAAAGTTTACTACCCATTCATGGCATGGCTTGGGTTGTATCATGGACTCCACGGCACTTTCACAAATGAGCATTCTTTGCTTGATATGACCTTATCTCGATCCTGTCTAGTCCAGCTAGAAAAACCTACCACAAACTACCTAATTGCATCACCCAACCATATATTGTTGTCAATGTTATGTGCTGATCCGCTGCTAACTGACAAGTACCCCTGTCATTACCCAGTTCTACTCTTTAACCTGTCAACTCTTTCTCTCTTCTTAGCCTCAATACGCAACATTACTTCTTTGCCACTTACCCTACCTATCAAGCCAACCATCATAACTGCTCTTTTTCATCTAACAGCCCCAGTGGACAAATATAGGAGCATCGCTATTGCCCTATAACAAATGACTCATTTTAACCGCAGGCATGATTTCCAATGTGTTATCCATTATTATATATATGATTTTCAAATAATTTCATTAGGCATTGAATTTTAGTGAGGCTTCGATTGCAATGAATGATTATCAGCTTATGGCGTACATAATGTCGGCAGCCACATCTGAACCTCAGCATTTCTTATCACATTCATCATCATTGATGTTATGAAGTAGCAAGTCGGTTTGATGCTCAATGTCTGCCGTGGATGGATGACTACATGTATGATAAGATATATACATAATGTCTGAGTCATAATTCTAATCTTGTAGCTTAAAAGATAAATTGGTAAGATTTGAAAACATTATTCTGCTGCGATGAGTCATAGTTCTAAGAGGATGACATTAGTGTTCTCCACATATCGATGATAGTCCAGTCAACCTACGATATCAAAAGGTACGACCTCGTTGATTAACCAGTCAACCTACGATATCAAAAGGTACGACTTAGACCAAATTGCGATAAAATATTATTTTCCTTTATGTAATAATACTAACTTTCCTAATGTACATATTTAATGAAAATAGAATGCGACCTATATATTCACGGCTAGCAAATTTCGCATATTATGAAAGGGTTAATCTTTCAACTAGAAACCAAGATATAAATAAGCGTACGCGCTTGGCCTCAGCACAGAAAGTATGATATTGATGCGGTGGGCAAACAACACTAAAAGCGAATGTGACGAGTCAAGGGACGTCTCCGTCTTATCTCTCTCAATCTCGCTTTCTCTTTCTCCATATATCTTTCTCTCGCTTTCTGTTTATCTCTCACCTTTTCGCTCTCACTTCTCTCTCTATTTCTCTTTATATATGTCGCTTTTCCTCTCTAGCTATTTTGTGTGATATCAACAGTACATCGTACACACATCAGAGAGAAGTTCACGCGCCTGGTAATGTCGGCTCGCAATCAACTGCGCCTCTTAAGTAACACAGTGTAATTAACCTTTGAACC
The DNA here is from genome assembly GCA_034190875.2 of Urechis unicinctus. NCBI lineage: Eukaryota > Metazoa > Annelida > Polychaeta > Xenopneusta > Urechidae > Urechis > Urechis unicinctus. The sequence continues at coordinate 16,730,937 of CM067343.1, forward strand.
ATCATTATTATATCGCGTTCAATTGCTTTTTCTGATGCCAGACTACTATTAAACCTCGTGAAAAGGAAATACATATAACTGGTTAGTAATGGAATAGAACACTGGCATATATGTAAGACATGCATGATATTTACACATTAGATCATTTATTATGCTCGGTTGATACTGTGGGGTCAATCACTGACAATGCTTCAAATGAATGACAAGAAAGGTGTGCTATTCAGGCATTACAGCTTCCTGGCCGCAGCATATCAATTCAATGTGTTGCACGCAACACGCCAGTGTGATCAATAAACTTATACCTGCAAGCATCAACAACAATTTCTCATGATTGCTCATGTTCTTGCTATTTATTGCATGGACGGATGTAAGATATTCTTTGGTGTGTGTGTGTGTGTGTGGGTGGGTGGGCGGGTGTGTGTGTGTGTGTGTGTGTGTGTGTGTGTGTGTGTGTGTGTGTGTGTGTGTGTGTGTGTGTGTGTGTGTGTGTGTGTGTGTGTGTGTGTGTGTGTGTGTGTGTGTGTGTGTGTGTGTGTGTGTGTGTGTGTGTGTGTGTGTGTGTGTGTGTGTGTGTTCACTGTCGTTCTGTAATATGCGTCGGCAATTACAATATATTACTCTAAAATAAAAATATTCTATGTGATACCATGAAACTCAATTCTAGAATTTATTACCTGCTGTACTAATTCTTCATGGATAGTTTTCGTTCCAGAAATTATGTTTTGGATTATCTCTAGTCACCCTGTCCAATGTACGAGTAATGTAAATGGTAGCCAATACAAAACGAACGAACAGGTGCCAATAAGCCTAATGACGATCTCTACTCTAGATTCGGCTCAAAAACAGACTACAAACCTGTTACAAAACATAACCAGTTCAATTCCAAAACGTCGAAAGATTTCCTGGAAACCGCTAGTATTTTAACAGGGTGAAAATAATAAAGAATATGAGATTTGGCATTACTGACGCATAACTATACATTTCGAGAATATTATTCTGAGAACTCTTGCCTTGATTTCCTATGAAACAATAATAGTAATTATTTTGTAACATAACAAAAAACAAACCGTCGCAATGTAATCAGGTTACGTCATAGAACTCGCGGTCTAAGATGTAATGCAATGCATACAGAACATACCAACTAAATGCTTCGCCTCCCAAATGTTTTCGAACACACGTTGTCACAATAATGATATCATTGCAAATCATCTTCGTCATAAACAATGTTGCACTAGTTCTTAAAAACAACCTGTTAAATGCTGGTGTTCACCACGCTGTGTTATATCTAATTGAAAAAATTAGTAGGAGGTTAACAAGCATGGTAAGCAAAGTATAGCCTGATGAAGTAACAACTAATGATTTTATAGTTTATTTTGTTGGCGACCAACAAAGTTCGCCGAGGCACTATGATAAAGTCACAGCTGAATCATGCAAGAGGTGCATACGCAAGAGTAAAATATATTAAAACACCAGCCGACTTACAAAGCCGTATCTGCTAATATTCGTATATAGGTTGCCAGTTGCCTACCGGCGAAGCGGACCGATGCATACCAAATTTAGGTAGCGAGGAAAATAATGCTCTGTGATGCGGCTAGTAGTTAAATCTAATTGTCGCTTGCGTTTTACGAGCAGAACAGAATTAACGTATATAATTCAGGTCTGAGTTAAATATTATTCATATCGGAACATAACCTGCCGTCATCAAAATTTATTAATAGCACAACGATAGCAGAGCATGTAACTGTATGTATTGAGCAAGCTAATAGGTACGTATTGTCTATTCGACTTTATAATGATAAGCAGTAATTAGCCGAAGCCTGACAAATTAGCAAATACAAAAAATCTAACGATGGTTCAAGGCACACTATTCACTAGGCACGTTCAATTGCGCCTGCGCATCATTAAGTCAAATATGAGCATTCCATCCTATAGAACAATTCCCGAATATTTGGACAGCTGGTTTGTTTTGGAGCGGATGGCGTGATTTTGTTAAACTAAATGGCATTATCCGATTAGTTTTTGTTGTCTACCAAAGCCCCAAAAAACCACCTAAACAGTGAATATGCAAATTAGAAATCACCTAGGTCTGTATTGGTGAATCGTTATGGTATGATTACAAAAGGAAGAAGCTTAGAAAACCTTGATGAATATACCCGCTAACATAAAAAACACCTATTGGCAACATGCTCTTTAATTGTGATATTATCGATATATTCGACCATTATTTCTCAATTGTTAACATCTTAATGTTTTCAATGGGGCATGAGCATTGATATTAGCTAAATATTTCCGTTGGTTACTGCACGCCTTTTTAAGTATTAAAGTTGCGTTACACTGAGATCAACAAATCTATGGAACGGGCTTAACTAGCTGGTTGTGTGTCTTAGAATTGTCATTGTTCCATTCGGGGTTTTGCACGAGGCTCTCACGATTGAAGAGCGATGTACATTATATGAACCATCGACAGAAGCTCACACTAGGGTTTTTGACAATGCAGTATGTATTGATATGTGTGCACCCTATGCTTAGCATCCAATCGCAGCGCTGCTTCTTTGGTGTCAGTGTGCGATAGGACGACACCTTGCATAATTAATTAAGCAATCAACACCTAGTGTCACATCTTTATCACAACAGTATTTAGGTTTCAAATGACTGCATGTATTTAAAATTCCTGATGCATCCCGTGGGGCCATTCATTTTGAGGATGTCACACATTGAGCGGTAAAGGATCCCATGTGTTGGGGAAAGAAATTCCAACTCTCCTTTTACTGAGGAAATTTACGCCAACAGCTGCTGTGAAACCGAGCGTTGTTCGCATAGAACGTCGATGTAATGCAAATTGGCCACAGCCGAATGCGCTTGTAAAGTGAATGTATGCAAGCATACTTCATAAATAATGTGTCACCCGGAAGTCTAAATGACGTCATCTGGGTGACACATTATATGTAAAGTGTGCTTGCATACATTCATTTACAGCTATCACGTCAAAAGGTCGACGAAATTTGGATAATAGTTAGTCTTTATTTGTGTAAAGGGATATTAACGTGATCAATAAAGTGCATAAAATGTAATAATTATGCTCACATTATTGTTGATAATATCAATATTAACATAACATATAACATGTAATTGATCGATGATTCCCTCAGAAGTGATTTCATGAGGCGAACTCGATGTGCAATTTGACAATTAGGACCAGCCGTTACGGCTTACCTAGTCTTGTCAAGACTAGATGGATTGATCACTCATTCGCTTTGGCTTTTTGTTCTAAATGTACGCTTGTGTATAAACAGTAAAAACCTCATAACAATGATAACTGCATGTAATAAAACTGGATTGTCACTGATACGGCTACTTTTGCAAGGCATATTTCCCAATTTGCCCAATTGACTGATAAAATTTAATAGGATAAAAAGTGTCATCAAAAGTATTAACGAATAATTTGGTTAGACAGAGTTCAAGTGATAAAACTGAGAAACCATTACGGTGATAAACAAATTGCAACCTTCAAAATAATCAAATTATGAGCTTAAGTAAAAACATAAGTAATATTAATTAAAGTCATTTTACGTTTAACATAATAAAAAGCAGGCGCAATGTTGTAAATGTATCAATAATAGATAACCAATGATGGTACAGGCTTTGTATTGTAAAACAAACATATGTGTGAAGTGATATATTGTAAGAGCTTGTACATAAACGGCGGCCAACGCCACACACACACATATAACAACAAACCTCATATCATAAGCATTCAATTGCATTGCATTTGCAGTGAAATAATCTATATCTGCCCATACGCTTCTATTAACAGTGCCTCCTAACATCAGTACATGATTGGGCTGCTCTCGTATGTCAGCAATACGGTCAATACAGTAATATAGCTAACTTATTGGTCAATAATGTTGCTGCACGAGGCAATAGTTTTACCATACGTTTGTGACACTGAAGGTTACAAACAAGACAAGGATAGCTATCGTAATAGGCACATAAACCAATAGTAATATCCAGAATAATGTAGCAATCCGATTACTTCATTTGCAGCCGCTTCACCTCGTGATGAAAACGTTCACAGTCCGATGGCTACTTATCTGCATTATTTTCCACCTCCGTCCAAAAGTGCATAGGAGATATCCTGCGAAGATATTAATATAAGCCTGTCGAAAAGTTCCTGTCACAAACGGGTGATTAATTCGTTTCTAATTAATCAGTGTGGATCTCTACTACAATTTACACAGCAAGTTTAATTTAGGCCTCTGGGAACGATATGTTTGACTGAAAATCAATCTATAAGAATGGGCTAGGAGCAATTCAGGGTCAACGGTAGTAGTGTGCATTGTTTATTATCCTTTACCGTCTTCCCATGCGTCACTGTGCACCGAAAACATTAGCTCAATTAGAAACAACATAAAATCCGCACAGTCAGTTCTGTTTCAAATTGATGTAAATGTTGGATTAGGTAATTGCATCGTAACGTTAATTGAACTCGATATCTAACGTTTGTAAGCATTCGTCCTCATAGTAAACATCCCAGTTAATTCCTAGCGCCAAATTATGTTGGCAGAGTAGAAATCTAGCGTCTAAAAAGGCTACATTAAATTAGGCGAGAGCACACCACATATTAAGAATATTGTCAGATTAACCAACTGCCAATCAATACGGCACAGTAACATCAAATTGTGCCCAGTTCCCTTTTTAAGTGATCTGTTTGTGACAGGTTGTGGTGTACTCTTTGGAGTTGTTTGAAATATCTGAAATATCACGATTATGGAGCAAGAATAACTTATTGCAGGCATACATTATGCATAGCCACTGAGCTTATTGAATTGTATGTTCGGCCTGAATCGTGGCTGTAAATTACTTCTAGGAAGTATTTACTGTCCCAAAGACGTGGTCATCATGGTGACAACTTCTCAGCTGAGAGTAGGTTCAGTTTAAATGCGCATGATAGTGACTCGGTTTTGGGATAGCATAGATAATATCGCTGTATGAATATACATGGATCACGATGACTTTGAATTTTGTTTATTGTGCCATCGGCCATTTTGCACGACAATATACGCTACTGTCACGGCTTGGCTCCATCCACAAAGGAAACGCAATAATGGAGTAATGGAAGTAAGCATGCTACCGCGTCAACAAAACGGCGACAGCGTCTCACCAGGACTGGAATGAGTGCTGTTCATCAACATGGATGTATCATATCGGGTAAGAAAAACACGCACCATTTAAGAAATATTACGTATAGCCTCCCTATCGTCTGATAACAAATAAATCGGGATACATTATATGAACACAAGTATCATCTTGTGTAGCTTATCTGCCGACCTCAGAGCATTGACTAGATTATGCAACAAACAGATTATGTAACAAATCCTTACAACTCTACATATGTGTCTGGTGATTATATAGAATATTCTCTAGCTTCATATGGATAAATCAAATTTCGAATCATACGTATGGTATAGGTAACTAGGCCGTTATTGGGCCATTACGACGGTCAATTATCAAGTTTACCAGAACCAAATATGGCCAGTTTACCATAACCGAATATGGTACGATTAAACAGAAAACGGCATGATAAAAATGATGCTGGAATGGAGCTGATGCATTAATGCCAGGTGGCAAATCACTAATTATGATTAACAAAATGATATCAAGTAGATGTTATCCTACCAAGAAACCAAAACGAACATATAACATAGTATGATAAGGCTTAGATGTGAATCTGTATTAGTACGTGCATGCACCAATGCCTGGTATGGTATTCAAATAACCATAAACCAGCTGTATTCTGGACCCTGTTGTTATGATTTGAAAACATAACAGAGCATGACCTAATTAAGTCTCATTAGCCATTCTGATCATCCATGGTAGAGTGTACGATAACGTTAATATGATTCAAACAGGCTGTCACAAAATCGGAAGTAAACAACGATATATCATAAGCAGTTGCTGATAATCCATTGTTTTGTGGCACGCATGTCTGCTTCCATTAAGCAGAATTGCAAAACTATCATTATGTAATGTCCAAACAAGCGTCGACTGAATAAATACAGTTGGGGTACTGGTTCGCTACAAGATTAGTTCACTCCGGTTATAACATATTAATCTTGAGTCATCAGTCAAAAACACGTTGACGTATAACAGAAACATTCGTCACAAATATAAAGATGCGCTTTGCGTTGGTGCTGTATCAAAAAAATCAAGTTTATAAGATTCACAAATTATCTAGGCGAATGTTGCTGGAAATTACGCATATATAGTTTTTAATTACAAAGCATCATGTTTATGGCATCTCAGAGTATGAAGTGATAATATTAATTATGGCTCTTATAAGCACAACACGCATTTTTCTGCCCATGCATTCCAATTATATCCAATAATGATTTGGTTATTTTAAATTCACCAGCTACACAAATTTTTCTTTGCTGCTCGACGCAGCCAATATGAAGGATAGGGGAAATCTTAAGTCATACCTAAAATGGTCTCCATTCATTAACTTTTTCCAATTAGTTGAACATAACAACCAAGGTATTTGAATGGAATTTTCACATAGTCACCTGTCCCCATAAATGGAGTGTAGTGACGTTGAAATCCGTGGCGAACGATCATATCGATGGATTTTTTATTATCCGTCACGCCAAGCGGTTGGTGGTAATCGACTGAGGTGTCTTGAACCCTGCTTTTTTGACAGCTTTAAGCTACTTCTGTAGGGTGATATAAAGAACGGCTAATCAATATATGTAATATATATATCTGTGATATTACAACGTTCGCCGCATATCTAGTGGCATTGTTAACAATCAATACAACGGATTGTCATGGGCCAGATGAAAGAGGCGACTCAACAGACATTGTTAGATTCGAAATAAAATACAGACTTCCATCCAAAAGCACCGCAAGATCTTTACTTGTGCTGTATGTATTCTGTATTTTTGTTAAGATGTTTGTCTTTTGTAGTGATGTCTAAGGAATAGTCTAGATACAGGCTGTTCAGTCACATATCGCTTTTATGTCGTTATAAGAAACTTTAATAGTCATGTACCAGGTATCACCAAGTATTATACAAAGGATGAGATTCTGTACTTCACAAAGCCAGCACATGTTTTGTTTCATGCAACAAGATATTGAATTACTGAAATAATGGCTTTTGAAATTGTGACATGAAAGAGAGAAATCTAGAGTATTAACTCTTAATACCATGGCTCGCTGCTGAACGCTGTCCTTGTCAGCAGCTTAACCGCTAGTTACTTCCGTACACTAATATGATCTACGTCCTATGTCATTAGGCAATGATACAACACGTGTGTTTACAATATAAAATTCATGCTTAAAATATTGATGTAACACCTTCATTAGCAAAGAGGCTGTCGAATTTTATCATTAACTATACCATCCAATAATTCCTTCCGATGCAAACGAAACTGTAGAATGTTTTAGTTGACCTCACCCGGGCGTACTTTCGCATTTGGACAAGCATTGTATGGCAAGTGTTCACCATCATACAGTAAGTGAATGATAAATGCATGTTTAATCTATGTGACTAAATATGGGTCGTAGCATTTATAGCCTTATGATAGAATATTAATACATTAGAATGCAAAACAATAGGAATACACGACCGAGGACCAGGGAACCAACACATATGTTGTATATATTGCAGTACGTTGAGCTTACTAAGAATTTTTTATCGAAACACTAAATCACATTTGTCATTTCATTTAAAGTAGTGAGATAGCAATACTGTGAATCATCTAAAGTACACTTTATATACTTTCAATGTCCTCCGGCTGCTGCTGTTATTGGTCCGATCTACTGTGGCTATGCGATGTTTATAATCTTCTCACCATTGTCGACCACTTATCACCCATGTGGATAAATACATCAAATAAATTAAATGGTCCAGAAACGAGACAATGTGTTATATTTGCGATAAAAGCAGCATGCCATCGAGTATCCATCTTTTGCAAAACCATATCCGCCGTTAGCTGCACATGTTGGAATCGTAATCCTGTTTCAACAGAAGCATCAACTTTATAAGCGACATCGATTGTTATGTGCCAATTGATTTATAAGTGTTTGGTATAAGCACCAAATTGGATCCTCAAATAAATGTCATTTATGATGAACGAACAACACCAAAGCTTTTCATGTGATCTATGGCTTACTTTATACCGCTGATCCCGACGGGGAAGCATTTTATTCCGAAATCGAGGTATACCTGGCAGTGACCTTGATTCAAAACATCAGTCGCAATTGCACCTTAAACATTGAATATATCGTTTACAGTTAGGACCATCGGCACATATTTGGCATTAGTTGTCCATCAATCCTTCATCGAATGTGAGAACATGATTAGACTATAAGTCAAAAATAGTATATAGTGAACCCATTGGGTCACGCTGGACTCGTAAATTGCTTTGGTAAGAATGTGAGAGTACGAACTCGAATCGGACATTGCCATCTCTCCAGAGCATCTTGCATGACAGCGTATAAGTGTGTTCATTGGTCCGTCTGAATCGAGAGGTATATTGTCAGGGACGATTGCAGCAAATATGGAACACGAAATTTTGAAAATGCTGTTGGTCCATATAAAGAGAAATATGTTTGCATTTCAATGTGCCCATATAGAATAAATATATTGATGGCAATGCTTATCACATATTCTGCTCATGTGCAAATGTGATGTATTCTCAAATAGCATTGCGACTCTAAATTGCACCGGATACATGTGGCAAAACTCTACAGACTTTGATCATCCACGCCCATAGGTCGCTATTATTTGAATTTCTATGTATACCATTCTGCACCAAAACCTAGTGTCTCGCAATTATCTATGGTTCACAACTGTTGTAGCTGATTGGTCGAGGTATGCCAAAATTGCTATCGTTTATCGGAAGTCGCACTATAGTAACCAGATTGGCATATCTTGCAATTTGACACTTGACATTGTGTTTCTGTCCAGCTTGTGGGGTAGGTTGAATCTAAAACGAAATTATATCTGGTTATTCTATAAATCCGTACACATTTTGTAACTGAAGGTATTTCATCATCAACTTTTACCATTATTGACACCAGCCTTTGTGACAAGAAACACACCTATTGCATCAGCCACTTTTGCCAGACATATTCTTTTACCTACTTAGCATTTATCATATTGAGCCGAAGCATAGGGATTAATACCATGGAACAATCAGAAAATATTCTCATAACAAAAAGCAACGATTGTTTAAAAACATCAGGCTCACTTATCCCGACCACATGATAAAATAAGGAAGTTTTCCCATCGCATTGAAACGCATTCAAACACAATTTATGGCTACAGCTTCACAAAACCATTATCTAGACATAAATGAGCTATATTCATGTTGCGTTTCTGCATATGTTAGGCCAATTATAAGAACATTGATTGTCATGTATTGGTGCTAAGTTTACGTAATGTTATTAGTCATACCTTACATCGTATATTAATGTTTTTATTAGACATGTGATCGGCGTCTGTCGAAATGTAGAAGCCGTTTTTGGTATAATACGCAACCCGTTAAGATACAATATAGGCTAATTACTTGATACTGAATGTCTTGTTGAGTAAGTAAACGATGCCTGCTCAAGATTAACGAATCTTTATGATATGAGTAGCACAGGTAGTAACCTGTTTGTTCTCTCTATTCTATTGTTCGTATTTTATATCAGAGACATATATCGTGTTCATTGAATAAGTTTTCTTAGAAGCATACCGCACTCGAAGCATAAGATATTGCAATATCGTGGCATATATCCCAATTTATTATGTAGCAGCAAGGGAGAGGGGTATTTAACGATATCTACCTGTTCATGCAGCCCGATCAATGTTCCTTACAATTCGTTCACAGCTATGAATGGGGCTAATAATGTGATATGACGTGAACATCATAAGAGGTTAATACCACAAGGCTTGTGGCTAAATCTCATTAACACCTGTGGCCTTCTAGCAGCACATACACACTTTGCGTAATTAAGACGTGACTTGATTACATGCACATAAACGAGCAGCGCATGCAGCCCACAACAGAAATTTAGATTAAATGAGACCTGTGTGCCGCGGTGTTTACTTTACATTTGCCGTCCAATACTTCGCAAGTGATTTCAATCCCGGAATAGCAATCTTGCTAAGCAACATGATGTCAGAAGGTGCATATATAGTCATTGTGCGCGTCCAGACAAATTGCAAGAAGTTGTTTGCCATCTAAGTAGTTTACCTTAAGAGTTTAGACCAAACACTTCTCACAAAGATTTCTTCCCAAGGACAAGCGACGTGATGACGCAAATTTAACACAAAGAATAATACACTAAAAGGGGACACGACAAAACGACATGTTTGTAATTTATAGTTTTCTTATGAAGTTTGATAATAAATGTGTAGCATCATCTAGGTACAAATTCCAAGGAACATGACAATTGGCCAATCAACACGTTATCGTGCAGATAATGCAGTGATGGCTTAATGGAGCCGGAGGCAATGAATATTTACATAGGATAACTGAGGATCTGATATGCTCATCAATCCTCGTTAACGTATCTGGTAAAGCCGCTTTGGCCAGTGGGACATAACTCACATAACAAAGTGACTTGAATTATCTAATACCTGATTGCTGACCTTTCCTAGAACCTATGGCAGTCTCGTTCACGAAGTTTTAATTTAAAGGAATTGTGACGCATTCGGCTGTCCGCTCATTTACAATGGTAATAGGCATACGTAGGTTATTGAAATGTCACAGTATGGTGTAACCATCTTATGAATTCCATATAACAGAAAGCTTATGATATGCATTCGCATCGTATTTATTACCAAATTACAGGGTTGTGCTTATTGCCGATTCGCTACCACTTGTGGCTTGACTCCTCTCAGCCTAGTACTGTAATTGGATTTAGTTACGATGCGTTACTTTAATATCCTGGTGATATTGCTGATAACTTAAGAAAAACGTCTATTTTCATATTGTCGCATATCTCTATTGTAATCAAGAACGATCATTTAAAATGTCTCTATTGTTCAACGCATAAACAACTCACCAGTATATTAGGCATCGAATAAAAAATGTTTGTTGCAGACGAGGTTCAGTTGCATTATCATCTGTAAAACATACCTTATACATACCCCCTGGGACGTTACTTGCCAAATAATCATCACGTGTCACAAGCACAGTAGCATTATATCAACTATATGGGTGAACAGATGGTGGCACGTCACTAAATCAATACACCAACCGTCTTTTGGATGCTATTCTTGTGCAGACTACTAGCCAGTAGAACATTTGCCAATAGAGGCAAACGCATTGTATGGTCTAGCGGTACAATTGCAGATACATTTCACGCCTGGACCAGTATTGTGCCCCCTTTTATTGCCTATATTTTTCATGTGAAGAATATGGTTGACATATTCAAGAAAACATTATTCATTTCCTGTTTCTGACATTGTGATCTTGGCTCTCTGAAAGTAAAGTGCTATTCTAATCATTTTTGGCCACAAAACCCCTTCCTTTTTGTCTGAAAAAGTTCAAACTTCTGACGGACAAAATACTTTCATGAAGATGCTGAAAAAACAAGATTGGCGAGCACAATTTCATACTATTTCGTAAAAAAAGTGTCATTTAGTTTTTTTAATGACGTGAATGTCATCATGCATCAGCGATTGACCGCTACCGTTTTATGCCTGAATATCTTCTCCGTTCCAGCGATTTGGGAAGCGTCATTTACTCCATACCGAACCATATTATATGATTTTACGTTCTAGTAACACCATATTCAGAGGGAGTTTTCTTCAACTAGGCAAAACAATCTACTAAAAACCAATAATATTCTGTTCTTTTCGTACGACAAGTGAAAGTGTGTTTGATAGCAATATATACATATCAACAAGCAAATCTAAATGCTTGCAAAAATATAAATTAATAAACTATCCGAAGAGTATGACATTTCAGAAAAATGCACACACTGGGCTAAAGGTTTGCTCATTGATATTAAATTCTTAGTGACAATCATGACAAACATAGATATTAGTAGGCCCTTATCCGCTAGTAGCTGATGGGCCCCTCGCTACGTATTCCAAAGATCGGTCGACGTCGAGGCTCCTGTGTGTTATGTTGCGTAACAAGTTGCAATGAGCTAATTTTTGCTCCTGTGCTAATGGAGATATATTATTCAGGTTCGCCGAGGTGGGCAAACATATCAGGAGCCTAATGTATAATGCACCTGAGTGCAGCGAATTCTCCAAACAGCTATCTCCGTCATGACCGTCACTGTGATTTGGGTTGAAAGAAGACTGTACAAGATTAACCACCAAAGGACACCTATATAATTATGTACAGATATACATATATACATGTACAATATATATATATATATATATATATATATATATATATATATATATATATATATATATATATATGTATATAATATATATATCTCTATCTTTATATCTCTCTCTCTATATCTATATATAATATATATATATATCTATATATATGTTGATATATATATATATATATACCATAAACAACCATAATCCTCAAGCATTTCTTTAGTATAATCGATCATAAGATTAATTGAACATCGCTTTCCTTTTCGTTACCAACGTAAGACGCATTATATTTGGGCTTTATTCAGAATAAATATCGAGAGTAGTCTGAAACTTTCTGATACTCTAGGCATCGGATCGGTTATCCCATTACGTTCAATTTGCAACAATCAAATTTTCCTCTTGCTCTTGCAAATTACAGCACAACTCATTTGCATTTGCCATTTGTAGTAATAAATGACGCATGCTATTGATGTTTTTGAATAATGTAAGAACTCCACTATGACTTTGTATCATTAATTTCTAGTCAACATGACTTAACTATAAATATAACATCCTACGCTAAACGTGTTATAGCTGTCAGAATGCATCGAAGACGTTGAATGTTAGGACGTTTGATTGACAGAAAAGGGTGACAATAAAAATAATTTAAAAGTACTGGATGGAGTCGTAAAGCGGATTCATACTGATGGAAGATATATCTTATATACTTGGTCGCTATGTCATGATCCATATGCCTATTAGTCATATTAATGCATTATTGCTCGGCATGATTTTTAAACTGCAATTTTTCAGTAAGCTAACACAATGAAAGCCGAAATTTAATCCAAGTGTACGAATCAATTGATGCCTAAACTACTAGGCCGTTTTCCGCGATAAGCATATCTTTATTCAAAGTTTCGTCGTCCAAATTTAACGCAAAAATGGCAATTGCTAACAAATTTATAACTTGATAGACTAGATATAGATTATCCATGCGCGCATACCCATAAGACGCAGGACATGGTTATTAGGAAAACCCTAGCATCGTTTATTTGCTATTACTTGCCCAGCATAACAACATGTGAGTTTCCAATGGTATCACAAGATGTTTGTTTTTTTCAATGAGCTCCACATTTGTTATTACTATACACTAAATCGGAGTCACCTTTTTATCACAATCTTAGTAATCCACGTTTCAATATACCTGGACTTAATACTAGATTCCACACCGTGTGGCTTCGAAACCAAGTACAATTGACAATGCTAACGACGTCAATGAATCAAACACATGTTCCTTTGAGTTATAGCAATTGATAAACCTACGATAGAGAAAATACAGAGCAACTGCGACCATTTTCATTTTATTGTTATTCATGTTAAATCAGCTTGACTATTTGTATCAAGTATCCGGTCATTTCTACTCGCTTCTTTAACATATAAAAGGGGCGATTAATCAAGTGATGTTAAAAGTGCACACTCGGTTGATGCATTTGTGTGATTAATATAACGTGGCATTCTGATCAAGAGGCGTTCGTGAAATAATACTTGCCGTTCTTCCTCGTCCTCCAAACAGAATAAAAAAATAATGGTTCAACGTTGCTCGAATATGACATTTGTGTCCTGACCGAATTGTAAGGTCATTGATATTGATAACCAAAGAGTGCATATTTTACTTCCGAAAATAAAAAGAAAGCGACACACACCCACTCAGCAAAAACGTATATGCCTTGCATATGACGATATGTGGCTATGCCTTTTGCAGTTTTTATGGAGAATGGGGCTTTCTTCGAAAATTGATAGCTACCTGCTGAAGAGTAAAATTCCGATACATCATCCAGCGAGCGACGCTACAAACTGTCATTAAAACAAATGGCACCTTACAAGGACCATATAAGATGACTATAGTAACACGGAGTGCCGCTTTTTCTGGAGTAATAAATAATTCCAGCGTGAGGCAACTACTTTGAATCGATACCATTCCCCAGTCTTAGCATACGCCCGTTATTTATTACCACTAAAGATGGTGGGTCATATACACATTTAAGTTTATAATTAATATGATGCTGAAAGCTATTCGTGAGAAAGGGCTGATGTCCAAACACATTAATCACATTTTGTGTCATCCTTCAAATAAGTATGCCGCAATATACCTTGAATACATAAACGTAATTTGGATATGATATTCTGTTTAATGCAGAGGAATATATTGAAGCTTTCTATATTCTCTCAGGTGCTTGGTACAGTAAGATGCACTGCGTTGAGGCAGAACAATGTATTCATCTGCATACGGTATATTACAGTGATGTCAGATAGGTGTTAATCAAGTAGCTGAATTGTACAGGCTATAATAGAATATCTTCGCTATAATAAATACGGTGCAAGCACTTGGCATAGACTGCCTATTTATTTGGTGGAGAAACCGAAGTACCGATTCGAGCTCAACCTATTGAATGATTTCCTTGAACTTTGTCATTCTTTCCATGGGGTGAAATAATTAATTATATAATACGGAGAGATATGACATTGCTGACCCATAATGATACCTATCAAGGATATAGCGCTGAGAAATATACTTGGTCATTATTTTATCGAATAGTGTCAGACAAGTCGTCGCTTTGTGGACAGGGTGCGACATGGACCAACGCACAAGCCTGGCAGTGCAAAGCATTCTGAACACACACCCACAATTCCTTGCCTCCAAAATGCTTTCGAACGCGCGTTATCAAAATATTAACATCAGTGCAAGTCATCCTCGTCATTGAAGGTGGTTACTTCGTAAGACTCATATTTATAAAAACATTAAGGTTAACGCGCTTCTGCGTAACAAGGATAAACGAAAGTTCGTTTTCTGGCAGCTGGGCAAACGTGGACATTTCTTGCGTTACCTCTAGACAGAATATTAAGCAAATTCAATATTCACAATGGGAACCCAGACGACATATTAATGTCTATCCGGCCAACTTTGTTGTAAGAAAAATCAATATGGGCATTATTATATAATGATCGTGAGGTAGTGAATTTAAAGCAAGCTGCATGAGCAAAACAATCATAGGATATTCATTAAAAGTAAACCTCAATCTATTTTCCTTGAATTAATTAACGCATACTTGCTAGGATCTATATATGTTCATTTATGCTGCATCATCTGGCATCGCATATATTCCCGTTTGAAATGAAGCATTTGATGGCAGACTCTCTATCTCAACACATTTATTGACTGTATGTTGACAGCGATTACAAAGACATTATGTTCGACAAAAGTGCCATAAAAAAACAACACCCAGTAAGCCCATTGGAACGGTTGATTTGTGAATCTGTATCTTTATGTATGTATGTATGTGTATGTATGTATGTATATGTATGTATGTATGTATGTATGTATGTATGTATGTATGTATGTATGTATGTATGTATGTATGTATGTATGTATGTATGTATGTATGTATGTATGTATGTATGTATGTATGTATGTATGTATGTATGTATGTATGTATGTATGTATGTATGTATGTGTATGTATGTCTGTATGTATGTCTGTATGTATGTATGTATGTATGTATGTCTGTATGTATGTATGTATGTGTCTGTGTATGTATGTATGTATGTATGTCTGTATGTATGTATGTCTGTATGTATGTCTGTATGTCTGTCTGTATGTATGTCTGTATGTATGTATGTATGTCTGTATGTATGTATGTCTGTATGTATGTCTGTATGTCTGTCTGTATGTATGTCTGTATGTATGTATGTATGTATGTATGTATGTCTGTATGTATGTCTATATATGTATGAATGTGTGTATGCATCATGTATGTGTGTGTGTGTGTTTTCAATTCAGTTCATCGATATGAAACAAGTTGTCCGTTGACAATGCATTGCTGACCGATGCATACAAATGGACAGTAGCGAGGAGATAATGCTCTGCGATGCGGTTTGTGTTCTAATCTAATTATCGCTTGTGTCCTTCGACCATAACAGCAGCGCCATACATTATTCAGGTCTGACTTATTCATTGTGCGCAAGCGTTCCGGAACAGCAGCTGCCGTCGACATAATATATAGAGAGCACAACGTTAGTAGCGCATGTAGCGGTCTATATTGTACCAATTAGTTCGTACTCTATGTGACTTTATAAAATGCAACATTAATTAGACAAGGCCTGACAAGTAAGCAAAATTAAAGAAGATTTACCTATAACACAAAGTATTCCTCGTGCAATGCATGAGATTCACTTTAAATTGTCCTATAAATTCAACCTTGCTTTGGCATAGTTGAGTCAATAATGATCATTTCTTGACATAGAACTATCTTGATGACGTACTCGCGACGGATTTTGCAGGTGTTATCAAGAGTGTTTGGGTTATAATCCACCGGAAGACACACAACAATATCAGGATTTGAATATTTATTTATAATTCAGGGTTTTGCTATTGTTTGTTGTCCTACATCCTGTTACGTATATATATATATATATATATATATATATATATATATATATATATATATATATATATATATATATATATATATATATATATATATATATATATCTATATCTATATATATATATATATCTATATCTATATATCTATATCTCTATATAATATATCTCTATATATATATCTATATATATAGATATATTTATATATATATATATTTAACAAAAACAACATCAAGTTTTTTATATATAATAAATATGATATTGTGATGCATGTAGCAAAACGGTCATCGATGAGTTTTAACACAAGCTTACCTTCCCACATATTTCTTTATAAGCACTGCTACAATGCCATAGTTTCCATGCAAGGAAAGATGTGTTGGACAATCGACTTCGTTTATGTAAATAAAACCGTGTGACTTCACTTGTTATTTCTCCAAGAGCCAATACCCTTTACAAAAACACAGAAACAAAAAGTATATATTATTAACGGCATTGTGTTGAGCGTATGGTTATAGACTCTAGTACTACATTACAAATCTAACAATGCAATCTATGTGGCCCTTATGATCTGGCCCTCGATTACCCGTGGATCTGCTCGTTCACAATGCAATAAGCAATACGGCGCAGATTGCATTGTCACAGCAAGGTATCTCAATCTATTCAATCGTTTTACGTTTTTCCCGGTTTAGGGCGACCGCTTCATTAAGCCGCATTAGGGCGACTGGTGATATATCTCTTGATTACCTATTTTTTTCAAAAAACAATCCACAATTGCAGTATTGGACGTCATATAACCCCTTTGTCGAATATTAGAAGTTTATGTGAAATATTGGGAGATATACGACTTTTGGTCGGTCGCCCTAAAACCAACATCGCAAATATCCACGCATACGACGACCGCTGGTTGTTGTTGCATGTCTACAAGCTTAGGACGACCGCTGTGTTCTGTAGTAAAACCTCCGCATAAGGACGACCGATCTTTCAAGCTATCTCTTCATAGTCATAGTTGTGCTAAGTTGGATCATAAAATTACGATTTAAATGGTTTCATCGTGTTGATTTAATGGAATCTAACAGTCCTATCAGCAAACAATCATTTCATGACCCTTTTACTGAAATAATGATGCACAGCCTCCATGTATAATATCGTGTAACGGGCAGTCTAGATGTTGAGCATGGAGGGGCGGGATGGGATGAGGGGTTGATATAGGGTACAGTGGATGGCTTTGTTATGCGATGCTGGTCTTCATATTGTTCGATTAAACTGAAACATCTACCTTGCCCATGCTCCGCTGGGTGCGGGATTTCGTTACCGTTAGTTTTAACCAGACCAAGCTCCCGCTGAGATGGACAACACGGCGAGTCACTAATGCGTCACCGGTGTTGGCGGGAGAAAGGTGTACAATTACAAGGTGTCTGCCGCAGAATAACCATGGCCTCAGTAGATCAGCTGGTAGCGCGGTGTCCACTGAAATCCAACATCACGGGTTCGAATCTGAGGAGTGATTTTTTTTTTTGTGTGTGGGGGGGGGGGGGGGTGGGGTTGCGAAAGTTGAAACGATATCATTACAGTAAAATGTAAACAAAAAACACGTGTAGCCGGCGACAGATTGCTGACAGCTTCCAGAGTTTATTGTTGATAAAGAACATCATGTAGCGATACCCGTATCCGTGACCATGAGGGCCGCGATCAACAAGTTAATTCACATTCTCAGCGACGCACCGTCGACTTCCAAGCAACCTTGAAGGAGCATGTGTTCCGCGAGACCCACTCCACTCAATCCCCATTTCATCAGGAGCGATGCGTACCTATATAAGGGGAAGCGCAATACAATGTTATACTCATGGAACGGTTACAACAGCATCTCATTGTCCACGAGGACGACCGCCACATCAGGGGGCGATTACTCACGACAATACGAAGAGATCGTCACGGACGTTGGCGCTCTATTTCCTGATGGGCTGGGACAACTTGATATTAGCGGTAGACCCCAAGCCGCTGTTAAAACTCTGGACAACATACCCATCTCCCGCCTCAGAAACATCAAGAAGAAGACCATGCGTTATCGCTTCCGCATCATACATATGCCGGGCATGAAGAATAAGGCGGTTGATGCTATGTCACGTAGGCCGGTCGGCATCACGCTACTATCATTCGAGAAGCCGGAGACGATTCGCGCCTTTCACCAATGCCGCGAGAACATGACATCGACAGAAAGAGCGATCCAAAGCAAGGACAGGGTGGTCATACCACCCTCACTCCTTTGCCTTGTTGAATACTTATTTGGTAACTGTTATTTCACGCTGACTCAGGATAAATTTGATACGATAATCAGAGTGTGAAACATCTCATATCATCAAAACAGTATTGAATGAAAGCTGTCATCCCATCAAGCAGGGAAGTTTTCTTGGGCTGAAACAAAAGAAAAGGGTCTGTTTTTCTGGCAAATGTTTGTAAAGTTAGGCACATAGATATTCGATTTTCTATTCTTGAATCAAGCAGTCTTGGTGGGTGGGGATTGGGGGGATTGACTGAGGAGCCCATTCATATCCATCTTCAGACGTTGAACATTCACTTTCAGACCTCCGACTTTCAGAGTGAGGGCATGGTTATTTCCACACAGAGTATCAGTATTTCTTTGTTCCTCACTAATCTGCAACTGTAGGAGTACACATATGGAGATTAAAGTAGACCTACAACTAAGCCTTTTACACTTATCAGCTGTGATATCAATAATCAATAATCCATCATTTGGCAATTTGCTGCGAACATACCTTTGACTGTTCATGGTGTCGTAGATGTGTTTTTGTCTTGACCTTGACCTTGGTTGCAAGTCATATCTTAGTTTATGATGTGTTCACTTGATTGTTGGAGTATCCGGAGGAGTCGGGATGACAAACAATGTCGGGACGGCATTTTGAACCAGTCTCTTACTATGTCTTTGGCGTTGTGGTGTTGACCATGTTGACTGTCATTAAGATGTAACCTACACATGACATTGCTCTTCACTAATCTTTATACTTTCATTTTTTGTTGTCTTGAGATCTTCTCGTCATGCATTTAGTATCCATTGTTGACATATATTTAAGGAAGAAAGTTTAAAATGTTCAATCAATGTCACTAATAGTAAGCATGATTACATAATGCTTAATAGTTTCGTTCATTTATTAAATTTCAATAATTAGCTATGCAGAAATGCCAGCCAAGTCCATAAGCATCGAATATACAGTACATTTCTCCACCCTAAATGGAAATGGGAGGCAGTGATTCAATTGGCGCCCTGAAGTCAAAGTGTGACTGTGAGGGGGATCCGAGGGTCGTTAATGGCCATAAAATCAACAGCCTGCAAGTCAAATGAAGCAAGAAGTTGTAAAGGCAAGGTTTCATTATTGAACTTTGTGAGTACCATAAACACATGATAATACAGCTCTTTACACACATACATAGGATCATCATAAGACTGATGGTCAGGACAATTGTGATAATGTCATGCGTTCAGTGTGCAATGCAGCTTATTCAGATATATGCATATAGCTTCGAGTACAATATGGGTTTACTTCAGATATTATGTGGGGAAGATATGGAAAGTATTGTTGGTGATAGTGGTGGTGGTAGTGGTGGTGTTGGCGGTGGTAGTATTTGGTGTGGCAGTGGTGGCTTTGGAGGCTGTGACAGGCGGTGGTGGTGGTTGTGGTGGTGGTGGTGGTGGTGGTGTGATGGTGGGTGGTGGTGGTGGTGGTGGTGGTGGTGTGGTGTGGTGGTGTGGTGGTGGTTGTGGGTGGATGTGGTGGTGGTGGTGGTGGTGGTGGTGGTGGTGGTGGTGGTGGTGGTGGTGGGGTGGGGGGTGGAGGTGGTGGTGGTGTGGGTGTGGTGATAGTGGCAGTAGTAGGAGGAGTACATGGGGTAGTAGTATGCGTGGTGCTGCTCCTTCTCAATAGGTTATCTGAGAGGGGAATTCCTCGAGCTGCATTGAAATAGAAGTTATATATGCGTCATGCTGCAGGAACGAAGGTAAAGATGATCGGCACGGACGGGAACGCCCTCTTTGTAGATTTTAAAGGGTGTGTATCCCTTCCACAGATTGTTCTTCCACGACTGTCTGGTTGTTGGTTTATCTCATAATTATTCCAAAACCTCCCACGGAAACCGAAAGGAAGGCCGGTGCATACACACGCTTTATTGGGCTTAATGAAGTCCAAGAACCCCGCTGCGCAGAGCTGGTGCAAACATTCAATGGCATAAGATCATATAGCTACGGTCGAACGGTTAATTTGAATTTCTATTCAGACGTCTTGTAGGGCTAAACATCATTAAGAACATTAGCAAGGTGAACAAGCAATATCGAAACCGATTACGCATAAATATGCAAAAGCGAGGACGATAAATGGAAGATGGCCTGGAAAGCCGGATGGCCTGGGGTGTCGGGAGAAGAGAGGCAACGACAAACAACAAAGCGGAAACGAAAGGGTTTAGAATAGGGGTGGGTTGGAGGGACGAAGAAGGACAGCCGAGTGAAGCGAGTCCAGGCTCAGTGGAGAGAGACCACGAGAAGCCGCGCACGGGTTTAAACGACGATGAATGTCGTAAACCCTGCGGGAGATCAGCTGAGACAGGAAAAAGGCGCGTGAGGAAGGCGAACAGAGAGAGTGCCAGCGAGCAATAAACACGAGAGAGAGGAGGAGGCTAATTACTTGCTATCAAAGACTCGATAGCACGATCATTATGATCAGGCATTTAAGCGACTTCGTAAAGATTTACCTCTAGAGGCCCATCATTTCAATCAGGCGGGATATGTCTGGCAGCTGGCGAGGAATAGCGGCGCGACGGAAATGTCGGGTGGGTAGGGCCCTAATGTCATCCCATGATACCAGGTTCAGGACAATTATTTGTCCCTGATAACGACCTTCTCTTGCCTGTCAACAGGTGATAATCCAAGACGTCGGGGAATTTATGTAGCCATACTATATCACCAAGCATCAGAACCACAAACTTACTAAAAATTTGTCACCTCCTCTCTCCTCTCTTCTAGCCTGCTCGGGAACGTGGAGGGCGATCGGTAGCTTTGGGGTTGTACGAACAATAGTTGAACTTCGAAGTGGACCGCTTCAGTTTGGACATTTTCAGGATTATGAAGGTAGTTTTCGTATCATACGCACCTTTTCGGACATAACCGATTTTCTCAAATTGGTCGCTATTCACGCGATCCACCGTCAAACTTGGCGTCGCCTTCCTTTTCAGGGCATGAATCCACAGCTTCAACGTTGCGGTATCGTAGACGGGAAAACGATATGTAAGGGCAGTTGCTAGAGGTCCGGTAGTCCGGGGATGCGGCGCCGACAGTGACCCGTGCTTGTGCCGCAATGCGCCTCGTCCATGTATTTAACTCGTTAAAAGAATATTTCTCATCAATTCACAGGCATGTACCAAAGGGTACGAATAAATATAATGTTTATTGCATAACGTATTAGATGTTTATAGTTTACATGTGATAAATTGCGATTTAGTCCAGGCAACGCGCCAGATACGCCGCCAAGATTTTTGATCTGGTCTCATTCATATGCCTGTTGTTGCTACACCATGTATTATCCTAATGTGCAGACCCCAACAATTTACTTTATATATATTTAAGGAGTTAATGTACGAACAAGTAAAATGTAAGTGGGCAGCAAGGGATATTTATTTATTTATAACGTTATTATACAATATCACATAAAGATCGTAGTTCTTTTACTTAAGCGCAAAATGATCATTGCTATTATGTAATATGGCAAAACAAAGAATAATCTATAAAATATTACCCCAGGAGCCAATGGTATTCAATAGGATAGGTTAGTGGAAAATTGATTAATAATGGAGGTTTTAGCTGTGAAAGGGAGCGTGAGATGGGAGTGGTAGACTCAACTCTTCAAGTCGCCTTGAATTTTGATAGCCTCCCCTGGAAGACCATGGTGCACCACCCAAGAGGCGCCGCCCCGCCGGATATTATGACCCGAGTAGAGGGTTGGAGATGATGGTGCCCAATATTTCCCGGAGCTCGGAGATAAAAACCTTGTACAACGGAGGAGCTGGAAGTCCCCTATCACAGTTCCTTGTCATGAGAGCGGGGCCCTGACGTGAGGCGCAGCAGAAGGCGCGGGTCAACGTAACACCCGCTGATAGCGCTGAATAGTTTTCGACCAGCTAATTTGTGCTACGACCCCGTGGCTTAGGCCGCCAGGGTGTACAATAAAATCGCACCGTTTGAGGTGTTAGAAAGGCTTGAAAGCAGCCGTAAAAATGGGGGGGGGGGGGCATTGGACTTTCTGAGCATTGAGAAAGAACCAAAAGCAGCAGCCCAGAAGCATTTTTTATGCGGTGACGTAAGGCCAAGCTTTGATCTAACGAGGAGGATGTAAGGGGAATCGAGCGCTTACGCTTAACAGAGGTGCCTTTGTCTTTGGACAGTGACCAATTATCATCAATGGGGTCAGGGAAACTTAATTCTAAGTGCATTATTCTAATTACATTGAGGTTCTGCTTGACGGAGCTGAATGCAACTCTGTCTGCGCCGCATAACTACAAAGCGTGGTGGTGGATTGGCTGGAAACGGATGTCGTTGCAGAAAGTTAAGAAGGACCTTTCTGTGGCTCCGATAGCATTGTTTTTTGGCCTATGAGAAACTGTGCTTTGATAGGCGAATACTTAGTCATTCAGCTCTGCTCCAATTTTAAACAGGACTGAAGCTGTTTGAAGACTGACAGATAGAATGAAAAGGATTTGTGTCGATCCAGGTTGACAAGGAAGAATGATAAAGTGATTCGTTATAGTTAATTTGTAAGGGATTCGCTTCTGGCCAGTCGTATTACCAGGCTGAATAAAAGTAATCCGTCAGAATAGTTCCGCCACAACCTACTGTGAATGTATCGGTTTTCAAATCAGTTACCGGCCTTGGATCTGGCCAGGCTGATATGCCATTAAACGTGGTGAAGAATGCCTGACACCATCCGACGTCCAGCTGAAACTCGTTGTCAAGAAGGATATTATACCTCGCGTCAGTTAATATGTCAATTTGGTTAATCATACGTCGGAGAAACGTGCGCACTGCCATTACGACATGACATGCCCAGTTCAGTTTGCCCGCCAGTAACTGCAGTTTCCATGTACTTGACCGCTTCCTTTGCGCGAAGTCATCAAGTAATTGCCTAAATTGTGCGTAACTTACTCAATGTGTGAAAAATAAACTAGTTTATTTTTCACACATTGAGTCTGACAGGTATATACCAAAACTAAGTCTTGTGTCCCTGAGGTATGTCGAGTGTGGCTTTAAGAGGTCCATTTGGTCCTTTAAGAGAGTTACTGAGGATTCTAACGGATCGAAAGACGAGTATAGAGGTATCAGGGCTCTCAGAAGTGAGGTACTTCGGCTGGGAGGATGTCACCTTTGTATATCCCTCACAAATTTGCATTACCAAGCAGACCTGGTCAGGGTGGGATATGGACCGGTCAGTCATGAAAAGGTGAAGAGAGAGAGAGGACCTAGCGGATCCTTTACTCCCATTAAACGAACTTCACACCAGAGAAGCTACCAAATATTAATCAGCGGGTAGTAAGTCCTGCTTGTATTTGAAAGAATAAAGAAGAAATATAACTAAATACAAGATGTTATACTTTTTGGGGAATGCTAAGAAATTTAAATATGCTACCAAAAGTCTGTCGATAAAGTTTATGAGCTTAAGTAATTAACCTGAGCGCATTCGAAAATAAGTACAGATTTCATCATGAAGCCCATTGATTTCAATTGGTGCCCGCTCCCTAAACTCCCTTGAGGGAATATATGGTCAATTTGGTCAATATAGCTTCTTCGACGGATGTATAGACAACTTCGCTTTTGAATAGCACATGAAAATACTATACCTGCCCTCGGTCTTATGAAATGCGTACCTGGTCCACGACATTCAATGTCATATCTTTAATGCGTCTCGGTTTGAACATTTAGGGAAAGGGTATTGATACAAGTGTGCGGTCATCTACAAACATGGAGGTTTCTGATTGGACCAGGGACTTAACAACAAGTTGACGACGCTGATTAAGTTTGCAAACTACACATCACATTTAATGTATGCAATATTGAGCGTTACACACACACGACCATCTGTGACCTACGTTACACTCCCCAAAATAATGGTTGTTGCAGGGTTTTATATGGAACCAATGGTTCAATATGGTACTCAAATATTGCACAATGTTTGGTCTAGGGTTCCATACAGAACCAAACTGATTTTGATTGTACTGTTTACCAATCGCACCAGACTGATTTTTGGAGCTTCCGGCCTTAGTTGTGTGCCGCTAAGCTACGGGGGCCCTTATTGGAGCGTCAACGCTTAATTAACTTGGCTCGAAGCCAAGTTATGGCGATCGGCCCGGTTTGTAAGTTTGTATGTATGTATATATGTATGTATGTTAACACTTTTTTTGTTTCGCGGTACAGGTCGCAATTTTCAAAATATTTCAGATTTTTTTTTAAAATGGTTGGGAGCAACAATGCGCAGAACCGAGAGGTTTTGTTTTGACTTTGACCCTAAACTAAAGTCAAGGTCATCGAATATGTAAAAAACTAGTATCTCGAATAACTCCGTTAATAATGGTCAGATCGTTACATAATTTACACCATTGTGTAGCTCATTCTAATTGCAAACTTTTACTAATGACAACGGTTTTCCCAAGCGCCTAAGGTCGAAAAAACGTGGTATCGGTCCAAATGGCAACATAAGTTTCATGAATACAATTTTTTATTTCGCGATACAGGTCGCAATTGTTGAAATTTTCCTATGTTTTCTTCTTCAATCGTTAGGCGTCCATGATGTGCAGAACCGAGAGGTTTTGTTTTGACCTTGATTCAGAACTAAGGTCAAGGTCATCGAATAAGTGAAAAAATAATATCTTAAATAACTCCGTTAATAATGGTCGGATTGTTACAAAATTTACACCATCGTGTAGCTCATCCTAATTGTAAATATTTTCAAATGACATATGTGGCCATCTAACCAACGGTTTTCCCAAGCGCCTAAGGTCGAAAAAAGTGGTATCGGTCGAAATGGTAACATAAGTTTCATGAATATTTTTGAGCGCCTTTAAAACCGTCAATACATGTCCGATGGTATATTTTTTTGTGATTATTTTTATAAGGCCAAGTTCCCCTATGGTTTCATGGGCATCTTGTTTTATTGGTGGATAACGAGGCCATATCGCCGCTTTGAACTCATGTCGTTCCTGGTCGACTTACATACAGCGTTTGTTACTCTACTCGCGCCTCTTGGTTCTCCGATATACATACTAAAAATGGCCGACCATCTTAGCGGGTGGCACTTGTCGCCGGACCATCAATACAGACTAACCACTTCCATTTCTTCTCGAGCTTTGTGGGCACGCTGCCTTCGCGCATAACACCAAACACGCGTCGCCGGAAGACGCGACTGTACTACCAGCCATTCTCATAGCTTCTTCGCTTCTCAAGAAAAGGAAATGTGGTCCCTCCTTCCCAGACTATCTTCGCCCCTAGTCGACATTTGTCTGGTGGAAATATTCATCTCACTGAAGCCGGACTCGAGCTCCATTTACAACACACAATGATTCTTCAAAATCGCGACTCATCTCTCACAATATTCATAGCTTCCATCCCTCACATCCTAAAACCTGTACGTGCCTTCGTTTACCCCGACGTTCACGGCCGCCTTTTGGCACCTTTGCCTCCCGCCTAAAACGGCTTCTACAGCATTCAGGTTGAATCCGACCCTTATTCGGACTCCGTCGAGGCTTATCGCCCAGGCGATCTTACGACCTGCTTTCAGCTCCACGGTATTTGGTGCTTCGACTTTATCAATGCTATCTCTCTTTCACTCATTAGCAATGCATTTCACTCACTCAAACTTGGGGTCACGCTTTGTTGCCTTGATACTGCTCAAGACAATGCTACCGAGTCAACCCCTTATTAAACATTTGTTAACGCTTGTTGTAATGTTTGTCCCTCCTCTTTCTTCTTCTCTCCCACTTCTTCTCCTTTAGTAGGCCGGTCTTCCAGGGCGGCCTTCCACGCCATCTCTCATTTATCTCCCTTGGATTTGCATATTCCTAATTAATCTGTTTCTATATTGCTTGTTCACTTTGCTAATGTTCTTATGCTAATTAATGTTTGCACCAGCTCAGCGCAGCGGGGTTCTTTGAGTTTCATAAGCACAATAAAGCGTGCGTATGTACTTTTGGTTTCCTTATGAGGTTTGGGGATAATTATCATGCTATTGAGTCCTTACAGAGTTTCAAATGTATGCATTTATTCCATCAAATATTTCGATATCAAACGTAGCTTTTGGATAACCGATTTGTTGCATAGCACATTTGTGCATTGACCCTGACCAGAATGGTGTCAAACCCCCATACAAATTTTGACAACTGACTTTTGAAGTAAACTTGGTATATGGCGCAGTGATATATGTACTATGAACAGAAATTTAAAACATGATAGGTTCGTGTAGTCTATGGGAACCCACAATGGATTTTCGGCCGATTTCGTGAGTGCGGTCTATTACAATATTCAAACCTCCATAATAAAAACAAATGACAACAGACTTTTGAAGTAAACTTGGTAATATGGTGCAGTAATGTATGTACTATGAACAGATTTTTTAAAAATGATAACAAAACCATGAAAAAAAAATGACTGCTATGGATTATTATAGAATGTATATGTTTATTTGTACAACACATAACTTTAAAACTTACGGACAAAATATCATATCATTGTCGTATACATAGCAAACAACATAACGACTAGTAACTTATAACGACACTATTAATTCCCGGCACAGGCCAGAGACCATGTGGAAGTATATTTGCTTTCTGAACCTTAGGTATTATTTAAACTTGGATTGTGTCGTACATGAGGTGTGACTTTGATCTAAACTCAACGGAAACAATTCGTCGCTATGAGCGCACAAATCAACTCGTTTCAGCTCAGACGCGGGCGCACTGGGCGCGAAAATACGCGCAGCGCGTCAAAGGTGGTATCCTCCAAAGGACGCGCGGTTACAAGACGGCAGCTGGGGTGCGCGGCAGTGAACTGTAGCATTTCCCTTAAAGCATTTACCATTTGCGACCGTTTCTCAAGGTGATGCGGATGGGGGAGGCACCAAATTGCATTTCAGCAGTTAACAACTTTTAGGATGTTTCGCAGCAAGAGGTAGATTATGCGAAAAAATTTGTAGAAATTAGGCAAAGCTAAATCATTTCCGTAGTGTGTTCACTTGACATTTGGTGCAGACAGACGAAAGTGAATTATGTCTAAATACAAAAGTAACCCTCCTAAAACTGTCGGCTTGAGTCTTTCCCACCGCCCGTGAGTTACCGACGAGATATCACTATTGGAAATAGGATAAGCCGTTGCGGTGTGGAATATGAGATCTGTGCACGATTTGTTTGATGACAATCACAGAACTTAGAAAACAGCTGGCCAAACCAGGTAAAAATTGCCGTCTATGTTTTTGTTTATATAAGATATCAATGGCAAACCTCAGGAAATTGAAACTTTCAGATAAAATTTAAAAACATTGCTCAGACTTAGATTAGGGGATGGTGGGCGGTAATAAGGTCACTACCCCATTGATCACCTGCTGTATGAGGCTCTTAAGGGTCAGTAAAATTTATAGAAGCGCTCTGGTCTAAATGTTGACTGTCCTGGCGTTGTTCAGATAACACAAATTAAAATATCAAGGTCAGTGTCACTAATAGGTGCGAAAACGAATTAAGAGAACAGCAATGATGCGCAGACGTTCGGTTCAACAGCTCAAGCTTCCCAGAGGCTGGTTCTATATCGACCTGGGCAGTCAGGAAGCATTTCTATAGGAGCTTAGCGCCTCTGGTAGACTAATAGTCTAGCCCAACAGACCAACAGTCGATCGAGTACGACCTTGAGGGGGCGAGAGCTCCACTTGGTTTATTTCATATACTTGGATGACAAGGTCGTTAAGCAATCAACAAACAATCTCCGCCTTTAAAGACCAACCATTAGGACCAACGGGTCACAACTTAATGACATGCGGATTAGTGGGGGTCGCACAGGTCAGCTGCGGTCAATCACAAGTTGACCTTTGATGACGCTGGGTTCCCTGGGCTTCGGCTATGAAGCGGGTCATAATAATGTGATGGGAACTGTGAGTGCCGTTATCTTTTTTAGTTACATCTTTTGATACCGCATGCTTACCGCAATCAGCGTCCAATGGTTATCATGTTTATTCGCTTCCTGGATAACAGAGAACCACTTAAAGCCTTACTCTCTATCACTTGATACGATCATTCACTTTCAACAGTGATCGCGTGTAACTTATTGGCTCCCACTCTATAAAAAAGACAAGTTTAGATCTTAGTCAGTTGCAATTCGTGCACTAGTACTGTGTACTGGCGTCTTAGCCAGAGACGTCCATAGGATGGGTGATCGTCAATTTGGACGGGCTGGAATTTTCCCTACATGACCGTTCACCCGCCGACCTCCCATGACGGATACTGTTGGCTCGCGCATGAAGCTCACAAATTGCAATTTGGTAAGATATATTTTAACATTAGACAAGACTTTTATTTCGCAGACATGCCAAAACATATTGCAGCAATCGCGCGTGGCTTTGTGCCTGCGCAAGTTAACGTAGCACACAATATTGCAATCGCGATAACAGAGCTGTGAAAGGTAAGCGCTGCGGTGTGAACTGTTGTCGCGGTGTGAATTGTTGTCGCGTCGCGGAGCCTCTTGGCGTGGTCTTGCGTGTATACACGCACTGACATGTCGCGTCGCGTATGGTCTGAGGGATTAGTATGATTCCTGGCAGAAGTTAGTCTACATCCCGCGACTCTGGGGGTTCGCTTCTCTCCTCCACCCTTGAGCGAGAGAGAGTTGTGACAGTCGGGGTGTAGGGGCTCAAGATATGGAGAACTAGACTAGGCAGATGTATCATTTACTTGAAATAACATTTGGTTTGATGTAACACATTCAGAATACTGTGGCTGTTTGGTTAACTTGTCGAATCGCTTCCCCAAGTTATATTGGTTAGTTGCGTTTGTCGTCGTGTATGTGTATGTATGTATGTATGTATGTATGTATGTATGTATGTATGTATGTATGTATGTATGTATGTATGTATGTATGTGTGTGTATGTGTGTGTGTGTGTGTGTGTGTGTGTGTGTGTGTGTGTGTGTGTGTGTGTGTGTGTGTGTGTGTGTGTGTGTGTGTGTGTGTGTGTGTGTGTGTATGTATGTATGTATGTACGTATGTATGTATGTATGTATGTATGTATGTATGTATGTATGTATGTATGTATGTATGTATGTATGTATGTATGTATGTATGTATGTACGTACGTACGTACGTACGTATGTACGTATGTATGTATGTATTCATGTACGTATGTTAACATTATTTTTTTTTCTTTAATAGTTTGGCGTCAATAATGCGCAGAACTGGCCTCGATTTAAAACTAAGGTCAAGGTCATCCAATAAGTGAAAAACTAGTATCTCGAATAACTCCGTTAATAATTGTCGGATTGTTATATTAACGGGGTGGAGCCGGTGGGTCTATTGCTGGACCGAGATGGCGTGTTGGTTGTACAGGGCGGGGGGGGGTGGGGTGACTTCTACAGCGTCACGATAACTATACTTCTCATCATGACCAAGTCTCCTGGGGTTGTAAGTGATGAAAAATCATTGGAATTAAAAAGCCATTATTTCTTAATAAAAACAGAAAGCTGCGTTGATATATCATTTCATTATGTCAATACATGTTTACAAATATATATGCTAAATAAATATTGCTGGGCAACTGTGATACTGGGATACAGTTGACTGTACAGGGCAATAAATGTTTTCTATATGAGGCTATATATTTCGGGAGTCTGTATTCAAATTACTGCTGTTTGTTTGAGGCTGATATTTCTGATATGTCATGGCCCATTTGTGTTATAGGTATGAGGCCGAAGTGTACTTTCCAGCACAAGTGTAGTGACCGAGAGAATATATGGAATATTTCAACACCGAATGAGGCCAGGTGTCTTGAAGATGCATGTCAGGTCAGTCCATGCACCTGGCATGCTATTGTTGGTTTGCTGCAGATAACAAAACACTATAACAACCAAGTGTCCATCATTATGGGTTGAGACCCTAATTTTCAGCTACTTCTTGTGAATTTTAGAGCCATAAGCGATTCTATTTTCTTTTGATAGTTAGGAAACACTTGCAATGACAGTGCATAATATCTTGATAATATTCTGGTTTTCATTTCAATATGTATTATGATACCATTGATCATAAGGTATGTGTCCCAAACAGTATCACATTATTGTTTCAATGAAGTTCACTTTTTTGGCTTTGTGAACCAGCATTTGATGTTTATGATTTTTTTCCCTGTGTTCTGTACAGTTGATGAAATGGAGAAAAGAGTATTTCAAGTTGACTGACTTGTCACTCTGATTGTATAATGTGTGCTTCTTTATTGATGGAGAGATTATCAACAAGTCTTCCAATGACAGAATAACATTTATTTACATTGAATTAGGGACAAACTAATTAGATATGGTTCATTATAGGAGGTGGCTGACCACAAACATATTAGCATTCATATCAGAATTTACATTGATACAGAAGAGGCATATATTGTTGTGTTTCGTTCTGGTCAGCGGGAGGCAATGACTATGCTGAATACTCATTATATCAATGTCTGTTAAAATATAATAAAATGATGGTTTGCATAATCTTGGATTTATTTATTACTGATTTTTTGGAGGTAAATATGAACCAATCACTGAATTGAGATAGGTGACAAAAATGGCATGGTTAACATCTGCAGGACATTGCATCTGACATATTGAAATGGAGATGGGAGTCAGTCAAATTTGAAGCTATTGAAAGTAATTTATATATTCGTATGGTTGCACTGAGTACACTGGATATGTACTGCACAATCAAGATTATATTTTACCATCATATATGTTGCATTGTGGATTTTTTCACTGGCATATAGGAAAAAGTATTACCTGATATTGGGCCACCACAGTAGTCCAGATGTGTCTATGGCAATACATACAGACCTGGACCTCAAAAAACAAACGGACCTGTAAACAAACATTACTGGTCCTAAAAACCAACAATTGGTCGTTATGATCTACAGGTCTATTTATAGAAAAAGTCCAAATTTATTTTCTTCAAAAGGGCAATGCTATCATGACAGCTAAAAGCAGCTTTATACGATCTAACATCGCTTTCAAGTACGGCATGGCCCGAAATGATGAAATCGGCAACGTTCTCCGTTATGATAGACTGGAAATCATAATCTCAATGGGATTTAACAAAGTAAATTGGACGTCTAACATCGTATGATGTGACCCCGAATCTGTTTAATTGGTTCACTTAGCCCGACAAACAATATAGACGGTTGGTATTTACCTTGATGAAGTAAATGCAGGGTGGTTCGAGCGAGCAAGGTTCACAGGTGGAGCGTCGTCGGCTCGCTTCAACACAAATATTCCGTTCTTGCACGGCGAAGATATCGTCAATCCGAACATTGAAAGAGCTACTGGGGCAGGAAAACAATCAGTCCTCAATATTTCGATGATTTGTCATGCAATATCCCACAGGAACCACTGTATCCTCATTTAAAGAACAACATTTTTACGCTTCTATAACGCAAAACAAAAATGGCGATTAAGAAAAATATCCGACACAAGATCTGTATTTGAGTGAAGTGGATTATAAATATCTTCAGATATATCGTTGAGATGTATACCAAGATATACAGGTTAGCATTTTTAGGATAAAAAGTGAGCAATGCGACTAAATAAGCCGAATATGTGCAGGAGAATATCATTTTATTGTAACTTTTTCGATTTCAAGAAGATATACGCTTGTTTTGATGAAGAAATCGGGATAAGAAGGCCGGTCGTCATAAGTAGGCAATTTTCCGCGTTTAAGATATATCGTGAAACATTTTTCTAAGAATTTACAAGGAAAAATGACACTCATGCTTGGGAAACTCGGGTCAGTGCATTACAATCAGCCTCTTTTAAGAACAAGACCGCATTTTTGAAAAAAAAGGAGAAGTGATAACATCCAAAAAGCTGATTTTCATTAGGGCGACCGACAACCGGTCGCCCTTATGTCCGAAGTGCCTGAAACCGCCGACTTACGGCGACCAGCGGTCGCCATAATGCGGAAGTAAGATGTATATATAAATATATAGAGATATATATATATTTATATCCGTGTATATATATATCTCTATAGATATCTAGATAGATCTCTCTCTCTCTCTCTCTCTCTCTCCCCCTCTGCCTCTCTCTCTCTCTCTCTCCCAGAGAGAGAGGGAGATTTCTCTCTCTCTCTAAAGAGATATATCTCTCTCTATCTCTTTCTCTCTCTATCCCTCTAGATATCTCTCTCTCTCTCTCTCTCTCTCTCTATATATATATCTATCTATATCTCTATATATATATATATCTCTCTCTCTCTCTATCTATATATATCTATCTCTATATCTATATATATATATATGGGGGATGGGGATGTAGAGTGGGGGAAATGATATTGGTACTTGACTCATATTCAGACAATGTAGTGTTAGTTGGGAACACCTGCTCTAATTTTCATTAGTGACTGGCCGTGATTGCTAGATATTGACCGAGTTAAACATGAACCCTTTTATCGTTCACATTTCTGTGTCATTAACGTGATCGAATTACATTGCCGTGATCTCACGTTCTCAGTGTCCGATATCTTGCCTATATATCTATATCACTTCCCATTGTGCCGACTAAATGAATTTTCAAAGCGCTATTATCGATACGTGTACATACATACTAGCTATATAATGTTCTTTACACATGTGACAGAATGGAAAAACACAGCGCCGCATGGACGAACGCTGTCCTGAATCGAAGTGGCGAAGACTCGGACGATGGCTTCCTAGATGCGATGGACGGGGACTGACCCCCGAGTTCCAAGGTGCTACGGCGAGATGATTTCCTAGCATCGCTTGGATACAAATCCGAAAAGGTGAGAACAGTGCAATGACTTGATGAATTTGATGATTAATTGTACGGATCCTTTGTTATGTGAGTTGTTGTTGCGATGACACGTTAGTATATATATATATATATTTATATATATATATATATATAGAGATATATATATATATATAGATATATATATATATATATATATAGATATATTGATGTATATATATATATATATACATATATATTTATATATTTATAAATATATATATATATATGTATATATATATATATACATATATATATTTATATATTTCTAATCTATATATATATATCTATATATATATATATATATATATATATATATATATATATATATATATATATATATATATACCCATTGGCACCGTAAATTGCTCTTTTTAGGATCTATGGCGTTTTGCAGTCAGTCGCAGCTGCTCTTTATGCATAATATAGTGCTTACATTGAATTAGGCCTAGTCGCCATCGGGTATTTTCAGAATTATGCTCGGGCTTAATACCGCAAGGCTCACATGCATATTAAGGTTTTTGATCATATCTACATTGTGGTACTGATGAGACCTTTGTTTTTTGTTTTTGTGGAGGCTTATGGCTGAAGGACCAAGCTGGAAAGTTGATTAATGTTTCCGTTATATTTACTGCTGTGTGTAATGGACAACATTATTTGTGTATCGCAACTAGCTTTGTATTATATCCACACCTCGGTATCTACAGACATAAACTCAGACAACCATATTAATATTCCAATAAATCTTTTAATGCAGCAGGAATATTTATACGGTCCACGTATATGCATATATCCTACTACATATGCTCTGGTGGTCGCGAGATCTAGAAACTGGTGTATGGTATTGTGTTGTAAACTAAAATACTTAAAATTCATTGTTTTTTAAGGTTTATTCACTGTCCCAAGCAAGTCAACAATTTACTTAAAAACTGATTTATAATATAGTCTATTGGTAAATGCGATATTATCGTATATAAATCGATCAAATAATGAAAACCAGTTTGTGTTACTACACTAAATTGTGTTTCTATTTTACTTGGTACGTCACTTATCAAGTGCTTAAGCAACCAACACTAGTTTTGACAAAAAAAAGATATATTTGCATTACCACCGCCATCAATAATGCACCTCTGTTTAGCTTGTAACCTTGCGATACATATATATGTCGCTGATCGTAGTCAAATATATGCTGTTTTGCAGCCTGCAAATAGTTGCTCGTCCGATTGTGTTAACATCACGACGCCATGCTTCATATATAAACTGATTTGATGAATTGGCACTGAATACAGAAAGCGTTTTTCGATCAGTAATATTGACCCAATGAAATATTGACCCAATGAAAGAGACACGTGAATAAATATTGTTTCGGAACTCCGTTCTTGCATTACATCCTTTAATGTTCACCTAGACCTAGACAATGGACATTATCAGTAATAACATCTACTGGATTACTTTGTGTTATATATTGGTGTCATAAACTGCTCTTGTGGTGATTTAGCACTTGCGACACGTTTATTATTGTCGCATATATTCCTCATCTCTCAAGTTTTGACAACGAGTTTGTACCATACTATATGCTTATTGGGCATAGCCGGTAAATAAAATGAATATGACTCTCTTGATGTGCCGTGTAAAAGCTGACTATAATATACCAAACCACTGTCTTGCAGCAGGTTGCATCTCATAATTAAATGACGCTCAATGAAGTATTACAGAGCTTTAATGATGCAGCAATACATCAAAGGCCTGAAAGGTATCAACCTCAATGACATCAACCGGGTATGTGTTTATTTTGTGTCGACTTATGATAACTGACAAGTATAATGATCGTAATCCAATTCAACTGACTCATGCGACTGTCTTAAGAATGTTAATGTCAGATCATCCAACGGTTGGTGTCGTGCACAGCATAGGAAATCACAGAAGATCATACCAGTGTCCTCACCCTCAGTACTACTCTACTAATTCACTATAGAGGAAATTATTTTTCACAGCAATTATTTTTTACTGCCTACCCACGACACATAATGAACTAATATCTGCGTCGACCTCATAAAGTGCGTTACACAGGATTAATTAAAGAGTGCTAATGAATAGAGTAGTGGCGATGTTTTATTGTGTTTGTGCAGCACTTAAAGCAAGTGCATCCGAGGCTCAATGCCTGATTCGTGCATTATTTCGACAATTAATCGTCATTCATTCTCATCCTTTTAACAAGGGTGAAAACATCACCAAGTGAAGAAAGCATCGGGTCAATTATTCATACATTGTATCTAGTAGTGCAAATAAAACTAATCAGCAAAGCAAGGTTTATACAGCTTAATCTGGTAAATATTTCACCTCCTAAATTTAATATCGCTAGACCATTACAGCAAATTTGCCGATACTTGAGGGACGGTTCTACACAACAGGTACCAGTGCACCAATGCTCTAGAGTGTAGCTTAAGTACGACATCAGAAGAGTTTCAATTGCAGTGTTGGACAACATGTTTCGTAACAAACTAGTCTTTGTTATTTATGGAATATTGGCCTCACCTTTACTTACACCGTGTATCATACGTTATAGATTCAAATGACCTGTGGTATAACGCAACCGTCCCACGCAAGGCCCTCAAGGGATGCATACTAAGTGACCGTTATGCAATCAGATGGCATCATGAGACTCGGCTCGACGGTTCCTAGAGGCAAACGGCATCTTCATTCAGTCTCCTATTTCACCATCATCGTTCGCTGCCAGCTGATACAGAACGGGATTCGAGTATATCATTTCCGTTATCAGGAGGACACACACACACAAATAGATATGCAGACGTATATGTATATTATGATTATAATTATAGATATAAATGATGATATATATGTATATATATATACATACGTCAAGATATATATATGTATGCATATGCGTTATTCATGCATATACATATATACATAAACATATAAATATAGGCATATATATGTACATATGGATGAAAATATATACATATATATATACATATACAAATGTATATATATGTACCATTGAAAACATACTTATAAGTGTATATATAGCATATATGTATATATATAAATACATATATATATATACAAATATATATGTATATATACAAATATATATATGCATATATACATATATATATGCATATATATATATGTATATAAACATATATATATTTATATGCAAATATATATATATATATATGTATATATATGTATATATATATATATATATATATATATATATATATATATATATATATATATATATATATATATATATAAACAATATATTATGATGCAAGTAACACTATGACAGAGTGTATAGTCTGATTGCATTATCGTCTGGTTCCAGGTAACGTAGCCATATTCGAAAGCATAATTAAGCTCTGAACTGACATTTAATAGGCAAGTTCAAAGCTGTATACAGCTATTTGTGAGGCGATTTGTTAATCATTTACTACAGGAATCTGTCTTACTATGACTGCTATAATGAAGGTCATTCCTATTATATACTTCGTATTTGTGCATGAATTCTTTACTGGTCAGTTCAATTGCCAAGATACCTCCAATTTCGAACTTTGTCTTTTAAAAATGTACATTTGAGGCGCTATGTAAAATATACAGCCAAATGATTTCAGTCCGCCTTACAGAGTTTGTCAGTGTCAACATGTGCTACAGAGCTAGCTTCGGAAATTGCATTGCATGCGCATCTTGTTTCTAGTCTAATGGTATCCAAGCAAAACGAACGAATAGGTGCCGAGAAGCCCAATGGCGCTCTTAACTATAGATTCGGCTCACAAACAGATCACAAATCTGTTACAAAACATAACCAATTCGATTTAAACACGTCACAAGATTTCCTGGAAAATCGTTAGTATTCTTACGGGGTGAAGTAAATAAGAATATGATAGAGAGAGATTTGGCATTGCTGACGCATAGCCATACCTTTCGAAAATATTATTCTGAGAACTGCTCCTTGATTTCCGATTAAACTCTAATATTCATTACTTTGTGACATAACGAAAAACACACCGTCGCATTGTGATCAGGTTAAGTCATAGACGAACTAGCGAGCGTGGAGGTAATGCAATACATTCTAAACCCACCCCCTTAATTCGTCGCGTCCCAGATGCTTTTGAACGCACGTTATCACAATATTAATATCAATGCAAATCATCCTCGTCATTACCAATGTTGCACTAGTTCTTAAAAACAACCTGTTAAATGCTGGTGTTCACCACGCTGTTATATCTAAATAAAAAAAATGAGTAGGCGGTATTCCGATGATGTAGCGTGCGCATTAGGTGTTAGCCCATAGATCCAATCATTGATTTACAATCCAGGTAAACAAAGTAGGGTACTTGCATTGCTTGATGAATTATTCAACTAATGCGAGGGATATTAAAGTTTATTTTGTTGGTGACCAATGCTGTTCGCCGAGAAACTAATTAAGTTACAACTGGTGTATACGCTTTTAGAAGGACGCAAGAGTAAAATATAGTAAAAACCAGCCGACTTTTCAATCAGTAAATGCCAATATTTTTATATAGGTTGCCAGTTGCAAACCGGCGGAACGGGCCGATGCGCACCGATTTTCGATAGAGGGGAGAATAATGCTCGGCAATGCGGCAGCTAGTAGTTAAATTGGATTATTGCCTGAGTTAATTGTTATGCATATCAAAACATCAGCTACCGTCACAAAATTATATTAGAGCACAATGTTAGTAAAGCATGTAACTGTCTGTGTTGAACTAGCTAATTAGCACGTAATGTGCATTCGACTTTGTAATGATAAGCAGTAACTGAGGACTAACAAATTTGCAAAAATAAAAATACTAATGATGGTACGCAGCGTGCCCTCGACTGATGCATACTATTCACCGTCATTGTCTTGTACGTTCGCCTGTGC
Source organism: Urechis unicinctus (assembly GCA_034190875.2). Classification (NCBI taxonomy): domain Eukaryota; kingdom Metazoa; phylum Annelida; class Polychaeta; order Xenopneusta; family Urechidae; genus Urechis; species Urechis unicinctus. The sequence continues at coordinate 16,769,679 of CM067343.1, forward strand.
ATAATTAAATAAAATACGAGCATTTCATCTTATAGAACAGTCCCATATATGTGGGCAGCTGGTTTGTTCGGAGCGGATGGCTTAATTTGGTTTGTTATCCGGTTAGTTTGGGGTCTACCAATGCCAACAAACACCTAAACAGTAAATATGTAAATAAGAAATCGGGCATGGAAATCACCCGGTTCTGTGTTGGTAAATAGATATGGAATGATTACGAAAGAATAAAGCTAAGGAATGTAAAAAGCACCAAGATGGCGTTTTAATTGTGATACTATCGAGTTTTTATGTTTTCAATTGGGCATGAGCATTGATATTAGCTTAATATTTTCGTTGATTACTGCACACCGTTTTTGGTTTGCAAGTCGCGTTACACAAGTACAACAAATCTATGGAACGGGCGTAACTAACTGGTTGTATGTCTTAGAACGGTCATTTTTCCATCCGTTGTTTTACACGAGGCTCTCACGATTGAAATTCGTTGTACATTAAATGAACCATCAACAGAAGCTCCCATGAAGGTTTTTGAGTATACAGGATGCATTGATATATGTGTACCCTATGGTTTGCATCCAAACGCAGCGCTGCTTCTTTGGCATCAGTGTGCGACAGGATGACACCTTGCATAATTAATTACGCAATCAACACCTAGTGTCACACCTTTATGGCAACAGTAATTAGGCTTCAAATCACTGCATATATAAAAGCTGCCTGATGCGTCCGATTGGGCCATTCATCTCGAGCTTGTTTCACATCGAACAGTTAAGGATACCATGTGTTTGGAAGGGAACTTTCAACTGCCCTTAACTGAGGTTTACGCCAACAGCTAGTGCGAAACCGAGCGTTGTTCGCATAGTACGGCGATGTAAAGCAAATGGGTCACCACCGTATACGCTTGTAAAGTGAATGTACGCAAGCACACTTCATCGATTGTGTGTCATCCGGAAGTTCCGGACGAATGGACCGACGCGTCATGAGCTACTTAATTACGTCATCTGGGTGACACATTAACTGTAAAGTGTGCTTTACAGCTATCACGTCAACAGGTTAACAACATTTGGATGATTGTTAAACTTTCTTTGTGTAGAGGCATATTTACTTCATCAATCAATTTCATAAAATGGTATAATAATACTCTTACTGTTGTAAACTATGTTGTAAATATCAATATTAACATAAAATATAACATGTAACTGAACAATGATTCCCTCAGAATTGATATCATGAGGCGAACTATATGCGTAATCTGACCATTTTGACCAGCCGTCTAACTATTCATGTCAAGACTAGTTAGATTGATCACTCATTCGCTTTGACTTTGGATCTAAATATAAGCTTGATTGTAAACAGGCAAAACCTCACAATAGTGATAGCTGCATGTAGTAATTAAACTTGGGTTGTCATAGCTACTGTTATTTTTCGGGGCCTATTACCTTATTTGTCAAGTTGACCGAGAAATGTTAAGGGGGTAAAAAGTTTTAACAAAACTATTAATGAGTACATCTGACGAGACATAGATGATGCGATGAAATAAAGAAAACATTATGGTGAAAAATTTACTGTTACGCTTCCAAACAAGCAATAAAAAGCAGACGCGATGTTGTGAATGTATCAATAATAGATAACATATGAGGGTACAGACTTGGTATTGTAAAACAAACATATGTGTGAAATCGTTCCAAATTGATGTCATTATTGGATTAGGTAATTGCATCGTAACATTAATTGAACTCGATATCTACCGTTTATTAGCATTCGTTATGATTGTAAACAGACCAGATAATTCCTTTACCTAAAAATTCCTTTGTCTAAAAAGGGTACATTAAATTTATCGAGAGCACACCATATTTTATGCAATAATAGATTACTTTTACAAAGCTTAGATCAGTGATCATCCAATTGACATTTACCTTTGATTCAGAATGTATAAGAAATAGATATACAATTCAATATCTTTTGACCTCGAACTGGCAATAAGAGAGATGGTTTGTCATGTCATGAAAGGCGTATGTAACTATCCATGGCCCACAAAAAGCGGTTGAAATTGGCGACGCCGAGTATAAGAACAGGAGCAATAACTAGCTGTGTGGCTTACCTACCCCGTCATCTGCAGGTACGAAAGCATCAGTTGGGTAGGCACGGAACATCAAGGCTCTAGCAGTCGGCAATCATCTCGAAGACCCTCATCATTTGGGCTGTGGTAGCTGGCCCCATAAATGGAGGATCATTGTTTGGTAATAAAGCATGCAATTTAACTAAGCACGATTTGAGTTGCGGATATATCTTGCTGTCATAGCAATGGACCCTAATCAGTCTCTCTCCTGTTGTCTAGATCTTCCGCGCTTCCCTCTCTCATTCTAGCGTAATAGTATGTTATGCTTCTAAACACGTCCAACATATTAATGCTTCAGTGATACATATATATTTATTAATATAAAAGATATATATATATATATATATATATATATATATATATATATATATATATATAGATATATATATATAGATATATATATATATATATATATATATATATATATATATATATATATATATATATATATATATATATATATATATATATATATATATATATATATATATATATATATATATATATATATATATGAAAGATAGGGCGTATTCTAACTGATATTATTCCTAAAACGGTCTTCATTGTTCTCCTTTTTCAAATTAGCTGATAAAAATGCTTAAATGGACCAACGAATCTGAAAGAAAATCTCACATAGTCACCTGTCGCTATAAGCTTGCCAGCTTTAAATTGTTTCTGTAGGGCAATTTAAAATGATAAAAGGGATTTCTTTAGATGTAAATTGGTTAATCACATTGGTGTTATATGTATCTGTGATATTGCAACGTTCACCGTATATCTATTCGCATTGTTAACGATCAATACATGGGTTGTCTAACGCCAGATAAAAGGGACCACACAATAGGCATTGTTAGATTAGAAATGAAATACAGACGTCCATCCCGAAGCACCGCAAGATATTTACCTGTGCTCTATGTTTTTCTGCGTTTTTGTTAAGATATTTGTCTTTTGTAGAGACTTTAATAGGCATCTACCAGGTATCACCAAGTATTATATAAAGAACGAAATACCTTACCTCACAAGGCCAGCAGATTTAGTTACTCATACTAGGCTTCGAGATAGGTTTTGTAAACTGTTACATTAAAACGAGAAATCTAGAGTATCAACTCTAACCCTACGGTGAACCATCTACAGTAGATCTTACAGACTTTGAATGTCCTCCGGCTGCTGCTGTTATTGGTCCGATTTACTGTGGCTATGCGATGTTTTATAATCTTCTCTTAGTTTGCGAGCTAAATTATGTTGAAAAACAAGCCCATGAATACATCATCCGACGCTAAACGTGTTATATAAGTCAAAGACAACAAATATTTCATAAGTAGAACTCTACTTCGATGCTGCTCCAATCTTAAGGTACCGGGCAAAAAGGACTGAGTGCATCGAAAAAGTTCAATGTTAGATCGTTTTTTTGACATATAATCATTACAGTACTGAATGGAGTCGTAAAGCGCATCCAAACGGATGGAAGATATATCTGATTTAACCTTGTTACTATGGCATGATCCATATGCCTTAAAGTCATATTAATGCATTATTACTGAGCATGATAGCTAGATATACATTATTTATGCGCAAATACCCACAAGAAGAATGACACAGTTAACATGTGCACCAGTTAAGCCAAGAATCGCTAATTTGTTACTGCTTTCCAAGCATAACAATATGTGATCTTGATTTTTCCAATGAGTTTCACATTTGTTGACACCCTAAATAGGAGTTACTCTATTATCATTACCACAGTAATTTGTGTTCAATATTTCTTAGGTAAAAGCAAGATTCCACAATGTTTGTATATATATATATATATATATATATATATATATATATATATATATATATATATATATATATATATATATATATATATATATATATATATATATATATATATATATATATATATATATATATATATATATATATATATATATATATATATATATATATATATATATATATATATATATATATATATATATATATATTTCTAAGCTCGTTTGCAAATAGAAACGGCGTCCGTGGCAGCATCATCTGGTGACATATGACGTCACAGAACCTTCGTTCATCTTCGGCGTGTGGTCGGGAAGTTCCGGAATATTTCGTCTGTTTTGACTTATTTTTTGTTAACTATGTGTAGGATCGATAAAAAGCACTGCAAGTTATTGATAATAAAATCGCGTTCGATATGTTCCGAAAATTCATTTTTTAGCCATAAGTTGCCCTTTAAATACATCAATACTTAATGAAAACACGCAAATTGGGTAAAATCTACTCATCTTATCAAAGGGTGAGTTGTAATGTGTTCTTGATAGGTAGTGATTTTTTTAAAATGCTTGGTAAAGTAAGTAAACATCTTTGCTTAGAAAACAATTACAATTTCAACAAAAATTAAATGTGACGCGGAGGTAAATGACCTCTAAATGTAAGCAGAGGTAATTACTTCCACGGATGAAATCGACTTCTGGGTACGTAGATAATATATAACCTTGTTAATCTGCCTAACTAAAACGAATATTGACGTGGTTCAGGGCTTTAATTTCTGTAGGATATATTCCCCTAGGACGTGCCACCACTGTGTACGTGACACCTTACACTTTGCCATTACTTAAATGACAAAGAGGTACAATGTTCATCCTGATATGTGCAGCACCAACCAGCTAGATAACTAATACGGTTGTCACTGGACAATCGAGATAGTGTTTTACTCATCTTTGCCCAAAACCCAATCTCCTAATGAAGTAATCATTACTAATTAATGTCAAATTATGTTCAATACATGGTCTTTATACATTTAGCAAATGTTAAGCACGTTGCCAACTACCGCCAATTGCATTGCAGTATATTATTAGATATTGCTTCGCTTTTAGCGACCGAGCAGCAAACAAAAATTTGCAAATATCAAATCTCCAGCCTTCGGCTACATCAAACCATTAAGCTGAGAAGCACAAGCTGGATTCAAAACCATGATAGGAAAAGTCGCAAAGTGCTTCTGTTTTCTCATTTGTAATTTTTGCCTTGATTGTTTTTTTAAGTTAGTTTCCTCATTTTCATTCTTGATACATTGTTCTTAGTTTCATCAATGATTCTGCTTACAAACCACCACAAGCACGTAGTTTGCTCATTGAAAGATTGAATCAAATCAAAGTACTTATCATTTGCGTTGTCATTATATCAGTTTATGCACAAACCTCTTACTTTTATAGCCCTGCAGGACGTCTACTTAGACGGTGTATATGTATATCAACGTTTGGCAGTGGCTTCTTCTTGTCGAGACTACCCAAGATAAACATATTAAATGCATTTTTATATTTTTCATTGGTGTACATCAATAGTAGAACGAATTTTCATCCATTTACGCATGGTTTATAAAGTCTGACAGTATCAAAATATCGGCTGTGATGGTTTACAGCGACCCTGTTAACGCGATATGTTATAGAGAAGCTGCGGCAACAGTTGTCATTGCCTACCGCAAACTGTACGAGTCGCCGGCTGCACGTGTTTTTTGTTTACATTTGACAACGGAAAAAATCAGAGGGTGCTGTTGCACACTGGCTCACAGACGACGCATTGGTGACTCGCCGAGTTGTCTATCTTAGCTAAGAACATCATTAATGACACTGCTACGACACCTGGCGACCCGTGATTATCTGCACGCATCAAACTCTGAGTGTGCAAAAAAAATACCTCCTCTAACACGCACTCAAATACCACAGGTGGTAGATATGTGGGTCATGTTTTAATCACCTATAATATGCGTCCAGTGCATGGCGATAAAGTGGCGAAAGCGGCTCAGTGTTGTCATCATTGAGATAGCGTTCACAAGTGTTTGGGGCGTCCTACAAAGTACCCTTATCATGTTCAGTAAATGCACCTGTCTACCGAGCTGCGGCATGCAAAAAGCGCCATGACTCGGGCCGTAGAGGACTCTTATAGAAGCTCTTTGTAACTTTTGTGTAGACATCTGTAAATCTCACGAACGATGAATTCAATGGATTACATATGTTAACATCGCGCATTACGTATTGGGTTGACTACCTGTTATGCTAGAATCTTCACCGACGTTTTTGTTATCAGTTCCAATTTTATATGCAACAGGTTTCTAAATGTCTTGATGGAGAAATGATGCGGTTAGCATTTAGCAACATATAAATAATTGTGGTGAATATGGCTCTACGCCGAAACCTCTATTACGCTTCTGAGACTAAGCTAGTTTTTTAGGGAATATTAGATAAAGTGCAGTGCTACTTTGATTTGAGAATTACGAGAGCCTTAACTACAATACTTGCCTTATATATGATTGTTTCGAACGTTATCTTGTAAGCGCTATTGTAAATGTACCATGATTCTATGGAGGTGAGCTCTGAGTAATGTTGCAGGCGTTGGCATGATAATTGGATAATTCTATACACTATGAAAAATAATGTAATCGGTCCTTAACTGCAACCAAAATACGCAGATTTATATCACCTCAGCAAACATCGTTAGTAATGCGGTAATTTATATTTCTAAGCAGGACCGATTTAAGGATATTTTTAGTTAGGCCGTCTAGCAGCAATTATGACCCCAAAATTAGAACCCACTGCGCAATTCATCACAAAAATACTGGCCAATAAATACGTTTATAGGCGTACCGAAAAACGATACTATCAACACACTTTCCAAGAGGCCGATGCAACATCTGTGTAAGCTAATTAGCTTTAAATGACATGATTGATACATATGTCGCTCTGACCGTCGATCAATCGCTAGCGCAAGACAAGGCGACGTGGTCATTTACTAGAAATTATCTGTTTCGGCAAGGAACAAACGCTGAAAAGGCAAGTGTGACAAGGTAATTTTGTTTGGATTTTGTTATTTCCCCAAGGACTATTCTTGAATGTCACCCAAAGCGGATGTTGAAGATAAAAAACACCACTTTGGGACATTACAAAAAACCAACCATTCTTCTTATCAAATAAAAAAATATTCTCAACCAGCAAGGCAACTGCGTCTGTAAAAACACGAGGAACTTTGAGAATTATCCCAAGTATTTCGGTTTGTCCAGACGAATTTAAATCTGTCTCCAGCTCATTGGAAAACGTCAAAACAAAATATATTTTTTCCCTCTATCGAATGTCACGTGGACAGGATATATTTATGAAGGAAGTAATTCTAAACAATATACCAGAAGTTGGGATAATGATATATCGGATAACATCGAAAAACTAGCTGTTAAAGGCAGAGTACTAAAAAAGTCGTCAGTCCAATATACATAATCTTTCAAACGGCCCTAACTAATTCCTACGCGATGCATAAGCCAAAGACAATGCAATGGACAAAAGGGAATGGAGAATATGAACAATGTAACATCACTTTTAAATAATATGTAAATATATATAAATATATATATATTTATATGTATAAATATATATATATATATATATATATATATATATATATATATATATGTATATATATATATATATATATATATATATATATATATATATATATATATATATATATATATATATATATATATATATATATATATATATATAGATATTTATCATCTGTGAAACGATATGATAGCAACCTATGATTTTCGCAGCTTGTTTGTTTGCTGATACCAGCTTACGGACATGTCTGTACACAATTCAAGAGCAACGGTGAGTATGAGGATCGGAAGTTGATTCCGACACTTACTAATGTGAATGAACCAAGGCTTGTAAAATAAGTTTGAAAATTGATATTTTGAAATTTACCGATGATGCAACCTTATGTTTGTGGCTCGACGCAGCCAAAATTAAATATAACCAAATTCAAGGTCATAATTACCCTATTAACGGTCTATCATATTATCCATGCCAGTGTCATTCACAATATATACTCAGGACAGAAGAATGACGTAATGGGCTGCCCGAGATAAAATCGTCGAGTTGATCAATCAGATTCGACGAATGCATTATTGGTTAGAACGCACGGGCTTTATGATTGTCCATTGGCATTAGGCTGTTTAGCTAGCGGCAATTAGCGGTCTAGTGAAGGGCAATATCTAGCTGGTCCCTTATATGCTTGTCAAGAGACGTGATGAATGGATACTTGCTGGAATTTCAACTATTCCCGACAATATAAAAAGCACCAGCGTTTTAAATGTGATATTATCAATATAATCGACCATTATTTCGCAATTTTTGACATCTTTAAATTTTTAATTGGGCATGAGCATTGATATTATCTAAATATTTTCGTTGGTTAATGCACACCTTCGTAAGTATTATAGTTGCGTTTCACTAAGGATAACACATCTATGGAACGGGCTTAACTAACTGGTTGTGTCTTAGAATGATAATTTGTACATCTGGTGCTTTGCACGAGGCTCTCACGATTGAAGTTCGTTGTATATTAGATGAACCATCAACAGAAGCTCCAGCTAAGGTTTTTGAGTTTGTTGCATGCATTTATATGTGTGCACCCTTAGCATCCAAACGCAGCGCTTCTTCTATTGCATCAGTGTGCGCTAGGACGACACCTTGCACAATTAAGTAAGCATTCAAAACATAGTGTCACACTATTATCGCAACTGTAATTAGGTGTCAAATGACTGCATTTATTGAAACTGCCAGATGCATCCCGTGGGGCCATTCATTTCTAGGGTGTCTTACATCGAGCGGTAAAGGACCCCTTGTGTTGTGAAAGGAACTTCCAAATATCTTTTACTTAGGAAATTTACGCAAACATCTGCTGAGAAAAGGCGATTTAATGCAAATTGGCCACCAACGAATACGCTTGTAAAGTGTATGTATGCACGCATACTTCATGGATAATGTGTTACTACAAATGGACCGACGCGTCATCATAAGCGTAGCCAAATGATGTCATATGGGTGACACATTATCTGTAAAGTGTGGTTGCATACATTCATTTTCAGCTATCACGCCAAAAGGTCGACGACATTTGAATAATGGTTTGACTCTCATTGTGTAAAAGCATATTCACGTGATCAATCAAGTGCATAAAATGTAATAGTTATGCTCACTATGATGTAAATATCAGTATTTACATAAAATATAAGATGTAATTGATCGTTGATTCCCTCAGAAGTGATATCATGAGGCGAACTCGATGTGCAATTTGATCATTACGACCAGCAGATACGGCTAACCTAGTTTCGTCAAGACTAGTTAGATTGATAGCTCATTCTTTTTGACTTTTGATCTAAATGTACGCTCGATTGTAACAAGTAAAAACCTCATTATAATAGTAACTGCATGAAATAATAAAAACTAGGTTGTCTCTGCTACGGCTACTTTTGCGGTACCTATTTCCTAATATGCCCATTTGACCGAGAAAAGATTATAGGATAAAAAGTTTCATCAAAAGCATTAACGAGTACATCTGATTATACAGAGTTCATGCGATAAAATTAAGAAAACATCATGAGATAAAATTAATTCAAACACTCAAAATAATCGAATTATGAGGTTAAGTAAAAACATTATCAATTAAAGTTATTTTTGCGTTAAATATAATCAAAGCAATGTTGTAAATGTATCAATACTAAATAATCGATTATGGTACTGACTTAGTAGTGTAACAGTAACATATGTATGAAGTGATGTTTTGTGAGAGCTTGTTCATAAATGGCGGCCAACGCCGCACACCCACATATACCATCCGAAAAATGCTACACCTAGCCATGCGGACCTGAATGGCTTAATAGAGCTTTGTAAAACCTCATATCATAAGCATTCGAATGCATTGCATTCGCAGTGAAATAATCTACATCTGCCAGTACGCTTTTACCCCGAGTGCGTCCTAACACCAGGAAATGATTGGGCTGCTCTCGTATGCAGTCAGCAATACGGTCAGTACAGTAATATAGCTAACTCATGGGTTAGTTATGTTGCTACACCAGGCAGTAGTTTTACCAGACGTTTGTGACGCTGAAGACAAAGATAGCTATCGTAATAGACACATTAACCAATATTAATATCCAAAATACTGTAGCAATATAATTAATTCATTTACAGCTGCTTCATCTCGTAATGCAAACGTTCACATCCCGATAGCTACTTAACTGCCTTACATTCCATTTCTGACCCTAAGTGCATGGGGAATGCACCTAACCTGCGAAGATGTTAACATAAGCCTGTCGACACTTCCCGACACAAACGGGTGGTTAATTAGAATCTTATTTTTCCTTATGGGCCTCTACTACCATTTGCACAACACATTCACTTCAGGGTATTGGGAAC
>CM067343.1:16782525-16835025 GCA_034190875.2 Urechis unicinctus
GTTTCATCCACAGTTGGTTATACCTATGGCCTATATTTCATTGAACGCTTGCGTTGTGATAAAATTATATCCCTGGTTTGTTAACCAGCACCAGTCTACCCAAAGGTCGTACAATACATCGATGAACGAACACATGTCACAGTGCCGAAACAACATTGTTTCACACATAATGTCACGCCACCCTAAGTAGCGTGAAAATAAGCGACCAACATTGGTACATGTTTCACTACTACTTTCATCTTTTCTTTCAATGAGGTAATACTTGCATTACTGGAATTTGTCGACTCGACATTTATTTTGGAACAAATTAGGCAGCACATCTATCAAAGACACCGCACTATTTAATTCCATTAGACACAGATTGTCACTTCAGTTAACTCTTTAAAACTGCACCAGTTCCGATTAACAGTAATGACAATAACTTTGGTTATACATTTAAGTAGGAATCGACAACCTAAAGGTTTCGTTCTATGTTGTTTGAATGCATTTCAGGGTGTAACGTCATTTATACACAAAAGTCACGGATTCATTCGATACGGTATGATCTAAATTCTTATGTTGCAGTAATCGTAACTTTTACGGGATGCTTTTTAAACGTGACCACTCAAAGGTAATAATACAACACATCAATTTACGCGATCTGCATTCTATCTATGATGCACAAGAAGCGCTCTTTAATAAATTACCTCTTTGTTATTCATGGCAGGAATATTTTTTTTCCTGCTATGGGTTTTTGTTTGCTAATTAACCTTCATGATTGCTAGGTGCCTCTGAGACCTAATTACTCTTTGCACATGGGTTCATAACATACTATCACAACATACGCGCACAACAGTGACACCTTCATTAGATATCTTAATTATAAGATTCTAGCCACAATATGTAGGCAGACTCTAAGATATTCACATCCGAAGAGCAGTCCTTTAATGATGGAAAATGCATCTGCAAATCCAAAGATTATATAGAAACATTACACAAATACAATGTTAAGGAACGGATAGGTTATAAACTTCTGAACATAGCCCGTATCAGCTATAATAACATGTGAGCGATTAATCGATGCTCACATACAGCTACGACAAGCGGAATACACAAAACGCAAAGAGCTATATTCCTCTAACACCTATGTCTCTATCTGATGATGCATTAACAAAAATGGTATATTTTCTTTCTATATATTTAGCCGAAGTTTTTCATCTTCTAGGCAATTTGATTGAGTAATCATTCCAATGATTTGGAGAAGCAAAAACCATTGTTCTGAATCCATGGGCTAGATTCTCACAGACAATGATAATTATGCGTCCGTCGTTTTGTTAGCAATTATTGTGCCTCGGCCTTGCATAAAGTCACCCGTCCTGCAATTGCTTATATTTTATTTGATGTACTACGTGCAAATTGTATTGCGTTTGCAGTTCTGTAAAATTTGTAGGTCACTATCGTTTATCGAACGTCAAAGTGAAATTTATTCACATATGTCAATTTCAAGCGAGGTAACATTGTTGTGTATATCAATCACCATTTTGTTGTGTTTCCTCCAATTAAAGCATTGACTGATAATTCCTAAATGTATCATTACATGGAAGCACACTCATTCTCTTTCCGTGTCATACCCTCAAGATAGCAAGCATCGACAGTGATTGACGTTTCCATTAAACTCAGTAAGTCAAACAACACGTCGGCTAGGCCTGGTAATCTGCCATGTCCATACTATGCTATTTGCTATTTGTGTACTACGGTAAAGCTAAAAAACATGAATATGGCGTATTAAACTAGAATCACATAAATGCTTTAGCTAGCATTGGATCCGACATTTTTTTGGTATTTAATGGATTCATGCCAATCACTTATTAGTTTATATGATCCAACGAAATAAACCCAACTGGGTAAAACGATTGACTCCTCCGTCACCACTAGGCTGTAGAAGTCGTCTAGCACAAGTTCCATATGCACACTCCATGCACGACCCAACGAATGGTTCAATCACATGGTGGACAAAGTTTTCTACCTTCTCCTTATTAATCTACTATTCATTCAAAATAATTTTGTTGTGTTTCCCCACGTTACCAATTATTGGTATTCAACTCAACTCTATAACTATATCTCGGCTTGTCAGCTCCAAATGTTAAACTCTGCCTTCAGGATTGTCATAAAAATCATTTAGCTTTGAAAGGGAGTTATGCATCGTTGCTCGGAACCTGATGCAAATGCAGGATAAGACACGAATGCATGAAGGAAATGTAAACGACGCAATATAATACCGCTAATTCGCAAACAGTAATAATTGACAAAATGATGAACTTGTAGATGTACTTGTCGTTATGCTGAGCATGAAGTCAGCTGGTTTGTCAGTACCAATTATGATAGGTATTTATAAACCAGCATCCTGTTTTAACTCCAATCTGTCTTGACCCTTCACAGCATGACCACGGCTTGAAGAGATAATACGACAAGATGGCTCGGGAGTTGGATAACCGAACGTCACGTTGCGTCGTTAATCGAGTTAGATGTGTCCATGTTACACAAGAATGATAAATATTGAATGATAAATATTGTAAAGTCGTCAACATATTTCGAAACATTTTACAGAATGAAGTTTTAACCATGTATACTAATATTTCGTAAACATGCATGTACATTAACATAGACTGAGATGAATACTGCGTTTAATATCGTGATGACATATGGACGCATTGCAAGACAACAATGAGGCTTACGATAATGGTCTCATTACTAACTACTCTGTTGAGCTGCATCTGTATTGCTATCGGAACCGACAATATACCTCTCCATGCACACACACAATTTGAATGTCGCTAATGTGAGAGGCCTTTAGTGGCAATGCAACATTCGAATATAATATTGTCACATACCATATGTCGAAGCATAATTAAATTGTCGTCTTGTCTTGTTTCCACTTCGACAACCACTGATGATTGGTGTTATATAGGAACCAATCAGGTTATATAAGACTGCAAAATGTTAAGGTCACTTGGAGACATCAATAGCGTTGAGTCGATTTCATATCGAATGTCTTGTATTGGGGGTAAGTAGTGTGATACGAACCTGGTTCTGCGATCTATGTGATGATCTCAGTCGTCAAAATGATCAAAGCCGATCACATTGATTTTCACAAACACCGTATTCAAATAGTCAATTTGATAAAATGTATACACACACAACGACTAAAAACGACCATGGACTTGCAAAGAAGTGAACTTATATATACATGGTGGATTACTTAACAGAATATTCATATCACCACTGTGAATTGCGAGCAAACTTTGCTGATGATAAAGCACTAGTCATGACAGCAGAAATTTGTAGTAAGATAGATTATCCTGTGACCCATGAAATCCGTTTTAGTAATTTTATCATATTTTTCTGAAAACCACATCACGATATCATAAGATGCATTAGTCTTAGCAATTAGCAGTAGAATTTTACAAAACTTATCAAGCAGCAGGAGAGAAGAGGCATTTTACTGGCTTAAACTCCCTGTAAATTATGCTATAAATGATCGGACCGTATGGTAGTTCCACAAATGCGAATTACATCAATAATGCATATTAAAGTTGGACAAGGTTTGGTGAACGTAGTTACACTCAATTCGCACTTGTATCAGTCAAACAGCACATACACACCTTCCATAATGTAGGATTGACTGGATTATTATGCATTTGCATTGGCCAGAAGCAGCTTTCCCGTTGGTATGTATATGTGGGGGTGGGGGGTGCTTTAAGAATCAGGTGTGTTCTCTGTTTATTGGTCCATTCTTCACTATTTAACTTGGGTGTACTACAAGTGATTTCAAAATAGCGAATGGCAATCTGGCGAAAGGCACACTATGTTTAATACACATAAAACATGTAGAGCCATATAACATTGATATACGATGTATAACGCATCATATTGCCATACATCTATATAACGCTGAATAGCTTTAAGCTGAATGCGGTTATTGGCCTACGTCTCAATTAATGGGATGGGTCCAAACAAAGGGACCTCATAAATTCATATTAGTCGCTCGTGTTCTCTTTTGTTGTCTTACAGGGTCTTTCAAATAGGCCAATTGTTTTAAATGACTGTATGCCATGTTGATAACGTGATGAAATATCTAGTTTTGTAGTGCTGAGCAGGTTGTTTTGACGGCGCGAATATAAACCCATTGTCCTCACAAGCGGCGAGCTACATATCGATGAATCATAATCAGGCAGAATAGACATGTTGTTGCCGTATTCTTCGTTATTGTTGACTCATTAACAGGTTTCAGAGATCGTTTGCATGAGAGAAAATAAATTTTTCGTTCCTCATTGTGTTAAAGAATTGATCAAAATTGTTCTGCTTATAGCTTCTGAGCCAATTACTTGATTCTTGATTCATTTTAAAAAAAAACGCGATGAAAATGTTTGGCAGCATTTGACCCTTGATGATTCGCAAAATAGAACGTGGTGATTTATCATGATAACTGAAAACGTTCATACCACAGCTTAACGTCACAAAGGCTCGTATATATGAAGGCGGGGTGGTCAGTGTTTTCTTCTTGATATGTTGACATCACGTGCTTTTCTGTACTTTGACGTTCAGAATGTCCGCTTCGTACATTTGTATTGTATTTAGTTGGTTCTAAATATTTTAAGACATCCGAAAATTATGACTGAATGCCGTATCACAAAGCGTAGATTCGTGTGACTGCCGATGCTCGTTTAAATGGTAGATGTGTTCGCTAATCATTTATATCATACACATATATGGTTTATTGTTATGAATTGCTGAAAAGACGATCATTTATCTTTGCATGAAATTTGATCCACTCTGTACTTAATCTTCTGTACTACGTCAGACAGAACCATCACAGAGGTGGGCGGTTGATATATCGCTGTATGTAATACGGGTTCCCGCGCCAGTTATAACGGCAATCATCTAAGCCTGAATGGTCACTGGCCTAATCTGGGTTTGGATGGTAGCTCGTTTGTAGAACTTTATTGAATATTGGCACTTTCATCGCAACATCTTTCATCGCGCAAATCGACAAGTGTATTTGCGGATCTAAGAGTTCAAACACAGTAAATGCCATCAAAATATTTTAATGCAATAAATATTTTGCTACTATAGGTTTTATTTCATCAAACATAGTCATACAAGCCTGGATTTTCTGACGTATATTTTTCCAGTTTCATGGATGACAGATCGTTTATCATATTTGTAAGCTGCTTTTCGGCCGGGTAATAATAGCAAGGCTTGAAAGCAAATATAAAGGATGTTTGAAGCGTAAAATGGCGGTTTTATATCCAAAAATCGATGTAGAAGATCCTCTGATAACAACGTGCTCCATGGCAGTTACACTCACTGTAAGCAGTACATAGCCTAGTTGTTAAGAATGACTACATTTCTATACACACATATGCACCTATACGCCTCACTTTTTCTCTCTTCGCTCATTGCGCATTGTATAGTACTAATGGGAAGTTTAAAGACGACTTCTGGGGCAAAATTGCGCACATGTCAGTAACAGATGCAAGGATGACGAGGATAAATGCAATATCACAATGTGACAATGTCATTTCTAAAGCAAATAATTTTCATTACAGCTAAGTATTACATCACATTTAATGTTGCTTAATGCTTACAGTCCAACACAGTCGTCTCAGACGCAATGCATTTAACCTGATCACCTAATGTTATTGGATGACGATAGCAGAGCATATCCGTGTTGCAACATTTTGTGAATTCAAATTAATACATGTGCTGATATAGCAAACGATCAGTGGATGCAAAGTTCCACTTTGATTCTCTCTTTTAACATACACATTCTGCATCATATGGTTTTTATGTCGCATTAAGATCATATGTCTATAGCTTAATACTTAGTAAACATATTTTTATAAAACTAACATGATACACGTCATTGACATCAGATCAGGTCCAGCTAGTTTAGGTCAATATCATGTTCGACCCCCAAAGCAACTTGTACCAAGTATGAGTGCCAGGCGCATTCAAAAATGTAAAGGAGAACTGTCAGAGTGATGTGAGAAACGGTTTAATGAGACCTTGGATATTTGCTGATCTGCGCCGTCAGCGCCAATAGAACTAACTGATTTATCATTGAGGATAGCACAGTATCTACAAACGTAGACTTGTTTTTGCAGATGACTACGTGCAAACCTAAGCGTAGGCATCATTTATAAACAATGAACATATCTCGTGCAAAATAGCTATAGCCAATTTGAATATTTACCCCTAACTCATTAAAACTTTTTCCCACGTCCGATAGTTTGTAATGAAAAGCTCTTTGACAATCATCGTTAATTACAACTAGCGACAATCCTACTAGGCCTCTGTTTGTGTGATGTTTTGCATGCATTTCAGGATGTGTCGGTCAATATTTTGTTATATCATCTAACGTCCTATATCGCAGTAAGCATATCGTTCCTGGAATGCCGTTAAATGCATCTATTGGCTCATAAATAGTAGCTGACTCCACATAAGGTTGATTTCTGCAATAACTGTATTGAAAAATGTTAATGTCCTAAGTTCCTGTCACCGTCATTTTATGTGTATATCGCAAATTTTCCTAGGTAAAATCATTCTCATAATTTATTCGACACATGAACACTCTATGGGGCAAGAAATATACTCCATATGTTGTTTTAAATATGCATGGTCCTAAGAGAAGCATATTGCGTGCAAAAAACTACAACTTTGATCACAATATAACGTGCCTATGACCAGGACAAGCCAAATGAGTCATCTCTATGTTACAGCAATGTCAAAGTGTCCTACTTACTAAAATATGCATGAAATGGAGAAAGAGAAAGGTGCAATAAGCACCAAATAATATGTTATTAAACAACCTTTGTCTCAGATTCAGCTACAACGGATTTGATAACGTAATCAAAGTGAACCAATCATTGTGGATGACAGATGTTTTGTAAATATGTAAAGTTAACAAGATTGTATAGCTTAGTGCCTAAATTGGCCACGGCAGGAATTGTTAATGCTGCTAGGGTGTTTTGGCACTTTAATCAACCTTTAACATTGCATATTTGTGTGCTCTGCTAACTAACAATCATGGCTATGTACCTCATGATTACCTTTGCCACAATGGTTCATGATATACTATGTGCACATAATCGTATTGCTGTTACACCTTCATTATAAATCAATTTTTGTACTGTGTTGGAGAATATTTTCCATTAACACAGAGCGTTGTTAAATTGTTTAGAGATATACGGGGATATGAACTGTCCTATCAATATAAGGTACCTACATGTGGGAATTAACCACCATTTACTGCTCTATTCGTTAAAGTTCAACACGGGACTAGGTTAATAACCGCAATCCTAAATATCCGAAAATTAGAATTTAATCATATTTACATTATCGTCAAAATACGGTTGAAGCAACAATATATAAGCAAATATACACTTGACCAGTTATATATGCAGCTAATTCAACATAATATGGTAACAAACTCCGTGTAAGAGGGTAAATGATGAGGGGTTTAAATACGTGCATCATGTGTGATCGACCATCGTCAATGGTTTTGCTTGAGCACTAACAGAATCCAATAAAGAACGATGCTCTTTACAATAATTATCTGGCAACGCCCTTTCCTTTGCAGCCTTAGGTTCTTAGGTGAATTTATTATTCACGACGACAGACAATGCTGTATTTAAATGGTCGATGAACACTTTAAAGATATACACCACTTCCATTAGCGGCTTATTCTCATCATTTACATTACAGGAATAGATAGCGATGTTGACAACATTCCAGATGACGCGTGACTGGGAACCTGTCATAACTTTATCTTGCTATTTGCGCACTCCGGTTGAAATAATGACATGTACTTTGCATATATAACTAATATAATAAAAATGAAACATAAGCGTCATATACAACATTTAGAATTATGTCGATCGCAGCTCATGCTTACAAGATCCATATCTGGCAAAGGTAACATCCCAATGTTATTCTATATGCTTAAACGTATTTACTCTGCGTAAGGCGCATCGACTACAAATTGCTCCTTGTTGTGTACCTGCTGTACCTGCACAAGCCTTCTAGCTGTCTATGTTCTCTTAGCAAAGTTGTTTTTGAAGAGCCCCTTGCAAACCGGTAGACAGTCGGTAGCTGGGCCATGAGAGAATTCGTCCTGCAAAGTTGGAATGAGATTATCTAATTGCTGAGACACTGCCAATCCCTTCTTTAGTTTAAGGTTGTGCCTAACACGCACCTCACCCATTTAGCTGTCCAGACGTAGAGCGACTGTCTGAATCGCTAGTGTCACTTAATTATCATTTCTTGTATCATATTTTGTAACAACATTGTAAAATAATCCAATCATAGAAAATACTTTTGTGAATTATTAGGGGACTTATTTACACTAGAAATGCTGATGGAATAAGTTCCTAGTTCTTCCTGTTAATAATTATCAACGCCGTCATGAGCATGGTTGCCAGTTTGTTGTGTAAGCTTCATTTTTTATTGGATGTATATAGTGAGTCATTATGATCGGGCGAGAGCATTATAGAAAAGCATTGAGACTTGTGGACAGCAATAAGGCCTTCATTGAAAACACCTTACATGCATTGTTGTCAGTGAAGCATTATTTTGGTTGTATTGACTCACTGGGCGGTATGAAAAATTAGACTGTATCTCTCTTGTCAAATCAAAACCATTTCTTTTCCATCAGCAATTGTCCACGCGCATAAGGAAGCCATCTTCTAACCGATTCCATCCTCTTCACACCATACCACTGAGTTCATTTTGCAAAGATTGATAATACGTTTACATGTTTTAACATCTACATGGCCTCGATAGTCGGTTTCCGTTGCGTGCTATATGAGAGCTCGGGTTGTCGCGGTTGTTGGCTGATGTAATTCCTTATCATTAATATCATTAATATGAGGAATCAAATAGGCGCGGATTGTTAAACTCCCATAAATATTCATTCACTATGTGCGTGACACGCATAAAGCAAGGACACGAAAGTGATCTAATATGACGACATTTATGGCATATCCAAAATGTGTGCATCTAAAGGCACGTGCATTGTGCATCTTTTCGCGTTAAAGCGGATTATACCTGCAGACATCTGCCTGACAGACTGTAATGTAAGAAGCTGCATAGATATTGCATCTATTTCATCAGTTGAATGATGGTCATTCGGTAATTCTAAATCATCACGATTTACCTATTTCATCGATATAGGTAGAAAGTTAACTAAGAGCGCGCCTAAAGCTTCAATAATTAAACACCACAACACCGACGTAGATCCGACGCCTAATAATATACTCATTAAAGTGAATTACATTCAAATACTATATGACGACAGTGTCACAATGAGGCAGATATATAATAATAAGCTGTTGCAGGTTTTGGCGAAACGCTGATTAACACTGAATGGTATTTATTCATTGAATGTCTCCCGGGGTCTATTCAGTGTTTTGTTGCCACTAATTGTGTACATACAAATCTATTGTGATGTTCACCTTAAGCTAACTTGCAACGTTACATTCAGTTGTTAAATAAATTATTTCTGGCGAAAAATGTCCTATGCCAAATTACATATCCCTTACGCCAATGATGTCACCAGCACTAATATTCCCGATAACATTTAATCTACCAGCATGTGCGTATGTGATATACTTGATTTACACAGAGTAGGTCTGTTCGACAGATATAATCTTGGATCTGCGATAAACTTTCTTATTTTTACGCATCTTTTAAGCCGAAATTGCTATGCTGGCTAAGAAAATGGTGAAATGAGATATTAATGAAATAAATACCGTTTTGATCACTATGAGCGGATAACGAATGGGAGTGAGTCAATAACTGCCGTAGGTATAGCAGCGTCACAGCTTTGCTCCGCAACGTTTGGTGCCAACCGGAAGTTCAAGCCAAAAGCTGAAACCTGACCCAAACGTGATGCATACTACTCTACTTTCCCTCATTAATGTGTGTTGTCCCTTTGAAAAGTATTTTTGGTATAAATGCTAACTGGGATAAAAGGGAAATTGTGCTACATCTGAGCATGTGATAAGCGACTGCATTAAAGGATGCTATCCTATCCTCAAAGAAAGAGTCTACCAACATATGCCATGCCATATTTGAAGTTGGACGGGATGTTAGCGAACAACGTTGTTTGGTGCAGGGTCACAAACATCCCAAATTATTGTTAATTATGCAATTGACATGAACTAACACCTCAACACGCCCCCTCCCATATTCGGTCTGTTAGAGATCAAGGTTGAAAAATGTATTACTTAGCATCACGACGGTAACCGGATATAATAGGATTAATTCAAAGGGTCATCAATATGCGGTACATGGCCGAAGCTGCCACATCGACTTTATTTAGAACAACGACATCAATATCATCATGTTACTTATGACTATTTTCTACATATGTTAAGGACACGGTATTGTGCTTTTTGGCACCCAAGCGTATGGTAAAAAACATAAACTGCGCATTCGTAACGATCAACCCATTATTATTAAACTGCAACTCTGCTATAGAAGATCTAACAGCGCACTATGCACACCGCGCAATCAAGAGACGGAAAGCGTTCGGATGACATTGATACTCACTGTAAGGCAGGAATTCGACGAATACTGCTTGCATGTAATGGTCTTATTGCACAATCTGGCCTGACTACAGTATGCGTAACGACGTTAACTGTTCTTGCAACAGTCACACCTAAGTAAATTAGCGGAGATAATTAACGAACTAAGTAATCAGATGCATTCTAGGCCCAGGTATTATGCAAATTAATAACATTGAATTTGGCGGTATATTATACATATTTAAGCTGAAGATAAGGCCTTCATGGGATGTAAAATACTTTCACATATGACACTTTATTTGAACCATATGTTTTTTATATGTTTTGCAAGTTGTGCATAGTTTAGTAGCTTTGATATGTTTGCGATCAATGATTGTCTCACGATGTCGTTCATCACTATAAATAGGCCGAAGAAAGTCGTGGATAGTCGGCAAGCTCTAACTTATATGCTCTGTGACCAATCAACGGGCTGAGCTGGCTAAGAGTCAATAATAGTGTTATATCGTTGTATATAGCATCGTTATTGCTAACCTAAATCTTCATCATTATGTGCCTGAGCTAGACCATTCGGCTGATATGATATTTTCTCACTATCAAACCAAATAAATGTGAGATTAGTCACGTTATTGAACATTTATATCCATAACATCCTATTTCCCATAGAATCACCAGCATTTAGATGCCGTTATTGCCTGAAAGCGTTTGACTGTATCTTGAAAATATGATATTCGTCCGTGCAACCATTAGTTCCAAGCGAAGTATGCTAGTTGCAGTGCATATGTTGTTGTTATGTAGGGAAAGAAAATGTCACCTGAACGTATATTGAGCCCATGGTTTATCGCTCCGAAGTTCATATTGAACGGTGCGTAGAGTATAATTCAACCATGGCTTCATTTCATTTGAAAAAAATTTGCGTAGTTCCACATTTCATTCGTCAGCTGGGAGCATCAAATTGAAAACGTTTGTAGAGTGCGAGTATGCTTACAATTACGCATACATTTGACACTAATGAGATTGGGTCTAATGTTCTGTAATGTAGGTGATATTTACCAGTTAAATGTGTCTGCTGGTTTCTGATCAACGTATGTGATTATATCTGACGTTTCAATGTTTATCTGATCTTGGCTGCTCTATCCCGCAATGACGACTTAAGCTGTGCCCATGTCATATCTGGACGGTTTTCAACATCCGGTTCACCTTGAGCTCCTTTCCGTGCATCCTAAACGTATATCTGATCGTTGCTGCTGACCTTGCGCTGTGTCCATGTCATAATTAGCAAATGGTTAACACCCGGTTAACCCCCTTTCCGTGCATCCTAAACGCTTAGCAGTACAGCTCTCTCATTCAATATACAATCTTACATCACTGATTTTCATCACCACCACACCCTTTCATGATTCCGGCCGTTTTTCTATATCTTCATCTACATTGCTATACTCGCTCCTCGCCACAAATCAACACATTTGTACTCGTCAGCAAATTATGTAAAATGACATTTCCGTTGGACAAAATATACAGATGCAGATAAAATTATTGTTTTTTTGTGGTTTCGTTTCTGTCTGTGGGCTCTTTAAGCTACTGCGTATATGATGAAAGTAATTTGGGGGGGGGAAAAGAAACAATAGACAATGCATTGCTATCTATAATCGAAATACTTATTATAGAATAGCGTATGAGTCAGCAACTTAAAACTAAACTTAAATCAAATTGTATTCTGAGATGATGATGATTCTGGGTGACTTGCTGGCTGTTTACCAACTAAGCTAAGCCAAATTCATATATTATCGCCATTAGTGACATTTGGATTATTTAAACACAAAATCATAATTTCGTTATTTTCCCTAACAATGTCACTAATCTGGAAATTTTACTGACAAATAATTGTTATTTAAAGCATAGAAACCCTAACTTGAGCTCCACAACATTATATAAGGTGATACCTCGAATCCATTTATACAATTAACGCCCTATTATTTGTTTGATTGTTTTTACACCAAACTTTCCATCCAAGGTGCATGCATTCTGTGTTGCAGGATAAGATTCTTAGAACCAAGAGACGTTCGTGATTGTCGATGGAAGAGCATGGTTGTCTGTCATTAAAATACAGGATCCACGTACTTTAAAAGAAGATATGTAACATGCCATGTTTTATCCTTAACGTCAACGCGAGTATCTATGGCATGGACGGAAATCCGCCTTTGTACATCGCACTTAACATTTATATCGTCCAGCTATTTACTGGAATAAACTACTCTTATGAAATCATACTATAATGTTAATAAAATCATTGCTGTTGCAGGTGCCGATAGGCTTATCTTCAAAAGCTGCAGTACGAATATAAACGTATTATCACGTTGAGTGCAATTATACAGTGTAGTTAAATCATTTACATAATATTTCATGCTAAACGTTGAATAGCTGTTATTGCTGCTAAGCTGTTTTCAATGACGTGGTTATGAGAAAAGGACAGATGTTACCAGCGAGTCACATACAACTGTCATCCGAATCGTGTGTTTGTAATGTTTTACTGCCTTTGTATATCCAACACAGCAGCTGAAGGGTGGCAATTTTCGGCAATTGATGATTGCACGCTTTTGTCACCAGCTTGTTTAAGTATAGCTAGCTCATTTAAGGGGTTGCTTTTTCTTCTTATTTGATCATATGTTCCTAGTATTTACCGACATATTGTATGAGGATCCGTATTTGATCTAATTTGATCGAATATTCGATAAGGCAATGGCCTGAAGACGCTCAATGGGCTTTTGAAACAACTTCGAGTCAGGGCAACGATTGACTTAACGACAAGTTAATGTTGATGTTTCACTCTGATGTATATGTCCAACAATGTACTATTATAATTCATAAATGGCTATTATTATTGGGTTAAATTGATGCAATTTGCTGATTCTAGATATTGTGTTCCACATAATGACATAGGTGAGGTCCCCAAGGACTGCAAAAGTGAAGGAATAAAATATCGATATTGATAATGGTAAAATGTTTTTTTACGAATGATAGGTAACAAAGCGCCTATAAATTACAGCCCATCAGGAAATGTAACCACGATTATATAATTCTATATTAAGACGAACTTAATATTACTTTGTCCAGCTGCATATTTATAAAACTATATCGATTGGATATCAGAAAATGGTTGGTCATTTTTATCATTCTTATGTACCCTGTTTATTTCATAATCGTTCATTTGCGGATATGTTCCCTTCTATTATTATAGTACATATCCTTGACCAACGCCAGCAGCCAATCCATACTTGATGCTTTGTATTCGCAGCACTACAGCGGGATATTTGCTTGTACGGTATTAACTCAAACCTATACACCTTTGAAAACATGATACTTGTTATTCGCAAGAGCGAATTCTTAATGCCTTAAAAGACCTTGATTATGGGAAATAGGGCAATAATCTGAGGTTGATCTGTCCAATACGCTGTGGTGCAGATTACATGCAAAATGCTAAAAGATGGAAATAGTCATGTTCCAAGTTTATAGCATCATGTGATACGCTGAGATGCTAATTATCTTCAAGAATTTATTGTGGGATCCCCATAAAGGAAATGTAAGAATAAAGAGGCGATATCATCATTTAAAATTATAAGAGTTCCATAAGAACAAGAATCTGACGTGTTTAACGAATGAAATCGATATGTGAAACAAATATATATTGCAGGGAAATTGTCACGTATATAACCTTATTATAACACATACATTACCTTGATGATTATACTATGTTTCCATCCGTGGTCCTTTGAGACGAGTTAATTAGTCGTCTGACCTTTTAATTTCTTCAGTCTAACGCTTTGTAAGAATTTTTCTATACGCCTGGTTTTTGGTCCTCACTCTGGAGTACAATTTGTGTCATCTGCAATTGCATTAACATTATGTGAACAGCAATGATCGATTATGCATATTTATAAAAAAAAGTATTGTGGGACCAACCTTTAAGGGACACCAATAATAACCCTAGTCCAGTCTGATTCAATACTATTTATCACCCCTCTATGCCTTATATTACTGAGTCATTCATTTACCCATGTTATTGCACTACTGCCGATGCAATCGGCCATTACTCAGCTAGCTGACCGTTGGTGGGGAATTTTATCAAAAGCTCTTTGAAAGTCTACCATTTTAGTAAAATCCTCTAGACATTTTAACGTTTGGAAAGACCGCTTTTACAGAAAACCATGCTGAGATTTACGACGTCAAATATGAATAGAACGCATCTGGGAAAATACCACCATGTTTTTGTTTGCCAAAGTTTGCAATTTTATTACTTGTCCTGACTAATAGCTTTGCTCTAAAATTGCTCCTTTTCATCACTGTTGAATAATCTAATCGGTTTCGGAAGTCCTGTTCATTAGTTGCTGATGTACAGTAAACTCCAAGTAAATCTGAGCTTTTTTTCTCTTACGAATTTCCATTATTGACACCAATAGAAAACTTATGGTTGCACCAGTTTTCCGTGTTGATCGTGCAAAGCCGTAATATGCTCCGGATTGGTTCTTACATGATTTGCTATTCTATCCTCAAATGATCTTTCGCTTTATGCAATTTTTGCTGACTAATACGCCACTGTTTTTTTTAAATAATTTGATTTCTTAATGTTGTTTTGTTCTCCTCAGCTTTTGCAGCAGTCTATTTTTCTGCTGATAGTTTTCTGGCCATCTACGTTTGTTAATACTGCAGCGCTTTCAAAACGGTATATATATCCTGGCTGAATCCGCAACTTAATATGTAAAAGTTAGATGGTTGATGGACTATGTCTAAAACTATATCACATTCCGGATAAGCATGGTTGCTGGACCCTAATGACGCTCTGTTGTTGATATAACTAACAATGCATTCGGAATTATACGGGGAGAAAATTCCTTCCTCTATATAGTTCAAATATATGATGATAGTAAAAATTCTCGTTGATTTGTTGGATATAAACGTGGTGCCTTGTAGCTCCTATAGCTGGTGAATTAAGATAATCCTCAATCACGCAAGGCCAATTTGCAGCAAGCGACAGTAATTAATAAAGTTAATTATTATTATCGGCTGAGCCATTTGAGAATCAGTGTACCACTCCTGAGTAAACATTGCCGAGTTTACACCACATGTGCAATGCAAAGTCACATCACCCATCAATTGTTACAATGGGTGCCCCTAACGATTCGCAAACGTTAATGAGTATATCCCCACCTCTCCCATCTTTAGTAGCATGCCCGTCTTTCATCAAGGTCTGATAACCTGCAATTATGATTTAAGCATCTTCTCTATTCCCAGGTGTCCAGCATTAATATATGGTACCTGTTTCTGATGAGGTGGAGCAAACTGCGGCCTCCAAGTAAGATACTTGTGTAAGAAACTTTAAAAAAATTGTTGAGGAATGCCTCGGTTTTCTTTGCTATCTGCATACAATTTATCAGAAGAGCTACAAACCCCCATCATAATATTAAGGAACCGGATGCTTGTCAATTTTTTAGGGAGCTGATGCATCCCGAAGAGCCATGTTCAGCCTGTCCCTGATCAAATGCGGTTTATCGATGACACATGAGTATATATTTGTGAAAGAAACGCCCATTGCTTTGTAGACTTTCTCGTGAGCTAAGACTTTTCAAAACGGAGCCTACCTGCATGGCTTTCGATTTGCCAACTATGAGCAGCTTCCGGTAATCCGCCAGTATCTGTCCTGACCCGACAGCTTGCCCGTAGCATTCGTCCCAACAGCTAGCACCAACCTACGCGTAATCCCGTCCTCGGTCAGCGCCTCAACCTTCCGCTGACCCTATCGACCCCAACCCCTCCAACTGCCTTATATATTAGTTATCTTTTTAATCTGACCGAATATGATTGCATAGCCACTATTTGCCGTTTGGACACTGTTATATGTTCTTCTTAACTTATCAATTTTACTCAGAATTTCTTATTAAACGAGTTCAAAAGAACGGAATGGTTAGAGTTTCATATATCGAAATGAATGTGTTGTGCGGCTAAAGCACGGCAATTATATAGCACAACAAATTCCCTGTTAAAGAATTATAATCTTTTCATACTTGATCGCAAAGTGATTGATGCTGTTCATTGTTGCATGCGAATGGTAAACTATCTAACTTTCTGTAAAAAAGGACCCTATTAAATTACAGAATCCTGCAAATGCTGGTAGAATATCTGAGACAATTTATGCGAAGGAAATTAAACAAAATGATGCCAAGCATCCAGTGAAATTTCAATTTCAAGAAATCTTGCTGTAAAGAGAAGTGATTAAGTTGCTAAATTCTATTTTTTTACAGCGAGTCAAAGATCCCCGCATTTATAAGCCAAATATTTTTGTAGCACGTCGTACATTTAAGCCTTCATGTAATAAACGAATTTCTAATCAATCATGGGCAAACATTTAGTGGGTACGCTCTTTATAAGCATCGTATCTATCTATGGTAACTAATTCTTAGTCAACGCATGCAGCAGAGATTAGGTGTGTTAAGGTTTCCTAGTTTGCTCATTCATAGTAATTTCTCTTCTAGCAGCACAAGGGTAACTGTCGAGTGGGTCCTAAAATCGCAAATAGGTTTTTTTCACCATTTTAACGGTATTTTTGTCCACCTTGACTAACCTTTAACGGTGTTCGTCCATTTCGACTATTCTTTAGCAGAGGGTGTGGACTACATTCGACCGAGAGCCTTGGCCCCAGCATCGTACAAAGGTCGTTTTGGGGCCGCAGCTAGCTAGCCTCTATACCACGGGAACCTCCAAAGCCAACGCAGCAGACCGCAACGGGTCAAAGTCCCCGGCTCCTCTGGGACCATATTTGACAGGCAATTGGACTTATGGTAAACATGGTATACGCAATGACTCATGCAGAGTGAGCAAATACCGTACGCAAAAATTGAAAGCAAAAGACTGGAAAGCGTCCACCGTATGCCTCTTCTAAGACAGCCTTGGAAGAGCAGGAGACGCTGTTGAAGGCCCTAGGCGATTCTGCCTCCGTGCCATTTCGAGAGACACATGCAGGGCAGGGGCGTCCCACCATATTTGTTTAGGGGGGCGCGTTTTTCAACAAATTATAGGTGGCGCGGCAATTTATTGCGTGGCCGAAGGCCGCGCATCTTGGGGGGTCCGGGGGCATGATCCCCCAGAATTTTGTTTTTTGAAGACTCCATTTGGTGCAATCTGAGCGTTTTCTAGACAATAAAAGGTCTTTTCTGATAAATCTAAATCGGTGTAAAACGTCTTAGTTTATCAGAGTAATACTGATACACGCAGGAAAGTTTGGTAAATAAATATCGCTTGTCTTTACTTCCTCACTTGTGCTTGTTAGCAGATCATTCATAATTTATTTTTCTGTTGCTATAATTAATTATCAAATGTAACATTCTTCTGTATTGCTTGATGCAATAATGATGGATTCATTTAATGTTTAGTCCAATAATTAATCTCTACCGCGAACACGTTCAACGAAAATACATTTTATGTTTTGATTTCTCGGACATTAGAGAGGTTAAGGTAGACGGGCATTTAAGGAAACTTGAGCGTGAACGTGTAATATTATGACCCCACGGAATTATTGCCCCTCCTCTATCGATTGGTTTACACAGGGACCGAATTACAACAGTTTTTTGATAGCTTTATACTCAATCGATCTATGAAAAAGAAGATAACTAATCTCTAGAGGATAATACTTTTACAGGTTCATGTACAATTTCACTAAAAACCGCGTAGCTTACTTCCCAAATAACGTTCCAACGCATGAGTAAAAAAACCGTTTTTGCACATAATTGCAAAAAGTAGGTCACGTTTGTTTTATTTACTTGTTCCATTTAGTTCTGGTATTGCCGTGAAAAGGAAAAATAGAGTTTCCGTGGGCTATTTGTGTAAAATATGTACGTACAAACCGTCGCTCCGCTGTACACTTCAGTGGAGTAGATTACTTACATGTTCAAATTATTCCCTGCATTATCTCACCTTCATCTCAAATTAAGGTTACTTCACGACATAATTAAAACACCACTTTATACAGAAACAAAAATATATTTGTTGTGAGAGGACAGGGTGAAATGACGGACGTTGAAGGGAATCTTTTATTTATATCAGTGAACTTACCTTTTTATAACTGCACCCGAAAGAGAGACATAAATGACCCATACAGAGAGAGCAAAGTCCGTACGCAAAGAATTGGAGGGCACTTGGAAGACCTCGTATGGAAGCCTATGCCTCGTATGCAAGAGGTTTGTTAAGAGAGTTTGACCTAGAGTTTGACCTAGATGACGTGTCGATGCTTTGGACAACCTGGAGCACCAACACGGGCTCCGACGCCTGGCTCACCACACGCGCAAAAGAAATCCTCGAGCAGTTTTCTCCAGGCAAACTACGAATCAAGTTTCTGCAGGAAGAACGAGAGAGCGAGTGGCAGCTCAAAGATAAATATCGGCCCGTGCGGGATTTGCGATTTTAGGACCCACTCGAACCAACCCCCCCCCCCCTACCCAACTCTACCCCCCCCCCCCCACCCCGACAGTTACCCTTGTGCTGCTCTTCTGCAATTGCTTCTTTGTAATTTTTGATATTTCCCAGGGGCGTAGCCAGGCACGCACAGATCTGCCAGTGCTTGATTTATAGACTTTGATGCTATTTTTTGCCATATTTATTTATTGCACGCACGTCCATCAAACATCGCTGGCTACGCCCCTGCAGATCTGCCAGCTTGATTTATGTTTATATGTTATTTGTGCATGCTGCTTCTATTTGTGACGTGATGTGATGCGTATTTGAACCGAGGTGAACGATATATGCAGGCTGGGTCGCCATTGACGTCTTCCAACCGAAGCAATGTATGGTGCTGTATGTGCATTGAGTGCATACACATCCACGATGAGGCAGTGTGTGGTGTCTCACTTAACAGCGCTGTCCCTTTTGGGTTGATGAATACTATATCCACCACCACAACGAGGTCATATTGGGATCTGTTGGTTCTGCCAGACTTTTCATGTTGACTACCAAATATTTAAAATATAACAGTGTGATAAACATGCGTGGCGAATGAGCATATAAATGAATACGCAATGAATACTCAAATACAGTTGCATCATAATGGTACACTCCTCATACGAGATAGAGAGGAGTTAACCTATACGGTTTGTCGTGCACAGAATACCTATCAGTGTGGTCGCTGCTTTGATTGATTTGAAAGGAGTTTTATGGAGTTACCATAGTACACGCATGATATCTACACTAGTAGGACAGTGTGTTGGCTTCAAGTCACCCGCTTTGCTTGACTGATGTGATCAATCATAACGACTAAATAAACACGAAAGAGATTTGCATGAAAATGAAATGAAAGCTCTTTTACAGCAAATTGGCTAATTTGTCTGTTCTTCCAAGAAAGGGACTGATTGGGACATTCCAATCAATTTTCCCTCATTTACAGACGCGTTCGACTGGGAGGTAGTTTTAATACGATTTCATATAGAAAGTGTTTTTCTGTCATATGCGCAAGACGTCATTCGATGGAGGCGAAGATCAAGCAAAAACATAAGTTAGACCATATGGATGTTATATTTGTATCCAAATGGTTTATACAGTATATTGTTGTAACCGTGATATGTGACAAGCGGAACGTCGGTGCCCGGGCCCAGACAATGGAGTTCACTTCAAGTTTTCCAGATAACCAATGGTGACTTTCTGTGGAATATGGGAACTGGCTTAAGCCAGTTGGTGTACATAAAGGCTCAATTCTCGGACTCAGTTCCATCGTGAATACTGGTAGACTTTATCTTTTGCATTAACTTGTCAGGCGCATATATTTGGGGAGGAAATATACCAGCTGGAATCGTATCTTGAGATTGGCCATCTATAGGATACTGAACATCCATGGCTCGTAGTCAACCTACATGGAAAGGAACACGAAAACACAATTAGAACAGAATGTTTCTTGTAATGATGAAAATGTTATGACATACTGTTTGTTGTGTCTATATCTATTCTTTAGGGTCCCAAACCGGACTCAATTGAACCAGTTAGGTCGAACAGGCGGCTTGTCTTCTAACACGAGGAGAAATCGAAGCTGCTAAATTTGATCTCTGAATGCGAACCAAACTCTTGGATCTGTTGGCTTTATGCAGAGGAGAAGGTGTGTTGTGCAGTGGCCAGGATACCTTAACAATGGCATTTGGACGTAGTGCTATAGCAACTAACGCGCTATAAAGACAGCGAGGTGTTCATATCCGTTTCATCCCGCGACATTCGTTTTTGGCTAAGAATCGACAAAGTGTGTACTTCCTTTCAAAAATAGCGGACACTTTAAGCCATGCGAGGACGGGGATATACACCGATATTGCTTTTAATGGAAGTAACAGCCTTCATTAGATATACTTTGCATATTGATTATGTACGTTCATCGAATGTTTGTGAATAACATATAGGTAAAGTACCAAGTAGTTCGAATTATGTGCCTGGTGCTCGATATATGAGAGTATTCAAACATACAGTAAATTCGGAATGATTGAAATGAAACGCAAATTGAATGAGAACATACATAAATTAGTAAGGAGGTAGCATATTGTATATGATGCCTAATGAATACTGTTTAAGCAGATGTGTGGCCTACATTTCATTTTAGAGTTATATCTATTCGGCATTTTACTCTAGCTGTCTTCTAGTTATCTTTAAATAGTCATACACAGTTAATAAGGCCCAACAGCCACTCGGCAAATATATGTTAAAAACTATTGCTTGTCAAATAGTGAAAGGGGCCATGTTATACATTTTCAACTGTATTCTCGCTTGCTTCGTACAACTACCATGTTAAATTGTGTTCCAGCAATGTGGGGACCAGCCCAATCAATCGCACTTAGAACCTAACCCGCCATAATCTTGTTGAGTGCACTTGAAAGTCGCACTAGGTTCGAGATGACATTTCATTGCGGTAAAACTTGACATTGCCAATGAATAATGCCAGATATTACGTCCAATCAGCATTCACATGCCGTTCATTCCAAATGTGCAAAACGCAAGCAATCGCTTAATACGCTAACGTTATCACCTCCAGGTGATGGCTTTCTGATGTTTCGCAATTTGCCCTAAAAAGGTACACCCTATGCTAAGGAGACATATATCATACATCATAGTTATAACAGAAATTGTATATATATTGCAATGAAATGCAACGTGTTCCACCGGCAAACATTAATTAGGAAAGGAAATCCATAGAGTGAATGTTTTGCAAATAATATCCTCGAGACCAATTCCTCCGTTCTTAACCAAGCATTTCAATATATTGCTCACTAATTCACCATGATGAGTGATCGTAATCTAAAAATACAAGCTTTCACCTAATAGAGGGAAGAAAGCAACGGTTCCTCGGCAATGTAATCGATAACCTGGCCATGGGTGTAGCTTTAATTCGATTGCCATTCCATGCACATGTCTGGTAGACATTTCAGCACCAATAACTATTTTTGCCATATATATATATATATATATATATATATATATATATATATATATATATATATATATATATATATATATATATATATATATATATATATATATATATATATATATATATATATATATATATATATATATACGAATAATATATAGACTATAATATATATAGATACACGAATAATTTAGACCAATTATAGACCCATCCTTTCACTTGATACGTTCGTAGCATTGCACAAGAAGCAAGATATCTGATGCTCTCTTATGGACCATTTCAGTCATATCCGCACCAAGTCATTGATATCAGTTACGAATGATGGACAACTGCAGGTCCCAACGCCACCCGATAACATCAGTGGTAATTGCGGTCCCTGCATCCAGTCACCGCAAGATACGTTTGACTGCGTGGTATGAATAATTTAGGCACGGTCTATAAAACTAAGGGATGTGGTCGGTGAAAGGCGGTAATGAAAGTATGTCATATTATTTTCTCACTCTGTCTACAAGCATTATAACGATGGGCGACTTGTAGTCTGTCAGAGATGCTAGCTTCAATATGATTATGATATTAACACCAGCGTATATCACTCGCCGCATATATCGGGTTATTCACTCTCATGATGAATTGTATGGTTGTATTAATATTAATAAACTATATAATAAGGTGGCGCGCATTATGACTGTACTGATTGAAGCGCTCTATGTTTATGAGACATGTAAAGACGTGTCATGGGCCACACTACAAATTCGACTTCCTGCGCTGCTATTGTTTTACTCTTACCACACCAACTGAGCCCCAATAGACGTTCCTATAGTCACATACTCCGATGAATATATGCTACTTTGGTTCACCCTGGGTTAGCTGTTAAATATGTATGTCTATTATATCACCGTACCAGTAAGTTTCCCTTATACACAACGTTTGAGGATATATTTATCCAATCGAACACTAATAAATATCCACATGCTCTTCAAAAACCTGTCACTCAATCATCCCCGGATGCATGATGGAGATGAGCTGTAAGGCATCTTCCCGGATGATTGAAATTAACTCGGGTGATAACCCACATACCTCAGTATAAACGAGGAAATTAATTAATGTATGCATTCGATATAAGCCCTTATTCATTTGCAATCAACAAAGCGGCTATGATTCGGACTAAATATCACTGTCTATTGCCGTGTTGAATTGGCATCAACTTGAACATTACAATGAAAAACCAATATCAATAGCTTAGATTTTGACATGCGATCACCTTGCAGCAAAGGGCTTGGCCGAACGCGATCTACACTATAATCAATATGATGTCGTCGCCGGTGGCAGTTTCTAGATATTTTGCCTTTGTTCTGTTCGTTCCATAGGAGCCGAAAATATGTACGGATATCCCAGTGTCTCGAGTTGTGTAGGTTGCGGAGCAGCATCGCATTAATGGTTTCTCATCCACTGAACAACTAGTTTATCTGTATGAGATCCCCATGTCGATTTTTTTTGCAGCTCGCATTTGACCTTTGTTCTAATGTGATTAAATCAAGCATATATACATACATAAATGCATACATATATACATACATATATCCATACATACATAGGCACATGCATACATACATACATACATACATACATACATACATACATACATACATACATACATACATACATACATACATACATACATACATACATACATACATACATACATACATACATACATACATACATACATACATACATACATACATACATACATACATACATACATACATACATACATACATACATACATACATACATACATACATACATACATACATACATACACATACATACATACATACATACATACATACATACATACATACATACATACATACATACATACATACATACATACATACATACATACATACATACATACATACATACATACATACATACATACATACATGCATACCAACATATATGTTTAAACATAGGAAGCAATTTTATAGCGCGTGTTTCCACGCTTAAGAGTGCAGCTAATTGTTTGAGCACTGACTAAAAGAAAATGTCTTAAGAATGGAATTAATAGCATATTCAACCGAGGGACGGCGGTGGCAAGCGCGTTCCACTAGTTGGTGCGGCATTACATAATGCTCTGGCATCGTATGAAAACATGTTCGGAGACTTTTAGCAGATACTTTCCCATAGAGCGAAGGAAAGTTGCTGTAGGTAGCTTGACGCGGTTCTATTAACAGCCTTAAAGGACGTCAGGAGAATTTAGTATTTAATTGGTCCTGAAATCGATTTGCTACAACTTTCTCTGTTAATTGCGATAAGAAGCTCAAATCTGAAATTGGTCGATAGTTTTTCACTGATTCAGGATCCAGATTACATTTTAGAGCAGCGGCTGCATACTCCACATGGACACAAACAAATGTCATTCATTACAACTTTTTGTCTTTTTCCACTGAGCCATCCATTCATCAACGACAAAGCTGCCCCACTGATATCATGAGCTAAATAATCGTGAGTGGTTAATTGTATCGTATCCATAGGATGCCTAGTGTCTAATTTGTAGTATATTCCTATATTGATTCCCATAGATTGGTTTAATACAGTAAGTTATGTTGTGTCCATTATGTTGCTCACTACGGGGGTTAGGTTGACATGCCGGTTATGCTAGTAGTTGGTGAAGGCCTTATAAGAATATCGGCGTCACATTAGCACCTTTCCAATCGTCCGAAACATTTCTCTAGCTAATGAATAGCATATACGTATTAAACAGCCTTAATAATATTTCGGAGCCAAGTTCCCCAAGAAGCCGAGGCTAGCGTTTATCTAGGCCAGTTGCCCTGTTCCAATATTGAGTATTCCAACTTATTTAAAGAGATCTGCTATCTAAATACTGGTGCAAAAAATGCATTAAGCAAATCTGCACTTGTCTTCTTAAATCAGATTACTGACCCTGTCAATCAGAGAACCAATGCGTTTGCAGTGTTCATATTCAATTAGGTAGATATACCAATATGATTTTTATACCTATCTGATTTCCATGCACGTTCACTGCAATGGAATATATGGGCATCAGGTTAAACAGAACATTGACGACATGTATTCACGCAGTTATGATGAAGTGTTTAAATTCCTCTGAAGTTTTGTGAGGTAAACAGTATCACCACGTAATGCTAACCGTTTTACGCTCAATGAGCGCGATCTTGTGTTGACAACATAGCGGCGTTAAGATGTGCTTGTAATGAATTACAACCTAGTGCTGATGCCACATTTGTTTTCATAGCTTATGCCGCCGCAAAGTTTTTATCAACTTGTTTTTTAATAATCTTGTTTTAATCTGAGCCTCCAGTCTTTCCTATTTTCGAGCATAACCAGTGGCGTTTGTCTGTTCTACCTCAGAGGTTCGGAGTCACGGACAGGGTAAAGGACCACAAGAGCCTCAGGGTGACCGACAATGTCAGGAGCTTTCATCTCGCCGACGCAGGGCTTTTTAATCGCTCCAATCTCTTTCGCTCAAGAATATTACATTTTCGTGGAAATGTTTAACCTTGAAAGTTGCAGTCAACTTTGTCAAGCTTAAATAGAGCTTGTAGCTGACCAGTATTGTCGGAAGTGCTTTCATCTATCCGACAATGACCGTCGTAACGTTTAACATGCTGACTCAAAAACTACTCATCGTCAGAAATAGTATAGAATACCCCAAGCAACACCGTGTCCAATGAGCCTCTGTGAGAGGGTGACGCAGTTGGGAGAAAAGTTCAAGGTCCTTTCAAAGCACCAAGAAGAATTCGTTCTGCAAGTGGACCAAGTCATACGACTTATATAGTGAGCTTCTAGATTAAGCAGATGCTATCATTACATTTTGTTCCAGGCATACTATATGTGAAGAGAAATGTCTAAGCCCATGCCAATATCGCTTTTACTAATGAAAGGGGCATGTCGCATGCCAGATCAACACTTAATTCACTCAATGGTTTAAAAGAATCGAGCGCCATTCATCACAACATATGAATGCATTCATGATGGTGATGATATGTCGGTTTATTGTCCGGTTATCTTAAAATTGTGCTTTAGAATGTTACATGTAGATATCGCCGAATTACCATCGGGTACTAAACGTAAGTGGAAGAGCGCAAAGGGTAATAACATTGATTTGTTCAAGGACACCCTGCGTTAAATGTTGGCTAATACTAATGTGCCCACAGAAGCCTTACCGTGCACAAACCCGAATTGCTGCGAGCATGTTGAGCAATCTCATGATTAAGATAATTATGCTTGCGTGGCATCTTCTCTCTGCAGGATTCTGACTAGCCGATCAAAAGAATCACCGGGATGAGTGGACCGCCGTAGTCAAATCTCTGAAAAATAAATCAACACTCTGGTGCCGCTTGTGGCAAGAGAATATATGCCCTTACACAGGAATAATTTAAGATATAATGCTTATGGTTAAAAAAGACTACAAAAAGAAATTACAGAACATCATGCGCTAACAAGTCAAATTAGTACAAGACCGAATGGCGGCTGCAAACGCACCAAAAAATAACAACAACTTCGGGAGGGAAGTTGTGCCCTATCCATCCCATATGGACGATGCTCATTAGGAAGTCAATATATGCGAAACCTTTAAGGATAAATATTCTAGGCTGTATACCTCCGCTTCAAATATCGAGATTAAATTCAACATTAACCAAAGGCAGCAGTAGTACACTAAGGACACTCAAGTGCATACAAATGTATGTTTAGTTCAATATTTAACACAGACTATCAGATTACTTTGGTATATTTAGGTATGTAGCAATATATAACTGAATATATTTAGAAACGCGATATATATATATATATATATATATATATATATATATATATATATATATATGTAAATACATATATATATATACATATATATAAATTTTTATATATATATAAATAAATATGTATATATATGCAAATTATTATTTATAAATATATATATATATGCATATATATATATATATATATATATATATATATATATATATATATATATATATATATATATATATATATATCAGATTACTTTGGTATATTTAGGTATGTAGTAATACATAATTGAATATTAGTGCGATATATACATATATATATATAAGTGTGTGTGTATATATATATATAAATATAAATAATTATATATATATACATAAATATACATATGTAGATAAATATATATATTTATATATATATAATGATATATATATATATATATATATATATACATATATATATGTATATATATATGTTTTTACATATATGCAAATGTTTATATATATATATATATATATATATATATATATATATATATATATATGCATATGTATATATGTATATGAACATATATGTATATATTTATGTAAATTTATATGTATATAGATACATGTATATGCATATATCTGTGTATATATGTAGGTATATTCATGTATATGCATTTATTTTATATATATATATGTGTGTATATATATATATGTATATTTATATATATATATATGTGTATATAAGTATATGTATGTAAGTATAGTATGTGTATGTGTGTGTATGTAAATATATGTATATATATATATAAATATATATATGCATATATGTATATATATCCATGCATATATATATGTATATATATATATATATATATATATATATATATATATATATATATATATATATATATATACATAGTTATATGTATATATATATGCATATATATGCATTTATATATGTACATATATATATGTATTTATTTATATATATATAGGTATATATTTATATATATGTATATATCTATTATATATATATATATATATATATATATATATATATATATATATATATATATATATATATATATATATATATGTGTGTGTGTGTGTGTGTTTGTTTGTATGTAGGTATGTAATTATATCTATATTGCTTTCTATTTTTTAACAACAGTGAATGGTGTAAGTTTATGTATGCACATAAACAGAAACAAGCGATATCCCGTTTCTATTTTCCTCCATGGTAGGCCAATAGGACTTTGAATTTACCTGGTTACTCTCCATGGCTTATACTTCAAAACGTTGCCTTGACAATTGTATTTCGAGATACCACTGGATTGAACGCTAATAAGCATCTGCGTAAACACGAATTTCAAGTTATCTTCGACAGTTGAAATTGCTGCTGTAGTGTTTAGCTGTAATCCCGGCACTGTTATCAGAATAGGACCTATACACACCTTTACTCCCCTAAGTTAATAAACACACCTCCAAATGCCAGCCAAATCTCTTTCATTGTGGCGTCCGTCACTTAATAATGAAATATCTAGCCCACGGAAGATATTAATTTCGGCTAACATTTGGCAGCAGGTTAATTAGTTGTTTTTGTCGCAATATTTGAAACGGCAGTGTATTGCCTATTGAAGGATTGATTTAATAGACAATTACAAGATACCATCTGCGTAAAGCAATGGTTTAACTGAATGTAATGCTGCTTTACCTTTCAGCATCAAACTGTCTGCTACGATTGGTAGATAGGTGTATGTTATGTAAATGCGCACATTCATACAGCTAAAGTTGTGCAGATGACCAAAGCGGTGGTGGTTAAGTAAAGAAGTCGATGTACTGCGAATCAATTGCATCAAGTCCATAAATGTCCCTGAATGTTGTCGAGGTAATCCGTGCAAAGAGTTCTCTGAATAAATGTCTGCGACAATTTTATTTTGCTTGAATTAACAACCTGAATACATATGACATACTTTATGGCTAGAACTGTTGGGCAAAATAGGCTTAGAACCTATCAGCATATATCGTCATTGGTCAAAATTGCATTGGTTATGCTTCGCTAATTTAACGCATTGAAGAGTTCGGGGTTCATTATTGTTTGTTCTTCTTGTTGTTGCTCTTTGTTTACTTTATAATGCAGTGTAACAGATAAGCTACTGATCCAAAGGCGAAGCTACCTTTACTTGCTGTGGCATCTCAAGTCGGGTAGTTTTTTTTTTCCAAATAGGTGCATTGCTACAGAAAAGCGGCGGACAACACCACGTCATAAAGCCATTGCAACAATTTCTTAACACATATCCACGTTTTACATCGTGACCTACATATGGCATTAGTTATTGTTGATATCAGCAGCATGGTAATATAACGGGCGTCCGTCTGATCGGTTATTGCATCGTGAGTTGACTCACCAATGTCTTTTATCACAATTTATCATGCCGTTGAAATGCAACGTTGTTAGTTATCAGATTGTGTTGGGATGATCATTGACAATAATTTTATATTAATTATCTGACGGAGAAATAAAGCAATTATAACGTATGTTGTGCCAACACGTGGGCACAAGACGGCTGTCAAACTGAAAAAGATTAATTTTTTTATCTGTATGAGGTAGATAAACCCTACATACGGGTGTAGGTGTTGTCGAGTAGATCGTCGAAAACAATCTCCTATTCCTTCGAAAGTCACAGAAATGAATTATGCACAAGAACTGCATTTTATTCTATTTCTCGAACTTAATCGCACTTCACAATGCGCCCTCGAACCTGTTCATGCCTCTAAAGCTGTATTATTGCGTACCTGATAAGAATTAGAGGACCCTTTTATCTAAAAATAATTATGTCAATGACTTGCTTTTGGGCATGTAATAATACTCTGGTGGACAACAGCAGTTCTCACATTTTCTGCATGGCTGTTAAATGACATCTTTGACATGTTTATACCGATTTAATTTACCTCTATCATTCGTCATTGCCCAACAACTATAACCTCTTTTCAACCACCCCAAAAACAGATCCCTTACCCCAAGTAATTTATTTTTGTCCGACGTCCTTAGTCCTGAAATATTGACATCCTATACCTACTGCTAGATATATAGAAATATATATGTAGATATATACATATATATATATATATATATATATATATTCATATGTATATCTTCCATTTTGACGATTGAGATTAGCAAACTAATTGCTAAAAACTGCTAAGTAGTCGTTTTAATACCAAATACATATTGAGGTTTGGCCGCATGACTCGCAATCGAATCTGCAAGTCGCGTCAGCCAATGAGAAGCCAGCTGCATGCAGTTGACCAAGTTTTTATACCTTTCCTTCAGTTTTCGGCAAAATAATGCAACAGGTCGTCGATAAATCATCGAATAGTACGATGTAAGACGTGTACGGAGGCTGTTAGCTGCATAGAAATGACAATGATTCTTGGTGTGAGCTATAGGGTGATGAGTAATGTGGAACTTATGTACAAAAAGCGCATTGGGTTTCTGAGTATCCCTTGCATTTTCATCTGTCGGTGTTGGCCAGCTTCTATTATATGATATCACAATTTAATAGGGGTAACACATCATGGTGTCCAAACTCGAGTTCCTTATGAATATATACATAAATAAATACGTATCGATATATTTATGGATATATTTTCATATATGTGCATCCATATAGGGACATGTATGTGTAAATATACTGACACACATATATTTAAATATACTCATCATTTATTTATGTAACATCAATATACATGTATATAAATGATATATAAATACATATACATATATGTAAATATAAATGTATATAAACACACCCACATACGTGTAAATGTATATATATAAACGTATATGTATATATATATATATTTATACATATATATATATATTTATATATATATATATTTATATATATATGTGTATATATGTATAAATATATATATATATATATAAATATTTATACATATTATATATATAATATATTTATATATATATATATTATATATATATATATATATTCTATATATCTCTATATATATATATATATATATATATATATATATATATATATAGATACACACATATATATATCTATATAAATATATATATATATATGTATGTATATATATATATATATATATATATATATATATGTATATATATATATATATATATATATATATATATATATATATATATATATATATATATATATATATGATATATATATATATATATATATATATATATATATATATAGATATATATATATATATATATATATATGTATATATATATATGTATATATATATATATATATATATATCTATATATATGTATATATATGTATATAAATATATATATATATATATATATATATATATATATATCTCTATATATATATATATATATATATATATATATATATATATAGATCTATATATATATATATCTATATATATATATATATATATATATATATATATATATATATATATATATATATATATATATATATATATATATATATATATAAAGAGGAGACAACTAAGACGAACAAGTATGAGGAGATTTGCCTATGGCTTGGGTTTTTCTCTGTTTTTTCGTTTGACTACTCGCTTTCTCGCGTTCAATTCCGATTTTCCCAAGTAGGTACATCGTAATAGATACAAGCATCCAATGATATTTTCAGGCCAGACACAGCGCTCTTTTTGCGAGGAAGTTCGTGTCTCTTGCGCGGCATGAAATGCCAAATGATA
The DNA here is from genome assembly GCA_034190875.2 of Urechis unicinctus. NCBI lineage: Eukaryota > Metazoa > Annelida > Polychaeta > Xenopneusta > Urechidae > Urechis > Urechis unicinctus. The sequence continues at coordinate 16,814,070 of CM067343.1, forward strand.
CTTCTAAGAGCTTCGGGAACGTCCACTCTCTCTGAAATGATACACTGAGCAGGTGCTCCTTCCTCGAATATTTTTGCCAATTAGTTGTTCGACGAAGTAGGTGATGTCGTCGCGATTTCTAGCTGTGTAAATTGGTCATGTCTCATAAAATCTTGCGTGTTTTGCTTCGAAGTTTTTATGGTAACTCAGACCTTACATCTTACTCGTCATGAAGTGAGCTGGATGTATATATATGGCATGCTCGTGGGAATATCTTAGTTTAAACGTGTTGCGAGAGCACGTACAGCTGAGTGTTATAAACAGTTGATGATGGATTCATATCAATGAATCTATAGCTTGCCATAAAGCTTCTGTTACAGTTATTCCGTTCCTCATAGCATTGCTCTTTGAGAAACATCAGTGACACCATGGCTTAATGTTATTTAGATCACAAATATCATGCCATGTAAACTTGTTCTGTGATCTACCCATGAAGCCACATACTTTACATGCCGCATGTAGCTGTACCAGACCATTCCAATTTATAAACCAACTCAATTCTGTGCACTATTAGACGAAATGTAATTTTTGTTCTACAGCAATCCAACATAATCTGAATACAATACGTCATTACTCTCCTCAGGCTCTTACTATCACTTCACCCGTTATCTGTTGTATTATGTAACTACAATGTTAGTGACTATTGTACAAAACGACTAACTGCATGATCGTCAATATAAGACACACATTTTGCCTTTACTTGATACTAAAATTATACAAGCACACAATTCCTGGATCCGGAAAGAGTTCAAAACATTGATTTAATCATCACCTTTCATTTTTGCAACATGAGCAAAGCATATAAACATGTCTAAAACGAATCCGCCCACAACTGAGCTACAAAGAGGACGGATATGGTCAGAATAGCATTTTATCATGGCCTAGCTATCACACAGATAGTGTCCGCTGCTGTTGAATCTCTGCAAGGACATAATTGATGCCAGTTATCGGCCTAATAAGCTCTCTGAGAATATCCATATAGTTAACTGAATTTCCAAAGCCAGCTCTAATCATCATACCTATTAACAAATATATATATACCTATAAAAATATATATATATATATATATATATATATATATATATATATATATATATATATATATATATATATATATATATATATATATATATATATATATATATATATATATATATATATATATACATATCTATATATATATATATATATGTATATATATATATATGTTTATGAGTATAAATGTATAGGTATATATATATATTTGTATCTAACTATATATATATAGATATATATATATATATATATATATATGTATATATATATATATATATATATATATATATATATATATATATATATATATATATATATATATATATATATATATATATATATATATATATATATATATATATATATATATATAGTTAGATATATGTGTGTGTGTTTATTTATATATACATAATTATGCATGAATATTTTTTTAAATATAGACATGCAGTTATAAGTCTTTGAATGTTTATACATAAATTATGTAACAATGAAATGTAACAATGAATGATTAATATAGCCAACGGCACGACAATTTGCCTCGCAATTATCCCGGAACTGCTTGTCTTTCTGGTTGTGATGATCCTGGCTGGGAAGCTACTTGCTAGAGCTACAACTCGATTCGAGACACTCCTTCGTCCTCGTCTTGCCCTAGTTGTAACCAACAAAATTGGGGGTCCTTGAATCTTGCGCTTTCAGGACTGCTTAGCTACAAAGATATATATTGCTAATACAAGCATTTGAATACATAAATACCTTTGATTACCTGTATAAGATCTACACGGAGATGCCTGGTTTAAAGAGCTGTCAGTAATAAACCATGCAGTCTGGTTATCAAGTTAGATCCGTACCACAAGTGACATGTTTTGACTCTTTCTTATACATCTATGACTCTTTGAAGATGCTGCTGTCCGTTCCATCATCCAAAGAACACCGCCTTGGCTAGTTTTAAGGTTCTGATCTCAAATACCCCCTGAATATTTTTCTTCGGAAATTACCTCTAATGCAATATTGTTATTAGGATGCCATAATTAGCTTGCAACTTGAATATATACGGATGATAAATGCACTCTTTGACACAAAACTACTACCATTACATGACGCCAGTGCTGTATCTTTTTCCTATACTTTGCGTAATGGCTAATATTCATAGTTGATCATTCGTTCAGCGCTATTATCCGATTAAACTGCGACAAAAGCAGAAGTGGGCTAAGTTTCGAGTTCATTCTCTGGCAAAACCACCATAGATTTGCTGGCATTACCTGATCGCGTTGTTCCCGGTATGTGTAGGATAGTATTAGTTCTATTTTTGGCTGATGTTATTGTTGGTTAAAATTGCTTTCACCGGTAAATATATTATCCTCCCCGCCCCACATTGACAATGGCCAGTGTAATAAGCTCAAATAATTCCTATGACAATTTGGTTACCCGTAGGTGCTCAAAGACTATATACAATTCAATTGCACGATCAAGAAGCCTGTCATGTTTCATATGGCAAACGGTCAAGCAAACCGCTGTGTTATCTCAATGATTCAATCAAAGGCTCGCCATCGGTTTAAACCGAGAACAATTAATTTATTTGTCGTGTTTAACTATCACGAAACAAATAAATAAAAAACGACTATAACGTGCGTAACCATAGCAATTTTTCTTGCCATGAATATAAGCCTTTCAATTATCAATCGACATGTGCGTCCATGATGCAATAAATAGCACACGTTTCGTTACATTATCGCACATATGACCAAATGGTAATGTTGAAGCAGTGTGAACTCGGTAAACACAAACAGATCAACTCTCGCAGATCAACTCTCTACATCAAATCTACCTATGTCAATACTAGTTCATTGGCCAAGCCAGAAATACACTCGTTAATAAATATGTTTGTATTAAGCCCAATATTTCTTCTCTTCTGTGTGGCTGACCGTAGTCTTTCAAAGCTTGTAGAGGATTTTACGAACCTTGAACAATTTAGATTCATGAGGGCATTATGCATACACAGTTACTTAATTTAAGACTCAGTACTGTCGCAATGGTTTGCTGTTATGTAATGAAGCGTAATATCACGGCTAATTTGCACTTTCGATCCAAACTGGTGATCCCACAAGATGTTATGTTTTGCTGGTGTTTTACATCATAGAATACGGAACATTGAGTAGCCCTTCTAAAGACCACTTAGCACGATTGATAAACATCCCACATCAGTTGAATGTTTGGTGGTTTTTGCCTAGTTATAAAGGTCATTAACCATTTGCTAATAGATACTTCGGAGTGTAAGGTATCTGGTACTATGGCGGAAAATGCATTGTGACGTTTCATGAATTCATAATGATTGCGATGATTTCTTTAGAATTTTTCTTGTGGCCACGCAGTCAACTGGTTAGTAATAATATTGCTAGGCAGCCAAAACGATTTTCGTTGTCTTGAAACATGAAAGCAAATGCTTAATTGACGATGTTTAATAAGACACTTCCTTTTTCCTATATCCAGCGAGTAATGGTTCTCGCTGATGTATAAACTTACCATTAGTAACTAGTAACCAAAAGCATATATAGTTTTCCGGGCAAGACGGCGCTCTGTCTGCAATTAGCTAACACGTGACGATTATGAAAAGTTATATCTACTCGCAAAAAAAGAAGAGACAGAATCGCGTAGTAATCAACTAGATGACGATATATATATATATATATATATATATATATATATATATATATATATATATATATATATATATATATATATATATATAGTATATATATATATATATATATATATATATATATGTATATATATATATATATATATATATATATATATATATATATATATATATATATATGCATAAATATATGCATATATCTGTATATACATCTATACATATATACATGTACATTAATATTCACATATTTATATACCCCATATATATATATATATATATATATATATATATATATATATATATATATATATATATATATCCATAAATATATCCATGCACACATATATACATAGCTATATCAATATATATCATATATATATATATATATATATATATATATATATATATATATATATATATATATATATATATATATATTATATATATATATAAAAATATATAAATATATATATATACATATTTATATATATTTAGATTTAAATGTATAATTGTTTGTAAATATATTTACATTTTGGTAAATATATATGCAGTGATATATACAAACTTAAATGCAACTATATTTATATGTAAATGTATGTGCATGGATATATATAAAAAGATATACATATTTATAGATATATATGTACATATATAACAATATATATAAATATATCAATATACATATTTATATATATGTATATATACACCTTTATATATATATATAAATGTATATTTATATAAACATATACCTACATATATCTATATACATATGTATAAATATGTATATACCGCTATTTACGCATGTCCCATATATCAATATAATATATTTATACATATATCATATACGTATATATATATATATATATATATATATATATATATATATATATATATATATATATATATATATATATTTATATATATATACATCAATATCTAAATACATATATATGTAAATATGTATATATCGCTATATACGTATATTCACATATTTATGAATATATATATGTTTATGCATTTATATATATATATATATATATATATATATATATAAATATATATATATATATATATATATATATATATATATATGCGTTTATATATATATATACATAAACATATATAATTATATACATAAGTGTAGATGTATGCATGTATATGGTATATTACATATGTATTTGTATGTATATAACATATTATATATGTATATATGTATATATAAAAATATATTTATATTTATTATATATATTTAAGTATATATATTTGCATATAATAATATATATATTATATATATTTATATATATATGTATACATATATATATATATATATGCATATATATATATATAAAAATATATATATATATTATATATACGATATTTATATATATATATATATATAATATAATATTATATATATATCATATATATATATGTGTAAATATATATAATATATATGACCGAATATATATATATATAGTATAATATATATATATATATATATATCAATATATATATATATCCAATATATACGCCTATATAAATATCATATATTATACATCTATTATTTATATATATGTATGAAAATATAAGCACATTTTATATATATATATATATTTATATATGCACGTATTTATATATATATTGAATCAAATCCATACGCTTATACAGGACTAAAACGCATATATCGTGAAATAATAAATGTACCGATAGTCAAAGATGAACATATTGGTCACAGTATATCATATACAACTGCTATAAAATACCTACGATAAAATATCTAGATATAGAGTTATATTTATATATATTATATGGATACTTCTTGAAGCCTATTTTATATATGATTTTATATATCCGCTTATATATATATTATATATATATATTATATATATATATATATATATATATATAGAATATCTCCCAAATTTATCAAACAAAAACGACATATTTAGGCCGAGTAACGCATATATCGGGATAACGAAAAAAGACCGAAAGCCTCAGCAAGTAAATGGCAGGTGGTCACAGTATATCAAATACAACTGCTCATAAAAAACCTACGTAAAAAATCAAAGATTAGAGTTCCTTTAGCTGTTCCTCGTTGGAAACTTCTTGAAGCCTTTTCAGCTGAGTTGATTTTGTAATGTCCGCTTAATGCCGCTTATATATTGAATTCAGTTCATTGTTTGTACAAGCGCAAGGTTGAGAGCTGTCTCCCAAATAAGCTATCGTCAAATCTGACATGTTTAGCCGAGTAGCATATGAGGTAGCCGAGAACGATGATCATACCCGGATCAGACGTTGTATAGGTACATATATATATATAAATATGATATATATATATATATATATATATATATATATATATATATATATATATATATATATTACATATGTGCATATATATATATGTATATATCTGTATCTATATATAATATTTACGCATAATATATATATATTTATAATGTATATATATTAAATATATGCATTATATAAAAAATATATACATATAAAATTCATATATATATATATATATATATATATATATATATGTTTAGATATATGTATATCTATATATAAATACATATATATATGTATTTTGATACATATATATATATATAAATATATTTATATGTATATATAGATATATAATTGTATATTTATATTTATAAATCGATATATAATTATATATATATACATAGTTTGTATGCTCTCTCAGAGACAATATCTGTAAGAGTCATAGTCTTTAGTGCAAACAAAGACGCTCAATGAGTCTGCTCATAAAGATGTAGTTCAGCGTAAACACTCAAAGTTACAATCCAGTCGTCGAAGAAGCACACAGTAAGTTTGTACCGGAACTTTTGGAACATATAATTGCAACAAATCACGAAGCCTCCCACTGGGGATATATAAGCAGTATACGTTGTCGGCATTTCAAATCCACTGTGAGTATTTAAATATTATAGCGCGCCATGAGGCAGATAATCATTGTAGTGTTTTAAAAGGTTAGGAATGAAAACTTTGTGGGCATTTTGGTTTGGTGTGTCTATATGGCTCTTTCTGTGAATATTGCTGCTTGTAATTGTGATTTTTGCATCATGCATAGAACAGATGGACATTTAATGGGCCATCGGCTTCCACTACCTTCAAGGCATGGATGGCACTAGCTGAGATAGCACTCTTCAAATTATAGTCTTAGCTTTGCAGACGGTCGTCATCAATGATCCGCATGCTAAGACAGAGTGCATGATGGTGGTCAGGACATCGTAAATGCTGACGTCTTTAAGCTGCCGGTTCTTACAACATTTATAACAATGGTGATGGGTGGCGCCGGAAAGTGTCATTAAACTCATCCTACGCTTTGTAGGCTGGCATTATAAGATTGTAGCGGCGGGTTCACCGGGCGAATAATGGCCGTAAGACCATAATAAGGCACACGCGCCAACCTCAATGACTCCGTCGTGTTGTAAGCGCCACAATCAACTCGCTGACGTCACCGATGGAAGCCCACGCAGAGTTATTTGTTTCACCCGGTGCACCGCTGCTTCAATCCCCAAAACACACGATACATCTAAGGTCAGCGTATACTTTAGGATACTGGGACTCGCCGGAAAACAACTATTTGGCTCTTTTAAGTCAGTATCCATTTTTTGTATGACTTAAAGGATAAAGTGTAAATTACATTTTATTCACAACAGCGACCTTATTATGAACACCAACCTTCCAAATTGTAAATGCGCATACACATGATCTGTTAATGACAAATGAAGATCCGTTTCGAAATGCATTTCACCGTATGAACCGATCATAATTCCACACGTTTCTTGCTACTTTAGAGGAGATTAGAGGAGATATATATGAAATGAATATATATATATATATATATATATATATATATATATATATATATATATATATATATATATATATATATATATATATATATATATATATATATATATATATATATATATATATATATATATATATATATATATATATATATATATATATAAAAGGTCGCGTTCGTGCATATATATATATATATATATATATATATATATATAAGGTCGCGTCGTGCATATATCTATATATATATATATATATATATATATATATATATATATATATATATATATATATATATATATATATATATATATATATATGACGGTTTGTTGTCTAATAAAGGTCGCGTTCGTTGCGTATGATATATATATATATATATATATATATATATATATATATATGATATATATATATATATATATATATATATATATATATATATATATATATATATATATATATATATATATATATATATATATATATATATATATATATATATATATATATATATATATATATATATATATATATATATATATATATATATATATATATATATCATCAGCACGAACGCGACCTTTAGTAGACAAACCGTCAAACCTTCGTTCACAAAAGGATATACCATTATGTCCACATACAGTCAACGCATATTTTCTTCCAAAATATTTCAATGATAGTCCAGTCTTAGTAACATGCACATATAATCTTTCACGGATGGATTTCTTTGTATTTTTAATATTACGGCGGAATCAAATTTTAACAACTAACTATTCGTTGAAATAGCCCAAAAACCTGTATATTTTCAATACTAGCATATAAACTTTGACCCTTATGGACGAAATAATGTTTATTCATGAGTGTTGAATATTTATATTTTAAGTATTAACAGATTTTATTGATTTTTAAATTTTAATACCGCAGATTCTATTTGTTCTCATTTTCTTCCATCTGCAGCATTGAATTAGATCGCGAAATGTTTCTAATGGTTCATAATGATCACAGCTAGAACAAATATTATTTTTCAAATCAATAATGACTTCCCAAATTTCGGTATTCCGCAAATATACGCAGATGAACATGGACCCGAAAAGTTGGATTTGAATCTTGACTATCGTGGACGACCTTTAGAGGACCAAAAGTATAGCGCGGGCTATAGTGCCGTTCATTATACTGGCTGTCATTTTATCAGCCATCGTCATGGCATCCCAATCTCTATAAATTTCAATGTCAGTCATGTGCTGCTCACGCTCATTATTTGCAATCTTTAACAATTCGTTATTTTAATATATAAACTGGGGTTAGATGCATCGTCTATAATCGAATAATTAGTACCTACATATAGAGTACAACAGGATGCGAGCTCCAACGTCGTAGATTTGACCCATTTTTCATGCAGACACCAAGTTTGGCTTCAATCGCATTTTACAGCGTTATTCATAGCGGGCGCTAAGGTGAGATATAGCAGCAAACTTCTCTCGTCACAATATTGGCTTACTGTAATAGGGATAATGCAATATGAACCAATAAGCAAATATGGTTGATTAATACGTCAACTTAATCATGCATAAAGTAGTGTTGTTAAAGTAACATTACAAACTCCTTCAAAATACAAGTTAAATGCTTCAACTCGATCTCTGTATTTAATGACAATACATAGGTTAGTGAATGTAGCGTTCCTGATTTACACATCTAACGTGGAAGCAAATACTGTTGGAGCCCTTTGTATGTTAGGACACATTTTTGCTAACATTGATAAAGGTTTTTTTACAATTATGTGAACAGTTCTTTAGCGACTATACTTTATTTTGTTAATTTGCAGCCAAAAATAGCAGTTACTGCATTTTACGCATGTTACCTTTCATTTAATTCTGCTAAGCCCACTGCTCTAACCGAGAATCAGGTACTCTATCTAGGTCCTTCGTGGCAAATGAACATTACGAAGGACTGTTGGAGGTAATGGAGGCGTTTTATCAAAGGTAGTTACAGGCCATTCAGTCATATATTGCCTTTTTGTCGTAATAAGATACTTTGATGGTCATGCAACAAGTGTCATTAAGCAACATGCAATAGGATGATATATAGTATGTCACAAATTCAGCGTCCGTTTTATTTTATACATCAAACTATTGAATGTCTTAAACCTACGCTTCTATATAGGTTCAGTAAATTGTGACGTAAACGATAGAACTGTAGTGTATCAAATCGTGATACCACGGACTGTTGCTGAAAGCTGTCGTAGTAAACAACGCTACAGTTGTTTTATTTGCTAACATTAGCAATAGCTAATGATAAAACACGTGTATTTACAATACATAATTTTGGCTCAAGATGTTTCTGTAATACTTCCACACGCAAAGGGGCCAACTTGTGTAGTAGACTATACCATTCAAGTTTTCTTGTCGATGCAAATGGCACTGTGGGCAGTTTCGGTTGATCTAACCGTGCATACTTTTACAATTGGACAAGCATTGAGAGACAAATGTTCATCATCATACAGCATGTGAATATTATACGCACGCGTTTAAGGTTTGTGGCTCGTCAAATCATTTCTGGACATGACAGGACTACATTTGATGTATATTGAGTGCCAAAACAGTGCATTCATTGCACCGGACACTTATATGAGTGCAATTATATGTATACTCTCTCGGATATCTGTAAGGTGCTCTCAGACCATTACTTAGACAAATATCAGTTTCGAAGAACCCTAATAATCAGTTCAGCTCATTATGGCATTAATTATTTAAAACCATTTGAGTATATTGAAAGCATAAGCTAGTTAAATGCGGAAGGGCTCTACGGCCTTGGCATTTTGGATTTTGCCCTACGGTTTGAATAAGTGCAGACAGTTTATTCAACGTTTGACTGATGAGTTTGTAAATAAAGGAACAATCATGATGAAGCCTTTTCAACAGAAGCTGGTTATCATGTTTGCTTAAATGAGATAAGCACACGTATATATGTATGTATGTATGTATGTATGTATGTATGTATGTATGTATGTATGTATGTATGTATGTATGTATGTATGTATGTATGTATGTATGTATGTATGTATGTATGTATGTATGTATGTATGTATGTATGTATGTATGTATGTGTATGTATGTATGTATGTATGTATGTATGTATGTATGTATGTATGTCTGTCTGTATGTATGTATGTATGTCCTGTATGTATGTATGTATGTATGTATGTATGTATGTATGTATGTATGTATGTATGTATGTATGTATGTATGTATGTATGTATGTATGTATGTATGTATGTATGTATGTATGTATGTATGTATGTATGTATGTATGTATGTATGTATGTATGTATGTATGTATGTATGTATGTATGTATGTATGCATGCATGCATGTATGTATGCATGCATGTATGTATGTATGCATGTATGTATGTATGTATGTATGTATGTATGTATGTATGTATGTATGTATGTATGTATGTATGTATGTATGTATGTATGTATGTATGTATGTATGTATGTATGTATGTATGTATGTATGTATGTATGTATGTGTATGTATGTATGTATGTATGTATGTATGTATGTATGTATGTATGTATGTATGTATGTATGTATGTATGTATGTATGTATGTATGTATGTATGTATGTATGTATGTATGTATGTATTTATGTTTACTTACTGAGAAAGTCATGAATAGTCGGAATTAAACAGGCTGAGCGGGCAAAAAAGCAATAATAGCGGTTATCGTTGTATATAGCATCGTTGGTGCTAACCTAAATCTTCATAGTTATTTGTCTGAGCTGGACCAATTGGCTGATATTAATTCTTCTCAATATCAAGCCATATAAATGTGAGATAACTCATGTTATTGAACATTAATCTCCATAACATCCTATTTTCCATAGTTGCACCAGCATTTATATGCCATTATTGCCTGAGAGCGTTTGACAACATCTTAAAATATAATATTCGTCTGTGCAATCATTAGTTTCAAATTATGCTAGTTGCAGTACATATGTTGTTGTTTTTCGGGGAAAGAAAAAGCCACCTGTGAGCCCATTGTTTATCGTTCTAAAGTTCTGTGCGCGAGTATAATTAATCAATGGTTTCATGTATAAGAGGCAGGGGTGCGTCCGTCGCACTGCACTTCGTGGTAACACATTACAAGTAAGCAGACAATATACTGTTTTACCTCGGTGCCATAACATTGGGAAAGTCCAACATAGGTATAATACATGCCAAAAGTTAACGTGATTGCGTAAAACCATTCCAATATCCCATGACGAACCCAATTTAGCATTTATAATATATACTGATCTTGATTCGTATATATATATATCGGTCGAGTGACGTTAAAAATTTATCACGTGGACTGCAACCATTTATATATCTAAAATAGTGGCGATAGGATATTTTTGGCGACAAAATACTATTTGCAGCCTTAGCGTCTAGTAGGGTGAATGCGCGTTATTGACACTTCACTATTGATACCAAAGATACAAGATATCTATCAAATAATACCTTTTCAGGATGTCACAAGTTGTAGCCATTAAGTAAAAATTATAAGCAATACCGGCAAGTGCCCTGCAGCCTTTTGGTCAATGCAGATTTCGCGTAGCAAGTTAGAATAAAACCGTATAAAGCATCATGTGATATGGTGGTATGCGTATTAGACTTTATTTCATGATCCTGATATAGGAAATCTTAGAATAGAGAGGCAATATCATCATTTAAGTCCCCAAAGAAATGTTGTCATCTGTAGAAGACGTTTGTGACATTGCAGAACATGCATCTTTTGCATGGTTATTCTTGCAACATAATTTGTTAAGTGCTGTATCCATCCAATTGTGTAGTTGATGAGCAGCTTTGATGTTTGTGTGAGAGTATGCCGTATTGCGACCGAAAAATGTGGCATTTTTGTACGAATATGGATATAATGGCATTATAACATTATATGCCAAGTCAAGTAATAATTGTTTTATGAGGAATGGTGCTTATGATTACTGGTGTTCCATCAAATAAGAATCTGACGTGTTGAACGAATAATATAGAGATGTGAAGCCATTATATATTGAAGGGAGATTGTCGCCGAGTATAACCTTATTATAACATATATATTACCTCGATGATTATACGTGTTTCCGTCCGTGGTACTTTGAGGCGAGTAAATTAGTCGTCTATCTTTCGAACAGAGTGATATCACTAGTTATCGAACCAGCGATGGCCAAATGAAAGACACCGCCATAATGTAAACGACATTGAGCAATCAGTAATATAATTAGAAAATATTTCCGAACCAACCATTTTGCAATCATCTTGTTTAAAATAAATTGGTTTTTATGGCATTAATGTGATGAGACCAGTTTTCAGTTCTTACACACTGTCTTTGAACACATTCATATATATCTATATATAGGCCAATATTAACCCGATCTGATTCAATACCATTGTTCACCCCTCTATGTCTTCCATTACAGAGTCATTCATTTATCCATGCTATTACACTACCGCCGATGCAATCGGCCATAACTAAGCTGGCAGACCGTTGATAGGGAATTTAATCCAAAGCTCTTTGAAAGGCCTCTTATTTAATGAATAATTTTAAGGAAGCGTTCAATGAGTTTATCGCTTTTTTAAGCTGACTGGCCGATAATTTGCTGGCTGCTGACGATTGCTTTGTTTGACAATACGTGTAACATGAGTACGTATCCGGTCACATGGAACAGTTCCTTCATTTAGGGGTTGGTTGAATTTGATAAAACGTTTTCGCGATACTTCTGATGTGCGTTCCGAGGGCAGAGCGTAACTAAAGGCAAGTTGCCGCCTTGTTTTGGTCTATCGACGTTTGCAGTTTTTTGACTTGGTCCTGACTGATAGTTATTCTATCAAATTACTTCTTTTCATCACCGTTAATCTAATTGGTTCCGAGAATCCTGCTACCTGGTCATTAATTTCAGATGTTATCACCAAGTAAATCTTAATTTGTTTGTCTTCCGAAATTACAATTTTGAAACCAATAGAGAAATTATGGTTTCACCATTTTTCCGTTTTGATCTTACATAGCCGTAATATGCTCCGGGATTGGTTCTTACATGATTTTCTATTCTATCCTCAAATGATCTTTTGCTTTTTGTTTTACTGATAAGCAGCTGTTTTTAAAATAATATGATATCTTGATGTTATTCCGTTCTCTTGAGACGGCTTATTTTGTTTTGCTGGCCCTTTTTAATATATATATATACCGACTGGGCAAACTCCCCAGAAGCCTAATTTATTCAAATGCACGCCTGCTGCAATCCGCTGCTGAATTTGCTGTAGTGTTTATCACCGAGTATGTGTTAAACACCTGTTTATCGCGTTAAAACCATTTGGTGCGCAATCAATCAATGTCAGTTGTAAATCGCAGTTCACCCGACATGCAATTTCAAAGCAATTCGATGCTACAAATCAATATGGAAGTTCCTCAAGGCAAATGCATATTATTTAGTATCCTTCGCACGTTTTTGTCACTAAGATATTTGCTGTGGTTTGTGTTGCGCTTCAGATGCGTCTAGCTAATTTAGAATCCCAGATTTTGTACCTTCGGAATTAGTTACAAAACTGTCGTTGTCGCTGTCGGCTTGAGTTGTAGACGCTGTCGGAGTAGCCCCAACTACATTTGAACACATTTATTTTTTGATGATGTGTTATGAATACTGACTAGAACACTTGTGTACATACATCATGTAGAATTATGTCGATATCAATGCGCACGCTTACAAGATCCATAACAGTTTTGTTGGCACAGGTTATATCACTATGTCATTCAACATACTTCAACAAACGGCCGTGACAAATTGCTCCTCCTGATCAACATGACACGAGAGAACCAGATGTCAGTCGGTGGCTCTTTCGGTGTTTTTGCCACACGCCGTTGGAATAAGATGACCTCAGTGTTAAGACACTGCCAATCCCTTCCTACGTTTAAGACAAAAACGCACCTATTCCTGGTAGCTTTCCAGACGTATAACAACTGTGTGAATCGCTAATGACTGAATAGAACAGGTGTCATACAAATGCGACTTTCTTCTTATCCTTATCATTAATATAATTACTTATATTATTTTTAAAATATATTCCAATATATTCGTGATAAAAAATGATTGACTTTTCACTAAAATATATTTATAGGCACCCGAGCTTGCTTTTTTTGGCTGTGTAGGCGGTCTATGTTAGATGTGTCAATGGTTTCTGCTTCATGGTTTAAATATACATACACCTGGTTGAATTATGAAATCAAAGAATATACTTATGTCGACAGGTGCATGAATGTGAACAGGATTTAAGCACTTTACAATGTCGTTTTATAATTACATTGCTGGTTAATGAAATCTATGTCGTCATGGGTGTGGCTTTCCATCTCATGGTGTGACCTTTTTTGCAAGCGTCCGGGTCGGGAAACTGACACGTGACACGCACCCTATGCTTGATGTGACGTCATCTTCATAATTATGCTCTGCATGCAATGAAATCACGCAGACTGTATTCTACAATCTGTGGCCGTCTCGCGGTTTTATTCAAGCTGCAGAGTGCACAACTCCTTTGAAAATCCAATATCACGCCATGCAGATGTTGTGCATAATCAAGGCTTTCCGTTGGAGTCATTACCATGGTTAAGCAGCAGATTATACTCCAGTTCATGTGAAAAGAGGGCTAAAACGGAGCGTATACAAGCAAATAAGGCGCCAGTTCTTCGGAAAATGTGACACTGTCCAATCCGAGACAATGATGCTGAACCACTGGAAGACTTGTTCTCATCATAGACTCTGGCACGCAGTTTTGAATATCATTAACATGTAAAGAAGGTCCGTAGCCAGGGGCCAGTGGACCTTGAATATAAAATGGGTTCTATCCTTTTATGGTTAGATAAGTGTTGACCTATCTTTTTATGACACCGCGGACGCGTTTAATTTTGACTCATCGCAGTGTGACCAAGCCCTATCATTATATGTGAATCAATATGACAACGCTATATTGAGGTTAATTGATCACTTCTTCGTCCTAGGTGTGGCGGAATTGGTTAATCCAAGCCAACATGTATTCTGTTGAAAAGCAATCTGCCATTTCAGCGGACTTGCTTGTTCCTTGCAAGCACGCACGGGAACTAACGGTTTAAATAAGTGACTCGCTCCATTTCGACCGATTAGACAAAATTGGAATAGCTGATTGGATGTGCGTTGTTTCCTAAATAACGAACAAGCATAACCTCTTCCTTTTACGACTTAATCTCAAATATTCATTCACTTACTGATTCCTATCGGAAATAAATGTATGGCAACCGCTGATATCAGATACTTTATATATGCGGTTAGTTTGATGCCATTAAGATTCCATTCAATCATTGCCACATGAATATTGCCTGTGAATTCTTTGACTCGGGAACCTTTATAGAGAGAACACAAGAGGTGCACTGTAAGCCCATGTTTTCACGATAATATATGGCAACATTTCTCAAAATCAAACGATCCATCCGTGCGAGGTAGAGGTTGCCAATTTGTAGGACAACATTCAATCTAGCCCCGCCTGCCTCAAATATAGATTGGCATATGTTGATTCGGCAGGAAAATGTGGGAATAGCACCCAATTGGACTGTGGACTATACGGCAATTACTAGGTAAATATGCCAGAAATAACGCTATCAATGATACAGCTGGTGCTACAAATTTATTGTGTTGATTGAGGAATTCATTTAGATGTGAATAACTAAGTGACGAAACATTCCAAAGCACGAACACCGCTTGGTCCATCGTTGCTTCGTTGAACGCTTAGGAGATAAGAGATTTAATCGTAGTATATGGCAAGTATAGACCTACTTTATCGGGTTTACTACAGCCTTTTGTCACTTAAAACGGATAGGTCTTGCGTTGCTGTCATTACTGATATGCTGTTCATCTGAATAACAACTTTATGCATTGAAGGCACCTTTCATGGTTCGATGTTCGCGCACAACTTGCATTAGGACAAATAAATGTAATAGTCTTTAACAAGCTTTATCAGACCTTCCAACGACGAACTTTGTGGAACTCATTTGAATCCTTTCCCATATGTCACATTGAATGAATACCCCATGATGAATTAATTCACAGGCTGCACTGATCTAATCCGATGATTGAAGTGATCCTTGCTTCTGTCATCTCAGTCGATCAAACTTTATCTGACGACCCTCCCAAGAGAGGTTACACGAGTGGCAACAACATGTTATTGTATCATTTGCTTAGATCACTTTGCCACCAACGTGTACGTTGTCATAGCACGTACAGAAGAATCATCTGTTGTTACTTTTCAAATGTTCACAACATAAAATGTGACACAATTCCAAGCAGCACTAGTTGTTTTGTAGCCATGAAGTTATTCCAAGCAATTAGGATCTGCCCTTTGCATCATTTGCCAACTATCGTTTTTCGTAGGAAAATACAACAAATGCCGTCGTAACTCCGACGTCTAAGTATAGTTCAACTTTTGCACATTTCTAACGGCCAATAATAATTGACGTCAGTGTTACAATAAAGGAGTTAGGTATCAATTAGCAGTTGCAGGTCTGAAGAATTCATTCATCGAAAGCCACGTGTGTAATCCCTAGTCATTGTGTTGTTGCCACTGATACATTATGGCGGCGCAAGTCATGTTTATTACCGGTATTATGAACCCGCATTTAACTTGCACCGTTCCGTTCAATTGTGAAATACGTCCTTTCTGGCGTAAATCATTGACATATTAAGTAGCCCTTATGCACATGATATTAGATGTTGATTCATCACATACATTATATAAATGCACGATTACATTTAATTTGCCAACAAATGCACGTGTGATATGTTTCACGAACAAGATACAAATGTGTGCTTATTAGTCGCACCTAATTAACCGATTGGTGGAGATATTTGCCATAATGCACCAACACTATATGTGTCACGGACGTTGTAGATATATTCCCATAATATTAGCGCATTACTTTTAAAGGTACACATGAAAATTGGATATATTCCGTGAGTGACGGAGGAGGCTCTTGTATTGGATACAATAATCGGATATGTGCGACCTTCCTTTGCCAAAAGGCGGAATAACTGATTTTATTTGATCGGTTAATTGGTTAACTGCTGAAATATGTATAAAATGCGATGTCAACTTGTCAACAATAAATGAATCGTGTTTGGTTGCTCATGACAAGCGTATATTGAAGTCATTGCTAATTTTTTCTGCCTCTTCAACAAACGACATCTAAGCCGACATCCGAATTTGGCTTATGTTTTAGCCTTCTTTATCAACTGCAGAGTGCGGATGAATAATTTATCCACTGCATTAAGCTGAGAGCTCCATATGAGGGTTTAGTTTGAAGAGGAGTTCTGTTGTCGTCTGCACATATACCAAAACATGTAATTCGATGCATTAGTTGCCGTAAAGTTGCTACTCTCGTGTTGTGTCGTTTCTTTACCAGGCAGGAACTGAAAACAGCTCATACAGTGCTATACATCACCAAACAACAATGTGTGCAATTGTTTCTCATCGATAACTAGATGCTCTTAGAATAGGTCATACATTTAGTACATCTCATGCTTCTTATCTCAACGATCTGGTTGGTTCCAAATATACATCAGCGACTGCCAATTGATGAGTCATTACCTTATGTGTTTTTTATAGGAGGCTAACAACATGGTACTCTCGGTTATACAGAGAGGGGAAGTAGCTGGTTCAACATAATTATCGAGCTATTTATTATCAGGTACAAATGTTATTAGTTTCAAACAATATATTCGCCCGAATAATTTTCAAAGAATTGTTGTAAAACGCATAATATGACGGTGGCCACCATTTGCTTAATGAAATCATTGCGTTGGGATCAATTAACTTCTTAAGCCAGTCACATCCACGCCATAGTTTATGGCGCGTATTGATTGGTATTACAGACAACGAAGATACTGTGGTATTGAATCACGACCACGTCTTATTATTGTTATTATGTCAAGGCTTCCCTCGTGATCATTATATAACCGCAATTGTTTGCTTGGCTCGTAAATCATAACACATTATGGGTTCACGGGTTTGCATAACTAAATCAACCATATATTTATTTGGGCTTGTTGAGCCACATAAATTGATCGAATTCACAAGTGAGAAACCGCACTGGTTGTAATAAGATGAACTTGGTCCATATCGCATTGCCCTTTCTTTCAAACTGTGATTGCCCAATGCGGCTTCATACTATAGCTGATGATTCGTCCATTTCAAATGGATAATATCTAGGGAAATGTTCTGTACGACTTGCGAAATAGAAGCCCGAATTTTTCTACCCCACAAAGCCAGTTGGTGGGCGGAAGTTAGCTATTTTGCACCATGATGTTTTTCAATGTCCACAACGCTGCAATTCGTTGCTGTACTAGCTCTTGCGTTTGTCGTCAATTATTGTTAAATCACCCGTTTACGATGGTAAAAAACCATTAGATGCGCAATCAATCTCGGTCATTTGTGGATTGGTTTTCACTGAGCAGGCAATTCCAGAGCAATCTGAAGCTACAAATCCATATGACAGGGGAAGTAGCTCAAGGTAAATGCATTGATAAAATATTATTTGTTATCCTCTTGACCTTTTTTCCGCGTAGATATTCGTTGCACTTCCGATACGTCAGGTGAATTTAGATTCCAGATATTTTACATTGATAATTATTTATAAACGTGTTACAAGTATGTATGTATACTTGAAATAGCTACACCTATTGCTCGATATATGAGAGTATTCAAACATACAGCAATTTCGGAATGATTGAAATGAAACGCAAATTGAATGAGAACATACACAAATTAGTAAAGGGGCAATATATTGTATCTGCTGTTTAATTAATACAGCTCAAGCAGATATGTGAACAACATTTCTTTTTTGAGTTATATCTATTCGGCATTTTATTCTAGCTGTCGTCTAATTATCTCTAAATATTTATAGACAGTTCACAAACAGCCTCTCGGCAAATATATTGTAAAAGATATTGATTGTCAAATAGTTACAGGGCCCATTATATGCATATTCTATTGTATTCTCGCTTGATTCGTACAACTACCATGTTAAATTATGTTCCAGAAATGTGGGAACCACCCCAATCAATCGCACTTAGAACTTAAGCCGCCAAAGTCTTGCTGAGTTGACCTGAAAGTCGGACTAGTTTCTGGTTTTAGACGACATTTTATTGCGGTGAAAATTGACGTTGCCAACGAATAATGTGAGATATTACGTCCAATCAGCATTCAAATGGCGTTCATTCTAAATGCACAAAACGCACACAATCAATTAATACGCTAACGTTAACCCCCACAAAGTAATGGCTTTCTGATGTTTTGCAATTTGCCCTTTAAAGGTATGGTTATCAAAGCGATTGATACTTATCACAGGCACACCCTATCCTAAGAAGAAATATACTATGCATCATAGTAATAATAGAAATTGTAGATATATTGCAATGAAATGCAACGTGTTCCACCGGCAAACATAAATTATTACATTGTAGGAAAGGAAATCCGTCGAGTGCTTGTTTCGCTAATAGTATCCTCGAGACTACTTCCTCTGCCCTTAACCAAGTATTCCCGCATATTGGATATAATTATATTGCCTAAACATTATATAAACATCGCGGTCCCTGCATACAGACCCTGCAAGACACGTTGTGATGCGTGGTATGAATAATTTGCGCTAAGTCAGTAGATCTATGGAATGTGGTCGGTGAAAGGCTGTAATGAAAGTATGCTATATTTTTTCTCACTCTGTATACAAGCGTTATAACGATGGGCGGCGTGTATCCTGTCTGAGATGCTAGCTTCAATATAATTAGGATATTAACACCAGCATCTATCACTCGCAGCGTATATTGGGTTATTCACTTTCATGATGTGTCCTATGTTATATATATATATATATATATATATATATATATATATATATATATATATATATATATATATATATATATATATATATATATATATATATATATCAATAAGCTATATAATAACGTGCCGTGCATTATGACTACTGCTCTATGTTTATGAGACATGTAAAGCCGTGTCATGGGCCACACTACGAACACGGCAATATGCGCGGCTATTGCTTTACTCCCACAACATCACCAGAGCCCCAACAGACCTTCCTATAGTCACTATACCCGGATGAATATATGCTACTTTGGTTCATCGTGGGTTAGTTGTTGAATAATTATGTCCATTCTATCACCGTACCAGTAAGTTTCCCTTAACCCATATACACAACGGTCGAGGATACATTTATCCAATCAAACGCTAATAAATATCCACATGCTGTACAAAAAATTGTCACCCATCCATCCCCGGGTGTATGATGGAGATGAACTAACAGGCTCCTTCT